>CAKKXW010000006.1:6844619-7068474 GCA_920937365.1 Sphaerophoria rueppellii | reverse complement strand
AAAAAAACAATATTTTTATTTTTCCAATATGTTTTTGTGTAGAAAATTTAAAAGATTTTTCAAATCTGTCTTTTTTCTTTCTTGTAAGTCAATTTTTAACAAAGATTTTAGGGTCCAAAGCCAAATTTGTGTTTTTACATGTAAACCCATTTTTTGATTAGAAAAAATCGATCTTAAACAAACAGGGAATTAATGCCAACAAAATTCTCAAATAGGATCTTAGATCGGTTAGAATAAAAAAAAAAAAAAATTCCGCTCACTTTATGACAAACCAAACTTTATTTTTTTTTTTTTTTGTATTTTGGAACGCTCAAGCGAAAACGACTTGCGATATTTTCTCAACTCAAAATAATTTAAAAAGAAAAAATTATAACTTGGATAAACTTTTTATTTTACTTCAATCCGACTTCTTTCTACTGAGATATAGCCCTATAAAAACCACTAAATTTTTAATCTTTTCCTTTAATTTTTATACTAGCGTTAATTTAACACATTGGGAATTTTATGTTTTAACTTTTAAATAATGTATCTAAAGTGATTTGAATTCAAAATATAATTACATACAAATCTACATTTCCAAAACAAAAAATCATAATAAAACAAAGAATCTGCAAACGAATATCAGAAAAAGTAAAATTGTTTTTACTCCACCAATTCTGTATTCGCTTCAAATAGTTTTTTTTTTCTATCTAACGTATGTATAGGCAGGTAGATGCATTTTTTCCTTGCCTGATCAATAAGCTGATCAACAGACATAATAGGCGTGTTTTTTTGCACGCATATATACGCTTAAAATGAACAGTGCACAAAAAAACGACAAATTTTTTGTTTTAGCAATTTGGCATCACAAGTTGATGATATGTAAACGAGAGGAGAAAGAAGAGCAACGTCAGCGGGAATTTTTTCTCCAGAGAACAGAAAAATCTCATGCTCAAGGAAGAAAACCAAGAGAATGAAGAAAAGAGATCTGGATAGAGATACGAAGGCATGGAACATACAAAAGTATCCAATGGTTTCCTTTGATTTGAAATATAACAACAGCAAACTCATAGCTTGCTTGGGTAATTATTAAATGAAATGAATTTCGAATGAATTTCGGAATGAATTGTTGAAAAATCATTGAAAAAGGTATATGGTAGCATTGTTTTTATATCCGCTTATTTCATAAGCGTGGATAATTATCGCCGCTAACTAAGCGGATATAGAAATTTATTGTTGTTGCATTTGCATGCAAATATTTTCTTAAGCGTATATACGCGTGCAAAAAAACACGCCTAATATTCATCAGAGTGAATGGTCTTCATGTGCGGGAAATATAAGGGTTGAAAAAGAACAAAGAAAGAAAGAAAACGAAAAAAGGCAGATGTCTTTTGGTGTTCATAAACAAACAAAAGAAAAAGAAAGATTTTATTGTAAGCTTTGAAAAAAGCTTTTTTTTAGCGAATTTAGATTCCATAGGACACTTTTTTCCATAAGGATGAGACATCTGTATAATTACTTGTCTGTGTTAAGAGCGTGCTACACTGGTTTTAAGCATAGTCTTTAATTTATTCTTATTAATATGAAAGTCAATAAGATCCATATTATAATTCAAAAGCCTACTCATCCTTGTCAAGGGCTCATGCATTCCGTAATTGGTCCTATGTCTTGGGACTTTAATAAGATCGATGCTGCGAAGGTGATAACCTCCTCCCCGATAGTAAAATAGTATAGCACTAAGAAGGTCTGGTGCATCTGTGACGCCTGTTAGGAGTTGATGAAGGAAAACTAAATTATTGTTAGTCCCTCTTTGAGACAACGTTTGCATTTGAAGAAGTGATAATCGATCCTCATAAGGAGGAATATTTTGAGGATCATGCCATTGAATACCTTTTAATGCGAAACGAGTAAAATTACGTTGCACCGATTCTAACCTGTCAATATGAACGTTATTATAAGGACTCCAAATCTGTGAAGCATATTCAAGATGCGGACGAACAAGGCAATTATAAAGAGAAAGGGTGACGTTAGGATCAAGAAATTCCTTTGACCAACGCTTAACGAAACCCAGCATAGAATTAGCTTTATTAACAATGTTGTTAATGTGCTCTGTAAAATCAAGATTCGGTGTAAAAAGAATCCCTAGGTCCCTTGCTTTAAAAACACGAGAAAGAATCTGCTGAGATATATAATACTCATAAGTCGAAGATGCTCGTATTTTGAGAATGTCATTGTCTGACATTTCGATGGGTTTAGATTTAAACTGTTCTTATTACACCATACAGAAAACCTATTTTTATCATTTTGCAGAAGAATGCGATCATCGTTAGATGTAATTTTCTTAAAGATCTTCATGTCATCTGCAAAAATAAGAATTTCACTATCACGAACACATAACGGTGCATCATTTATTGATAAGATAAAGAGAAGAGGTCCTAAATGACTACCTTGTGGAACACCAGATTTAGCAGTAAAAGTTTTCGAAAACATGTCTCTGAATTTAACTTGATAAGTTCTATCCTCAAGGTAAGAAGAAATCCATGAAACCAGCCCAGGGGAAAAGCCCAACATCTGTGGTTTCAACTTGATAACTGAGTGAGACAGTTGATCAAAAACTTTTGAAAAATCAGTGTATACACAATCAGCTTCCAATCCATGTTCTAAACTGTTCAGGCAATTATGCGTAAAGGCAAGAAGGTTTGTGACAGTTGATCTCCTTTGTATAAAGCCATGTTGCTCACTGCATATGATTTTTTTACAGTAAAAGGATAAACTCTCACACACTATTTGTTCAAACAGTTTAGGGATACAAGAAAGTTTAGAAATAGGCCTATAATTAACAATATGCGACTTATCTCCCTTTTTAAAAACAGGCGTGATTTAAGCAATCTTCCAGACACAAGGGAATTTACCAAGTCGCAAAGATAGTTGGAATATATTACTAAGAGGCTTAGCTAAAACTGTATTGCATTTTTTCAATAATATGGGAGGAATACCGTCAGGACCAAAAGAATAGTCTTCTTTCAAAAGGGACAAAAATCTTAGGACTTGATCAATTTCGATCGAGACATTATTAAACGTGACTTGTTTGCTATTCTTCAAATAGTTGAAAAAATTAATGTCTACATCAACGGGAGTATCTATGAAAGATTGACTGAAATTATTGGCAAATGCATCGCAGATCTCAGAAGTAGAGCTCAGAATTACATTATTGTAAGTGAGATTGACTGGGTAAACATCACATTTTCTCTTAGAGTTTACGAAGTTCCAAAAAAGCTTAGGGTCTTGTTTCAAAGACTCACCCATATGAACAATATACTCATTATAAAGATCATATGACAATCTTTTAAACTCTTCGAAAAGAGATATATAAACCACTTCGTTCTCTAAGGACATAGATCTTATATAATTTTTCCACGCCTTATTTCTCTTATTACGGAGGCTTTTTAACTCTTTTGTGTACCAAGGATGACAAGAGGTGTTGGTTTGAAAACCAACTATGACATTAAAATTGTCCTCGGCGATTATAACACAAAGCTGGAAAAAGAAGACATCTTTGGTGGAACAGTCGGAAAGCACAGCCTCTACCACACTACTTCCGTTAACGGATTCAGGCTGATCGATTTTGTGCGGGCGGAATGTTGTGGAAGCAAGCACCTGGTTGTCACATCTTAACATGTGAAATGCTCCTGTAAAATTCAACGTCGGATGGCTACACGGTTAAAAATTTTGGGATATTTTTTAATAAAGCTCTTGTATTACAGCTGTATTCAATACATGAAAAATTACTTTTTAATATTCTCAAAATATTACTTTTATTTTTAATATATTTTTTATTACATTTTAATACTTTTGCATTAAATACAGATATGTTAAGAATGTAATAACTGTGATTGAAAATTAATAATTTGGTGCTTAAATTGTAATAAAATGTGATACTAAACATTAGGTCTAATACAACTTGTATTAAATGTTAATGCAACTCTATTAGATTTGAATATTACTGTATTACATTTCAATATCATTGAATTAAAATTTAATACTAAGTTATTAAAAACTAACCTTTTTGTATTACACGTCTATCTGCCAAGTGCTTACAAAGAAAAAAGTGCGTAATTCTGAAAAAAGTCAGCATGGACCTTGGTAGAGTCTTATAAGTTTTGTATAAATTAAAAAGAAAAGAAGACAACTGTTACAATGCTGAATTTCACTCAGTGGACAAATAATGTAAGTTGCTTGTCTAATTTTACGTTTTGTTTTCAAAAGTAATCAAGGCGGTATTTTTCCATTTCTTTATATTCATATAGTTCTTTTTAAACCCAGCGTTTTCAAGCCAAAAACAAGAATACCAAAGGATGTTCAGAACATATTTACTCTTTTTTTAAGTTGTGGTTGAGGAATGGTAAGTACTAACCGATTACTATGTGTATTTATATAAATAATCCTTTTTTTATAGGAAATGATTTATAATCTTGAGACGAATACTCAATACATATTTATGTAAGAAACGTTAGAAGTGCAGGGAATGTTTGGGAAAAAAGTCTCAAATCAAGGATGTATACCAACCCAGAACCAAGCAGATACCAGAAGATGGAGATTTCTTCGGAGAGACTGGGAAAACTTCAATTATTCAATTTTCACCTTTTATTCAAAATTGATACAATGTTTATTCATATTATAGTATGAGTATTAAGTTTCAATATATTTTTATTAGTTTTTAATAAAAGTTTTTTATTACAAAGTAATACAATTTTATTTGGTTTTAATTCACTGGGGATTGATTTTTAATGCAGTTTTATTAAATTTTAATACAAGATAATATTAATTTTCAATACCTATTTATTACATTTTTAATTATTTCGTTAATACATTTTAATACAAAAAGTATTAATTTTAAATATCTCATCAGTATTAAATTCTAATATTTGCTTTATTACTTGCCTTCTTTTAATATTTCCAGTTTATTAGATTTTAATATTTTTCTGGTGTTGTCATATATGTAACCCTCAAAATATTAAAATCTAAGCCAAAATTTCTAACCGTGTACAATTGCAAGAGTTTGTCAGATCCTTCTCTGATCTAGTGTCAAGTAACCTCTAAAGGAGTCCTATGCCGGCAACATCAAGACCAGTGGCAACATTACCAGAAAGCAGAAAGCAGCTGGCTCAACCGATGCCTGCAGAGATAAACAAGGGAACATCATAGTATAATCGCAGTCAATGCTGGGGATTTGGAGAGACCACTTCTGTAGACTGTATAACGGTCACGACGATCAAAACACCACCGTCAGAAGCCTTTCATCGGCCACGATGGTAGTCAATTCCGTGAACCCGACCTAGAAGAAGTAAAAACGGCAATATCACGGCTGAAAACCTAGAAAGCCGCTATAGCAGATGGTCTAGCTGCCGAGCTGTTCAAAGCAGAAGGCGACGAGTTAGATAGGAGCATGCACCAAATCATCTGTAAGATATGGAATGCAGGCCCGATGAATGGAACCTCAGCACTCTTTGCCCGATACTGAAATAGCGAGATCAGTCTACTTAACATCGCCAACAAGATCCTCTTTGCCTTAATATGTGAACGTCTGAAACCTTTAGTCAACAATCTGATTGGTCCTTATCAATGTGGTTTCAGACCAGGAAAATCAACCATTCAAGTAGGTAGATCCTAGAAAAAAACTGTGATCTCCAAATCGATACTCACGAACTTTTCAAAATGTATGACTGCATCTACAGAGACGAACTGTATTAAGCTATGTCTAGTTTTAACATCCCTGCCAAGCTGGTTCGCTTGTGCAAAATGACGATGGAGAACTCACGCTGATCCATCAAGGTTGGCAACGAGCTTACGGAATTTTCGAAGTCAAAAAAGGATTCAGACAATGCGATGGACTGTAGTGCGATTTCTTGAACATCGTTCTTGAGAAGATAGAGCAAAACTCCAAGATCAACACCAAAGACATATCTTCCAAAAATCTGTTCAAACTCTAGCGTACGCCGATGATATTGATATAATGGGAAGAACACAGCGTGATATCCATCTCGCCTTTGTGAGAATTGAGACAGAAGCGGCAAAAATGTTTTTAGCGGTCAATGAGGGAAAAATAAAGTATATTCTGTCTTCGAGGAAGGACACCCAACACCGTCAGACCGACGGCTTTGACAGAACATCACAATAGACACATACAACTTTGAGGTAGTAGATGAGTTTGTCTACCTAAGCTACGCTATTAACACGGGCAATAACACCAGCGCGCGCCGAGATCAGACGAAGAACAACTCTTTGCAAATCGCTATTTCTTTGGGCCAAGAAAGCAATAATTGAGTGTAAAAGCCCTCTCTCGAGCAACTAAGGTAAAACTGTACAACACACTCATCATCCCAGTCCTGCTGTATCGTGCAGAAGCATGGACCTTAACAAAATCGGATGAATGTGCCTTAGGCTGTTTCGAGAAGAAAGTTCTTCGGGTTATCTTTGGCCGCGACTCAGGTGGCGCACACAAGTGTAAGAGGACCTCAATCAACTTGGAGTGCAAAAATGGAGACGGCTAGCTAGGGACCGAGCTGGCTGTCGAAGACTGTTAATAAGGCCCAAGTCCACAACGGACTGTAGCGCTACCTTAAGTAATTAAGAAATAGTATTGTTCACATCACGCGAAAATAACTTTGCAAATTGCAAAAAACCTACTTCCATCTCCTCTGTCGTCTATCAACTCCTTAATCAATCTTCACGTTTGCTTGCTACGAGAATTTTAAAATTATGATGTTTGACAACATGAGTATTCTTGTAAAAAAAATGCACTGAGTAAGCGACTAGAATGCACTCACAACCAACGCAGTGACTACATTAGTAAATGCGCTTAATATAATGCAAGATCTTCACTTGATGGTGAAACTTTGTTGCTACATCAAATTTTTCATAGAAGTGGTAAAAATTGTGGTTTTTAGTTACTATCAAGACAAACTAAGAATAAATAAAATAAAGCAATACTGTAATAAAAACAAAAAGAAACGACGAAATAAGGATTTCAGCCTAATAAAACTCACCTATTCCATCTTACTAATGCATCTGGTATCGTTTCCAGTGGATCATGGAGTAAATATTGCCTTATGCCACGAAAGTATTGCTGTAAGAAATGATCCCAATCCAGTTGCGTCATATCAAAAAAAAATATTTGCTTATCACAGTCTGACAGTCGTTTCCATAAGCTTCGAACATTGTCAATTTGAAATTCCCACTGACGCATCGAAAAATATTCAATTACATTCATGAACTTATGGATTTTTTTATATGTACTAAGTAACCTTTAAACAGAAAAAATAATTATTTAAAATCTATTTTCTTTGAAAATGTTGCAGCTTACCTTGGCTTTCGACCCATGCAAATAGATACTGTATCAAACACTATTGCTGGTATATAATGCAGAAATAATATTGATATCATATGCATCATTTTATTTGGAGTATTTGAATAGCATAAGTACCAAAGAGCTTTTAATGTAGGATACATTAGACCGTATTTAGTTGTTTTCGTTGTAAAATCCCCCCAAGTAAGTTGGTTTTGTTGAGATGTGCAGAAATTATAAACAGGTATGTCCCTTTCGAGTGTTAAGGCACTGTAAGCAAAATACAATCAAAAAATAAATTAACATTTTCATTGGTAGTTAAGATTTTCTTTAAGATGATTTAAGAGCTTTTGTGAAGAACGTTGAAGATTATGTAAATCGTGATGTTATCACTTTCATTATCAACAAAACCAATCGCCTCCTCAGGACAAGAAGGTTCTATTAGCAGATTTAAATTTGTGTAGCAAATCTTGAGATAAAGAAGTCGATTTAGCTCTTAGTCTGGAAATTCCTGATTGAAAAGGAGCACATTTGACAATCATTAAATAGACGATTAAGACACCACCAAGCAGAAATGCTAGCAATGAATGTTCACGAATTCAAAACTTCGAATATAGGAAAATAAAAAAAGAAAAATGCAAAACCGCTAAGGGAACGCTTAGACTTTGACGGCCCTAAAAATTTAGAGGTTAGTGCGAGGGACTAACAACCCCTCCACAGTAAGAAAACTAAGAAGTTATGAGAGAGAAAGTAGCCTCGGATAATGACCCCCCTCTTATGGTAACCAGACCCGGAACGACAACGGACTATGCATTGAGAGTTTGTACCTGTAATGTAAGAACACTCTACACCGCAGGTGCAACTTAAAAGCTTGAATCTATCCTCACGCAGTATAAGCAGACAAAACTGCGATCAAGGAAATACGATGGATGGGATCAGGGACAAGAAAAGAAAAAATTGCGACATTTATTACAGCTGTCATCAAAACATGCACATATTTGGATGCGGATTCAATTCAATTCAAACTTTATTTCATAACTTACACAGTAAGATACAATACCTCATTTGATAGTGCAAGCTTCAATGATATTTCTACGTATAATAATTAGTGAATGTATTGCAAATATAATAATAAAGAAGTGTATAGATGAATATTTTGATATGATTAATTTATAAGTTACTGCAAGATAATTATTTAATTCAAGTTAATTAGCAAGTATGACATACCCTATCGAACAAAGAATAAATTGAAGAAATAGAGAAAAGGAAAGATAAAAAAGAAGAGAAGAAACTATAGGAAAGAAAGACTCAAATATCCTAATCTAATCATCATCGAAGTGCCCCATAGTATTGTCTAAGACTATTCCTAAACATCACAGAGTGCTGGACGAAAAGTATAAAAGGGTAATTCGAAAGAAAAATTCTTCGACAGATTTTCGGTCCCGTATGCGACGATGGTGAATGGAAACTAAGGTTCAAACGAGAACTGTACGAGCTGTACCAAGATGTGGATGTAGTCCAAAAGAAGACGACTTCATTGGCTCGACCACATCGTGCGAATGGACGATAATGCTGCAGCCAAGAATGTCTCCTTATCCCAGCCCCCAGGTTCGAGACGGCAAGGAAGACCGAACCTACGGTACAAAGACAGACCAAGTGACTGCGGATGCCAGAGCGCTTGGTTTCGGTGACTGGAGAGTGCATGCGAAGGACCGATCACGCTGGAAGGCTGCAATATCTCAGGCTGAAATCCTTCATGCATGAATGGATTGTGAGCCGGATAAGTAAGTAAGTAAGTAAATTTGCACTTCAAAAAGAGTTGACGTAAAAATAGTCTGAGTGTTCGTTTTTGAAGATAACACTATAACTTCTGTTATTTAGATAAGACGAGATCCACGTTAACGTTGTCGTTCTTAAGGGCTCAAGTTTATGGACTTAAGTCTTGTGACACAGATTATCAAAGACTTTACTGAAATCTGTAAATATACAATCTACTTCCTTACTTACTTTCCGATTTTCAAAGCAGTCAAGGCCAAAAGAAATCAAATGAAGTGGTTTGTAATAGTTGATTTTTCTTGGACGAAACCATGTTGATTTTCACATATAATTGATTTACCATTAAAGGATAAAATCTTGCAGATAATGGTAAAGTTTAGCATTCGCTCAGTAATTCGTGATTTCATTCTTAGACTTTTTTTTATGAATCGGAGTTATAAATGCACTTTTCCATAATAATGGGAAAATTGAGCTTCTAAGAGATTCATTGAACAAAACAAAAAAAGGGTAAGATAGTTGAGACACACATTTTCTTTAAACACATGATGGTACTCCATCAGGGCCAGGGTTAAAACAATCATCAAGTTCTGAGACACAGGGCCTTACCAATAATTATTGACTAAACAAGCGTTTAGATAAACGCCACATTAAACTTTAGAGACGAGTTTATTTGTGTGTTAACCAATAACCAAATTAAACACGTCTTTAACTAAACTGTGGTCTATTACATTATCTACTACATTTGTTGCCAAACAGACAGCTGCTGTCGAATTGACATTTGTTTTATTTATGAAATGTCAGCATAAAAGTTTTCAAGTGAAATTATTAAAAGTAGAAATTAATCATGAGTCCCGACGATACAAACATTATTAATGATATCAACATTTTGGACGAGGTGTCACAATTCCGAAGAAGGAAAATTTACAGGAAAAGGATAGATCCATTCGCTGATTATGACGACAAAGTTTTTTTTTTGGCACTACAGGTAAGGGTTTTTTGTCCCAGTAAAAATCATTTTTGTAAAATAACAATTTAAGGTTTGATAAGTCCACTGAGAGGTCAGAATGACAGCACAAACATGACGTTTACACTTAATCACGAAGTTAAACACGCGTTTCTCTACTCTTAAGTTTAGAGTGACGTTTAGCGTTAAGCTGACTATTA
This sequence comes from Sphaerophoria rueppellii, assembly GCA_920937365.1. Taxonomy (NCBI): domain Eukaryota; kingdom Metazoa; phylum Arthropoda; class Insecta; order Diptera; family Syrphidae; genus Sphaerophoria; species Sphaerophoria rueppellii. Next base: position 7,058,210 of record CAKKXW010000006.1, on the reverse strand, counting down.
AATTGATTATTGGTATGGTTCATTATTTAGAATCCCTTAAATATTTAAGTCGTCACTAAATTTGATTATTGGTAAGGCCCACAACGAATAATTGAATCTTCGCATATTGTAAAGTTAAGTGAGTTAAGGTGTGGATAATTTTGGACCGGAAGGAAAGAATCGGGAATTTGAGAAGAAGGAGGAACGTCGAAAGCATCTTTGAAGAAATTCGCAAACATATTTGAAATTATTTTGGAATCATGACTTGTTGTGTTATTATATGACATAGCGTTTGGATAGCCATCATCTTTTATACTTTTCACCACTGATCTCTATATTACACTGGATAGTGTATTACCACTGATCTCTATATTACACTGGATAGTGTATTACCTACAAAGTATATAAGTTTTTTTGACTCCATTTGAAGATGACAGTCAATGTCCCTTTTCGACTTTTTGACGTCTAACCAACAACAAAAAAAAGCAAAATATAAGTGGTTTTTCTTTTTTACATCTGAACAATGAATAGAAATGTTTCGAATAATTTAAATGGTGAAGGAAACAAGTTGTTATGAAAGAGAATATCAGTTTTGTAATTAATAAAAGTCGATTATATCATTTATTAATACAATTATAAAAATGAAAAAAAAAAAACCTTAATATTAGTTCTCTATATACAATGCTCCGAACTAAAAAAAGAAAAACGCCTATAAATGAAAACAAACTACTCTGTTTTTTGCACCGATACAGAGATCAGTAATATAGAGATAAGGGATTTTTTGTCGTTTATTTTTGTTATACTGTTATACGAATTTTTCCCTTTTCGACTTTATAACAATCTTCAAATGGAGTCACTTTTTCTGTATGGATACGCTATCCAGTGTATTATAGAGATCAGTGCTTTTCACGAAGTCCCAGAAATTTTTTGGGGTCTGTTTCAATTCATTTTAAATTTTTATAATATAGCAATATCTTTGTTAATTGTAATTATTCTAAAGTTGCTCTGAGGGGTGGCGAGGCGAAGATCGCAGGTTCGGCTAGTTTCAATATAATATAGCCTACACACTCCTACTTATTGTGTTCGTTCCTGTCATTTTGTTCTCCACTGGGGAAATTTTGTCTTGTTCTTGTTTTTGAGCTGTCAAACCCAGCAGAGCAGCAAAATTCAAAAATTCAATTCTTGGTAGTACTAGTCTATTTCATATACAAAGGTTTTTTGCACCGATACAGAGATCAGTAATATAGAGATAAGGGATTCTTTGTCGTTTATTTTTGTTATTCTGTTATACGAATTTTTCCCTTTTCGACTTTATAACAATCTTCAAATGGAGTCACTTTTTCTGTGTGTGTATTATAGAGATCAGTGCTTTTCAAGAAGTCCCAGAATTTTTTTGGGGTCTGTTTCAATTCATTTTAAATTTTTATAATATAGTCAGAATAGAGAATATTGAAGTAGTCAGTGAAAATATTTTTCGAAGTAAATCCTGAAGTCTTCTTCTGCTCTGGGTTTGCTATATTTAAGCCATGCTTTATTTCTTTTATTTTTTTAAGTTTTTTATGTGAGTGTCAAACCATGGTGGAGTTTTGGATTTGTAGCCAGATTTGCGTAATGGCGTAGTTTTATAAAAACAGTGGATACTTTTAAAGGCTATACAAGATTCCATTATCGCTTACACTTCTGCCTGGAATACACTGGCAAAATCGGGAAGTCTATAGGATTTTGAAATCTTAAGAGACTCACAGAAGACACCTGCACTTACACCGCATTCCATCTTTGAACCATCTGTGAAGATAATTGTGTCGAAGTCTTCCGTCACATAGCCTTCCTCCCAGTCGGTTCTTGACGGGAACAAGACTCTAAACTTCTTTGAGGTGTTTAGGGTAGCTGGGTAGAGATGCTGTAATCGGTGATTGTAGATAGGATGTCTGATGGTTTGGTTGCAGTGCCTGTAGCATCTGGTTTTCCAGCAGCCTATTTCTTTGAGTCTCAAGATACTGCAGCACACCTGATATTTAATAAAGAGGTCAATCGGAAGAAGGTCCAGGACGACGTTAGGTGCATCAGGACCTGATTGCCCCTGATATACCTACGCAAGCATTTCTCTGCATCTATATAAGATTTGCTGAGAGCGGGCCAGCACACAATGGATGCGTAAACAAGTATCGATCTAACAACCACTGTGTACGTCCACTTGATCATTTTTGACTGGGTGATTTGGAATAAAGTAAAATTGTGTTTTATTTACAAAGTGAATAAGTTTAATTTGTTGGACCAAGTCGATATTACAATATCATAAGAAAATATTTCCTTATGACTTAAAACAAAATTATCCCCTTTATTTTATAGAAAACATGATTTATGTTTCTTGTACAGAATTTCTTCAATGTATTAAACAAATATTTTCAACTCACAGGCAAGTGATGAATCTATGCAGAATTACTTTTTTGTTCAATACTCTAGCCCACAACGTATAAATGTCATTATTTCCATACCTGTACTTATGTGAAACATCCCAAGATGCTGCAATTATACTATTGACACATAAATCTACTGGAACCATATTAGCTACAGCGCTCGGATCGCAGCGTAACGTTCGAATAACACCAGTTCCAGCACCAGCTATAGCCCCAGTTGGTCCATAAAAATTATCAATCCAACCGCAAACAGGATCACGATAAGTTGATATGACTAGCAATTTTACAGAAGTTCAAGGAAATATTGAAATAAAAAAGAAATAAAAACAGTAATATATAGAATAATTAAACAATACATTCAAAGTTATAATCACCTATTCCAGGCCTAAACATTCCAACGGGCAAACTATGACCATATATCCGCACAACCTCTTCTGCAACAGCTTTGGTAAAAGTGTATGTGTTTGGCCATTTATCCAAGAGTCTATGTTTAATAAAAAAAAAGAAAGATAAAGAAAGAGTAATAAGCATCATTTTCATTTTTAAAACCTTTCAATCATTTCTATTGCTCAAAATGGGATACCTGACGTTCCTCCAACGATCCTTGCATCTGTTCAAACTTCAACTACTTCCCAAAAAAACCTTGCGTTTGTTTCTAGGCCCAAAACAATATTTATCTCACGCTTATTGCTCAATACTGAAACAGATGACGTATTGAAACACCTAAAGAATGTAAGGCTTTAACTAACACTCTACAGGCAAAATGTCAAAATATAAGTAAACCAAATAGTTTTGTGGCATCTTTCAAAATAACCGCGCCAAACTCTCTTTTTGAAAGCATTATAAATTGTTCATGGCCACCAAACACCCTGGTCAAAGAATTTATTATTCCCAGCAGACGGAAAAATGTACTAAATCCGTTTTCCCGTACAGAAGAGGACCCAAAAAACTGCAAAGGATCTCCCTCCACTACCAAAACGTAAGAGGACTTTGAAGTAAAACTACTTCAATTTTTAAAAATCTTTAAGTTTTTCTGCATGACGGGTTTGTATGTACGGAAACTTGGCTTAATGCCGATGTACTTGATTCGGAACTCTTTGATAAAGAATTCTTAGTTTATAGGAAATATCGTCATGTAGATGCTATGAATTTGGTTGGTGGAGGATTTCTTATTGCTATTCGAAACAGATTTTGTTCATCACAGATTATTTTTCCTTTCAATCTCTCAAAAGAACTTTTATGCATCAGAGTAACCATACAATCAGTAGTCTTTTTTATTCTAAATGTTTATATTCCTCCAAAAAGTCCTGTTTCAGTGTTTATTGAACTTTCGTCAGCAATTGACTGTCATAGAAATTGCTGGTATTGAAAATAATATTCTCCTGTTAGGTGATTTTAATCTCCAAAACATAGACTGGGTTACTTTGGACGACGAGTCTTATCTTGAAGCCTCCGCAAGCTCATAGCAACAGGAACTTCAATTTTTGGACAGTATTATTTCAGCTGACTTGCAGCAAGTAAGCTGTATAAAGAACTCCATGAATCACTTCTTGATTTAGTATTCTCATCAAATACTGTCAGCACAGTAGTTGTTGAATCTTCCTCTGCCATATCTAATACAGACAAATATCACCCATCTGTCGACATTTTCTTTGACTTGAGCGGTCATTTACTATAAAATAGTAATTCTGAGTTCTGACGACTGTTCGTATAGATGTGACTTCCGCAGAGCTAATTTTCAACTGCTTTTGGATCGATGCAACAATCACCCTTGGTATACGAAGGAATTGAAAGGCCTTCGTAATAGAAGGAACAAGGCTTGGAAAAATTATATCAGTTCCATGACATTGGAGAATCAAGTAGTTTATATCTTCCTCTCTCTCTCTTTTGATCTTTACAATGAATATCTGATAATTGTGGAAAATTCTTTGAAGCAGGACTCTAAGAGTTTTTAGAATTTAGTCAATTCGAAGAAGAAGTAAAAAGAAAATAAACTTCAAATTCAACATTATTTTCTTCAACTGTAATTCTGAAATCTGTGATGCTTTTGCAAGTAATTTAAGTCAGTCTTTCATCGATACTCCGAATTCTGTGGATATTGACTTCTTTGATTTAACTGCGAAGTTGTCATCAAGTATCTTTTAACAATGTTCTTATCGACTTCGAAAAACTTGTTAATTGTATGTGCCTTCTTAAGGAAGACTATTCTGTTGGTCCGGAGGTATTCCACACATTGTTTAAGAAAAAATGTAAGATGGTTTTAGCCTTGCCTCTTCGTTATATATTTGAAATGTAATTAAAACTAGGAAAATTCCCTAGTTTTTGGAAAAATGCTTAAATAACACCTTTTTTCAAGAAAGGAGGCAAGACGGATATTACAAATTATAGGCCTTTATCTCAACTGTCTTGCAGTCTAAAGCTTTTTGAGCAAGTTGTTTGTGATAATTTAGTCTTCTACACCAAAAATATCATATGCTTTGAACAACGTGGTTTTATGCAGAAACGTTCTACGATGACAAACCTTGCATTTTTGCATAAATTAGGAATGTTTTATGTGACCAATTATTTTAATTAAATTTTGATTTAGTTTTTGGTCAATTTGAATTGGAATGCAAATAAAACAAGTTTATTCCATCTTTATCCCGACGTTTCGTCGTTATTCAGGACTTCTTCAGGGATGTATCTAAATTTTTATTTTCATAAATAATTTAACATATTTAATATTTTTATTTTACGATTTATTTTATTCAAATTGACCAAAAAATCCTGCTTCAGCTAAATAAAAATGTTTGCATAAATGTTTGAATTCCGTAGAATGTGGAGAGGAAGTTGACTGTGTTTACACTTATTTTTCCAAAGCGTTTGATCAACTTTCGCATACTTTTATTAAGTTTAAATTAAATTCATATGGTTTTCCTCCAGAATTCGTTAAATGGATTTCTTCTTATTTTGACAATTGATTTTACCAAGTAAAGTTCAGAAGCTCTTACTCAAAACCTTGCATCACCAAGTCGGGTGTACCTAGGACCCCTTTTATTTATTTAAGCTGTTAATGATGCAGCGTAAAGTGTTCGAAATAGTAAAATTCTTATCTTTGCAGATGATATGAAAATCTTTGTGCAATGAAGATCGCGTTCAACTGCAAGATGATATTAATAAGTTTTTTGTATGATGTGAAAACAATAATTTGAATCTCAACCCACGAAATTGTCAGACAATGAAAATTTCAAAGAAGCGCAATCCAGCATCATTATGTGATCTCCCAACACATCTTATCTCGTGTCAACAACAGTTTAGTTTGACCCCATCTCGAATATGCATAACAAGTTTGGTCTCCTCATTATGAGGTACATATTGAGATATGATGAGAATCGGTTCAACCCAATTTTACATGTTTCACCTTAAAAGGGTTCCAATGGATTGACCCCAATAATATCCCTTGTTAAGAGGATCGACTTGCATTTTTCCAGATGCAAAAACATTGGCAAAAGCGAACAAATAATGACATTGTTTTCCTTCACCAAATTATTACTGGTGTCACTGATGCTCTAGACATTCTGAATTCTATCATCTTTAATTATTGAGGTGGAGATTATATTTTCCGTTCCCATAGTTTGATTGAAGTCCCTAATGCATGAGCCACTGAAAAGAATGAGTAAGCTTTTGAATACGAATGAAAACTGAAGTAGAAGAAGAAGAAGTGAGAGGAACTCCCTATTATTGTTCTTGTATTCTTGTGTTAAAAAAGAACTCACAACAATCAACATTATATAGTTATAGAAGTTTTATATTTTACACAAAAGTCCATTTTCTATTTTGATTTAACTGTCTACGGTTCAGACCCACGAAACCGCTGGTAAAAACGTGTATAAAGTATGAAACATTTATCTGCCTTTTGTTCGTTTTTTCTTTTACAGGAAGAGAAGACATATCGTTTATAAAATATATATATTTAAAACTAATGAATTCCGAACTATGGCTTCAGCTATTTACATTACACAACATAATATTTCGGCTCGCAAAAACTCTGATTTTCCAATTTGTTTATGAATTCAGCTTTGAAACGAAGAGAAAAGTGAGTGTTGCTTTTAGTAACATCGTTCGTGTCGTAAGTTCGTGTCGTATATATAATCTATGTTTTGACCGTGATTCAAAATGCACAGAGTTTTCTTGGATATGCCACTGTCGCGGTACGTCTCTTTTCCTAAATGCTGCCTCGACTTCCCAGCAAGCCGTCCTATCGAATACATAGAGACGATCTGCTGATGATACACCGGTTTATCTTGAGGAAAAGATTCCTAACAATCTCCTCTTCTGCGTTCACATTTAGAGGAATGTGATCGTGCTGATTACTCCTCTCAAAAATACTCTGCCTACGATGTATCGTGCCTCAGGAAATTTTGTATTCGGACCGTTTCGTGAAATTGCCTAAAAATTCCTTTTTGACCGTTTTGGTCAGTTCGGACGGAGAAAAATTCCTCTAGAACTGCCAAAATCATTCGTAGGCAGAATCCTTGAGAAGGAGCAGGAGTGCCCCAAGACCACGGACAACCGTCAATTTTATGTTCCCACTTGTCGACGTGGAAAGGTGCTCTAAAGCACTATTCACATGAGCACGACCAACGAACGGCAGAAAAGTGATTTTAGATACGTTTGAATCCGTATTTCCTTATAAATTCTCAACAAAACGATAAAAGTATAGTTTATGTTTGATTTGTGATGCACACATTAAATTTTTAATCTCAAATGTTAATAAATTTGAGAAAACAAATTTATTATTCACGAAAAGTATTCGCGTTCCACATCATCCACACTCCCAACGAACAAAATATTCGCAAGCGTATAGCCTCAAAAATTATTCTTGCCTTGTGTTTTGGTTGTTCATTCGCGACGAATTAAAAACTCTCATGTGAAAGAAATGTCAAAATCGACGAATTTCCGTTCATTCGTTGGTCGTTGTTCGTGCTCATGTGAATAGTGCTTAAGAGTTTACTGACGGACCTGGATTGTCATATGGATGTCGTGGTTCCATTGACGATCCAAATTAATGAATGTGTAGTTGGCTGATGTTTACGATTTTCGTTCAGAGCCCAAACATAGTCGTTGTGCCTCCGACGATGTGGCGGATTCACCGTGACGATCGTATTTATCTTAGAAGCAGTCCGATTGCCTTGATGCTGTGGCGCGCAGCTGATCCGCTGGAAAAAGGTTGTACGACGGTCGGACCTGTCTCGCTACAGCATCGGTTGAAGAAGGTGCGTCATTGGCCATAAGAAAACCATCGATTTGTTCATGAAGTTCTTCTTGGATGATGACAGTTATTCCGCCTTCATTACTTGGCGGCAGGATTCCATTCCGTCCATGAGGGTCTTCCTCACATAGCCCTCCTACTGCAGTCGGGACCTCCTTGGAGGTAACCTGGCTAGCTCAGGGTCGGATCGGGAATATGTCTTATGGGGCTGTGGAGTACGGAACCTCCTCCAGCGGCTCGAATTACGTTCAAATCACAGGAAGGAGCAGAAAGAGATTCCTCACTCCTGCTATCCAATTTCCTGAGGTTCCTGAACTACCTACCGGGACTGTAAGAGATGTTCCAACTCATTGGTGAGAGATTTGAGGTGGATATACCTCTCGATGAGGCTGACCTAGAGAGCCGACACGACGCTTGCAGCTTGTTGATGCAAACATTGGGCAGGTTCAGCTGCGTAAAGCACTTGAAGTCAAGGCAAGTTAAATTGTATTGTAAATAAAAAACGAAAAGTACCAAGCCTAAGAAAATAAATTTGTAAAGGCGTTTGAAAATCTCTTCGGAGTCTTTAAACTCATACGTTTGGCCATTTTGCCAAATATTAAATTTCATTTTTTATAAAACTTTAAATTAATTAAAATCAAACCGTATTTACCGAATAAAGTTCACGTGCGCTGTGAATTTTTTTTATGTCACAAGCAAATGACAGCAAACACACAGCTGTTACTTGATTTTTAAGCAAATATTTTTGCCTTATTTTCCAGTTTACTTCCCAATGAAATTGACAAAAATGGAAAGACTTTTTTTGACCAGTCAGGTACGTGCATTTTGCCTTAACTTTAAGTGCCTTACGCACTTGAAGTGCCTCGGCAAAAATCCTCATTCAAACCCTCCAAGTGGGTGCCAGGCGGGCAATGATCACTACAGTGTCCTGTTTTTGGCAGGATAGTGATTAGCTAAGGCTGAGTTGGGTCGCTGAATTGTTGTAACTCCTCAATAGTGCAATGTTCGGAAACCTAATTCAATCATAGTTTAGAGGTTCCTAATTTCAGTGGTGGTGTGAGCGTACTTTGTACGAAAACCGTGCCGAAGAATGAAAGGCTGGGGGATAAACCAGCCATTAACGAGCTCTTTCGGATGCTGTGGCAAGGTCCGTCATATTTCTGCCTTACCCCGGCAAGCGGCTCTGCCGGGGCTGACCGTCTTTCCGCCTTACTCATGGGAACAAAATTTAAAAAAATAAACAGAAAAACAATAAAACAAATTAATCGCACCAGGCCTGCCAATGCGGTCACATCTCCTGAAAAGGCTGTCGAGCCAACTCAGGGTTGTGAACGGGTTGTCAACCCTGTGGTTGCCACTAGTAGCGGGAATCTTTCTCCCTCTACTAGCCGCAATCTTTACTTGAAGGAACCACCCGTCAGTGGAACAGCTGTGACGCTCGGCTGTCCCAAGGACGGCAATTCCACACCCCAACCCTTCCCCACCCCTGCTAGGACGTTGCAAGCGACCCCAAGAAGGGACACCCCACCCGGAGAGGCAAAATCTACGACATGTGGAAATGACTCGAAGGGTGAAGGCGTACCCCGATTGGGATCGGTAGCGATTAGATCTGGAGGTGGATCCACAGCTGTGTCACACGGACACAGCTCTGGGTCGGCCAAAAAGAGGTCCATGAAGTCACAGGCCAATCGAGATCAGCGTAATGCTACTCGGATTCTAGCCGCAGTCGGTGTCATACCGGCGGCGGAAAGAACCCCGGAGCAAAAGCGAAAACTCGAGTGGGCTAGTGGCTTCCTTAGCAAAATTAACGAACCTGCCTGCAGCGAATCAACGTCAAAGCGCAATAGGTCTTTTGAGGGCAACAAGCCTGATGCGAAAAGGCAGAAAGTGCATTCCAGCAGCACAACAACCTTCAATAAGGATCTTTCTTTTAGCGACGCGCTCAAAGGCAAGATCATAGCCGCAGTCATTGACAGGAGTCATGCGGATGGAAACATCTCTCATGATCAATGGGCAGACGTCAAGGCTCACCTTGGTTTCAGATTTTTATCTGTCATCGAGGAGAATCCGGGACCTCTCCCAGACACAGCTGATGAAGGATGGTACCAAAATCGTAACAAACTCATCGCCTGTGGTGATCGGAGACCGAGAGCACGTATAATGGTCCCGGCTTTACACAACTGCCCAGATATGATTATGAAATTAATCAAACCAAGCAATCCAAACCTACCTACTCACGACTGGAAAGTCCCAAAGGTTGAGAACGAGACAGTGGGCCGCTATAGATCAGCTCTCTTGGTGATCAATAGGGAATCACTAGCTCCACTGGCCGCGACCGAAGGTGTGATTAGGTAAGGTTTTGATGAAATCATAGTCCGTATCTACAAAAAAGACCAAGATTCGCTAAACGCGCCCCCCACAGAAGCCCCTTCAGCGGAAGGAAACGCTTCACAACCCCCAAATATGGAAGTCGATGCAACACCACAAGTGGAACCATCGACCTCCAAAGTCCTAAACAAGCCATCCGACGTGGAGGCTAACTCTATTGTCGACAGAAACTCCGACATGGATACTGAAGACTCCACCTTAGTCCTACTTCATTCCTCCTCAGACGATGATAACGCTGACATAACAGTGGTGGAGGTTAATCTAACTAAAAGTAGCAATGCTGCAATTAGTTCAGATTAATCTCCATCACGCCATCATGGCCGTAAACAACCTGGTACTCCGATTGCATAGAAACAAGGAAGATATCGTCTTGATACAGGAGCCGTGGGTCTCAAACTCCATCATCAGAGGCCTAAGGACTCCTGGCTATAAACTATTGTATGCATCGGAGAAAGGTGAACCAAGGTCATGCATGTTAGTAAAAAATGACTTAAATGTATTTTTACTCTCCAATTACAGCGACAAGGACACCACCACCGCTGTCTTAATAACGGATAAAGCCACCTACTGGCTCATATTCTCTTATCTTGGCCACGACAGCCCAGCTCCAGGAGACAGCTTGAGGAAGGCAATTGCGGACGCGCAATCCAAAAAAGTTGGTCTTCTAATTGGATCGGACGCTAACGCCCATCACACGGTATGGGGTAGCTCTGATATAAATGAGAGAGGTGAGTCCTTATTTGATTATCTACTAAGCACTAACCTACTCATAAGGAATATTGGTAATGAACCCACTTTTGTAACCAAGAACAGGAAAGAGGTACTTGATATTACACTTACCTCTGACTCGATCCACAATCTGATTTCAAACTGGCATGTCTCAAAAGAGAATTCCTTTTCTGACCACAGATACATTCAGTTTCAGCTCAATGATGTGGCAAATATATCTACAGGTTTTCGCAATCACCGTAATACAAACTGGGAACGATATAGAGAGGTATGAGCACAACTGCTTGATCACAACCTTCTTAAAAGCTCCTCCAGTAAAGATGAACTAGACCTTTCTGTGAATCATCTCACCGAAGCCCTCAACGAATCAATGAGAACTTCATGCCCTGTAACCATTTTAAAGGGTAAAAAGAAACCTCATTGGTGGCACAAAGAACTAGAACCATTCAGGAAAAGCTGTCGGAAACTCTTCAATAGATCTAAGTACTCTAGATCTCCTTCTGACTGGGACTTATACAAACAGGCTCTTAAGCAATATAAGAAAGCATTAAGGAAGAGTAAGAGGTCTTCTTGGAGAAACTTTTGTGGAAAAATAGAAAATACTTCAGAAGCCTCAAGACTCAGAAAAATTCTCTCAAAAAGTCCAACAATACCCAGTGCTTTAATGACAGAAGCAGGCACGTGGACTACCACAGATGAAGAATCTCTTAATCTGTTATTAGACACCTCTCCAGGGAGCTCTAGCATACTCAACGACATAACATCAGAGTCTCAAGCTTCTACTAGCGATTTAGTTGATCTAATAAAGCGGGAAAAACTGAAATGGGCCGTAGATAGCTTTGATCCATATAAATCTCCGGGACCAGACGGAATCATTTCGGCCGAACTACAAAAATGCTCAGACATGATCATTCCTCCATTGGAAATCATTCTGACTAGCTGTTTCAGGTTGAGATATATTCCCAAAGCCTGGAGAATGGCAAAAGTAGTCATCATTCCTAAAGCAGGGAAACACTCCCACGTTAACCCTAAAGATCTTCGACCAATCAGCCTATCATACTTCCTTCTTAAAACCTTGGAAAGATTGATTGAAATTTACATTAGACATAACTTAAAACCATGTCTCATTTCCACAGCTCAACATGCTTACTCTAAGGGAAAATCAGTAGAAACAGCACTTCATTCGCTGGTACGTAGTATTGAATATTCCCTCAAATACAAGGAATATAACCTTTCCTAGATATTGAAGGAGCTTTCAACAACGTCAGTTACCAGGCGATCACAACAGCAATGGACAAGCTGAAATTAGAGAAATCACTCATAGATCTTATAAATCTCATGCTAAAAAGCAGGACAATAACTTCTAGCATGAGAAGCTTTACTACCACCAGATCGGTGAATCGAGGTACCCCCCAAGGTGGGGTCCTTTCGCCTCTTTTATGGAACATGGTAGTAAACGACCTACTAATATCAATGGAAGCAGAGGGTTTCAGGGTGATTGCCATGCTGACGACGTTGCAATATCCATATGTGGGAAACATCCCCAAGTTCTCTCGGAACTCCTACAAAATGCCTTAAATAGGCTAACAAATTGGGCTAAGCAATGTGGTTTGGACGTCAATCCACATGAAACAGAACTAGTACTCTTTTCGAGAAGGTACAAAATTCCTCAGATTAGCCCACCCAAGATTAAAGGAATACCATTAACCTTCCTATACTCGCGCACTGGTCTCTCAGACCGACAAATCGTTAATTCTTAGTTTACTTGAAACATAAAATCGCCGTCTCTTTGAAATTCTGTGTAGCTTTCTAAATAAGTATTCTCTTTCGATTAGATGGGCGCAAAACCACCTGCCAGGTAGACGTATTGCATTTTTTGTTAATTTTCGGTCTGTCAGACCGACGCGAGTACAGGCGTTACAGTTTTTGGTTAAGTAAGTTTCAGATCTTAGAATAAATAGTGGGTGGTAAATTTTGTATAACTTTAGGTCTGTTTATATTTTGAATACACTTATGTGTATGTATATTCTTAATATATGTGTAAATATATATTTTACATGTATAATATTTCTATGTACCGTTTTGAATTGTTTTTTGAGCATGTACTTATGGTTTGTTCAGTTTGCTACGCTTTGCAGAATTATCAAGACTAAACCTCTTTTTATACTTTTTTATAATGATTGTTATTTGTTGTTAATGAATCAAAAAGTTTTTTGTTTTTTTTTTTTGAAAAAATATTTATATTTATTTTATAAGTCAAGGTCCAAAAAAAATTGAATTTCTTGAGAGACTTGCATAAAATGTTATTGCTGCCGAATAAAGTTTAAAGTTGCTATGTTTTTCTATTTGTTTCATTTAAATATATTACTTTCTTTAAAATAAACCGCAAAATCACTTGGAAAATACGTATTCATGAAAATGGAGACGGGTTAAGATCTCGGTCTGAGAGACCGTGCGCGAGTATAGAAAGGTTAAGCTTTTCCAACCAAGCTAAATATTTAGGCCTCATTTTAGACAAAAAACTAAATTGGAAGGCAAAAGTAAAACAAGGCTACCGGCTAAATGGGGCTTCTCCCCAAAAATAACGCACTGGCTATACACTTCGGTAATCAGACCGATACTCATCTATGGAGTTGTCGTATGGTGGACCGCACTGGACAAGATGGTAAATCTAAATAAGCTCATCAAAGTCCAGCGGTCAGCAGGTATGTGCATCACAGGAGCACTTCGCTCAACACCAACCGCAGCCCTGGAAGTGCTTTTAAACCTAACACCTCTTGACATCTTCTCCAAAATGTTGGCAGCCAACTCATGTGTGAGGCTTAGAGCCACCTCTCAATGGAACAGTAACAATACTGGTCATACTACTATTCTAGACAATTTCAGATCTATCCCAGATCGCCTAGACTATACCACCCTAAAAATGGTATTCGATAAAAGCTTCCATGTCTCCATCCCTTCAAGATCTTCCTGGGAAGAAGAGAGACCCCTGGAAGACAATACGGTACAGTTCTATACAGTCGGTTCAAAGACCGATTACGGAGTTGGAAGTGGTATCTATTCGGAACAACTGAATCTCAGTCTATCATACAGATTTCCCAATCAATGTAGTGTTTTCCAGGCAGAAGTAATGGGATTAAAGAGGCACTATTCTGGCTCAAAGAAAACGTTATATCTTGCAAAGATATACGAATCTTCTCGGACAGCCAAGCCGCTCTCAAATCTCTCGCGTCTGTCTCCACAAACTCTCAAATAGTCCACGATTGTCGATCATCTCTGAATGAGATGACGGTACAGTTTAATATTCACCTCATTTGGGTGCCGGGCCATAGAGACATTCCGGGAAATTGCAAAGCCGATGAGCTCGCCAAAAACGGAACACTTCTGCCTAATGTTAGACAAAAACATAACATAGGAACACCACTTGCTACATGCAAATATCTTCTCAAACAATTTGCTCTAGAATCAGCAAATGCTAGATGGTCACAGGGTACCACCTGCCTAGCAACCAAACAAATATGGCCAAGCATAGACCTGAAACGATCAAAAGGTCTGGTTTCCCTGAGCAGAGAAAATATAAGCTCTACAACTGGAGTCATAACAGGACACTGCCTCATGGGCAGACATGCCTTGAAGCTTGGGGTCTACGCCAACGACTTCTGTAGAAGCTGCATGGACGAGGAGGAGGAGGAAACAATTCAACACCTTCTGTGTACATGTCCGGCACTCTCCAATGGAAGGAATAACTATCTCGGTAATCCCTTCTTCGATAATATCAGTGAACTGGGAACGATAGACACAAAATGTCTTTCTAACTTCATTAAAAGTACAAAATGGTTTGTTTAATTTCATTACTCTCCCATGAGTAACCTCATTAGTGGTATCACAATGGACCCTTGAGGTCTAAGTGAGTCAATTACATGCAGACAGCCACTCCAACCTTACCTAACCTAAGTGCCTTACGCAGCTGAACCTGCCCATTGTTAAATGTGAAGTGAGGCTAAATACTAAAAAGCAAACAAACAACTGTCCTTTAATTAATGCATAACAACAATAAAATTGATTTTAAAATAAACTAAAAACGTGAAACTAACTAAATGTGTTATCAAAACAAATCAACGAATAAAGAACTATCCAAAATAAATTGACAAATTTAACAAGTTGTAAGAAATAAATGTATAACCTATCTAATATATAAAATTCGCGTGTCATGGGGTGCGTAATTGAACTCCTCCGAAACGGCTCGACCGATCTCCGTGAATCTTTGCGAGGATATCGGCTAGAGTGGAGAATCGGACAACATCTACTTTTCATCTCCCTAAATCTTAAGGGTGGTCCACCATTAAATTTTTTTGGACAACAGTTTTTGTTTTTATTTTATATTTATTTCATACTAAAATACATACAATCCCAAATTTTCACCCCTCTATGATCAACCCTTATTTTTTATTTATTAATTTAAAACTTCAGTTTTTTTGGCAAGATTTTTATTGTAATTCTGTCATGACTTAGAAGCGGGGTAGCCAGTAGCGGGTAGTGGGAGGTTATAAAGGGGTAGCGGGTATACGGAAGCGGGGAGAGGGTAGCGGGTTGTATGTTAGCGGGCTTCAAAAGTCTAGGTCTTTTTTATATCGATTGAGGTAGTACGAAGTCTGTCGCGTCAGCTAGTATATATATGAAATTATACATACAAAAAAGAAATACATGTATTAATAAATAAATGATGATGGATGATGTCGAATGATGATGTATGATGATGAATGATGATGGATAATGATCGATTATGATCGATGGTGATCGATGATGATCGATGATGATCGATGATGATCGGTGATGATCGATGTTGGTCGATGATAATCAATAATATCGACAATGATCGATTACGATCAATGATGATCGATTATGGTGATGATGATGAAACATAATACGAACACAACTAGATCTTGAAGGAAAAAAACGAAATAATTTTGCTGTTCAAATTGCAATATTAAATAAGAAAAAATCATACATGGGTGTTAGGCTTTCTAATAGTTTTTCCGGCGCGCATTCCATCAGAAGCATCATGTTCTTCGGATCGCTGGGAGGTGCATACAACTTTTCTTCAATTCGTCTTTGAGGGCACTGTGTGTAAGCTGTAGAGACGTGTATAACGCTTTTCAAATTTTTCATTTCACTGCATAAAATCATGATGTCGCGACAAGCCTTAACGTTAATTTGCATTGCAATTTTGAGTTTTTCATCAAACCGAACAGTAGCAGCCATATGAAAAACGATATTAATATTATTGACTAATAATTGACGATCAGACGAACTTAAACCTAGTCCCGGTAGCATGCAATCACCAGCAATGCCTTGGAAACGGTGTTGAAATGTTGGGGTAAATTTCTTCATTGAGTTAAACATCTAGAAAAAGAAGAAATATATATCTGTTTATTAATTTGGCATGGAAATAACTTTTTGACTATCATATTCTTATTTATAGTTATAATGTTTTTTAGTCAAACAGATTTTCCCTAAATATGAAAAATATTCCACTACTACCATACAAAAACCATATTTCTGCCTTCAATCATTTGCAAAACACAGTCGACTAGAGTGCTCATATAATTAAGTCTTTTTTTAAATTGTGGTAGTAAAATAGTTTCTGGATCGATTTTCTTTCATGAATTAATTAAATTCATTTTTTATTGCGTTTAAACTTTAAATTAAACCCTATCCTAAAAAAGGGAGATGCTCTTAACTGCGCCAACTATAGAGGAATCAGTCAACTTAACATCGGTCCCTATCAATATGGCTTCAGGCCAGGAAAGTCAACCATCGACCAAATTTTCACGTTGCGGCAGATCCTGGAAAAAACCTATGAACTTCAAATCGATACGCACCACATTTTCATCGATTTTAAGGCCAGCATCTACAGAGACGAACCGTATAACGGACAGTTTTGCAAATGATCCAAATTATGTGTCTCTCCTGCAACATCACCTCCAACAGCAATCCTCCTTTATTTAATAGACCACTCGATAACAATAAATATATCGATATCAATAACAATATTAATATCGATATCTCTAATCAAAACACTAATCCAAACATTAACACCCTTTTCGTTAATACAATCTCTCCTTCAACTTGCATTCTCTCCAAAGTGTATATTCCTTTCCAAATTTGCTATAGCTACATCTTCTGCAGACCTTCTTAGTCACGTCAAGTCTGTATTAAATCAACAAAATATTTACAATGACCAAAATTAAGTGAAATGTAAAAATATTACTAGATCAAATGGTAGAGTGGCTTCTTTCAAAGTAACTGTCTCTGAACCTATGTTTAATCTGTTAATGTCTCCAACATCATGGCCCACTAATGCTTTCATCCAAGAATATGTCAACAAAAACCCCCAAGCAAATCACAATAATTTAAATGTGGCTTCAAAAACTAAAGTGTTTGTCCCTTTGCTATCAAAATGTAAGGGGACTTCGCTCTAAAGCCCCAGAAGTATTTTTAAAATCGCAGGAACTTCCTTTTGATGTTTTTGCTCTAAGCGAAACTAATTTAACTTGTAGTTTTCATAATAATGAGTTTTTTACTTCCGATTATAATTTTTACCGTAAAGACGGCCTTTTGGGGTGTAGGCCTGGTAAAGGGCAGTACATTCAAGGTATGATAGTTCAATTTTTGAAATTCCTGGCACCGAACAAATTGAATTGATTTGCGTAAAAATCATCTTTGTTGTATGCTGTTACAAAAGACCTTGCAGTCCAATTGAAACCTACCAAATTTTATCACAGCAGTTAACAATCTGGGTGAGACTATGGAGGTACATGATGGCTTATTACTCGGAGATTTCAATCTTCCTTACCTGTCATGGTCGCGATCCGAGGATGAATCTCATTTTGTTGCTAGTAACGCAACAACTGAAAAAGAAATTTTATTTACTGACAATCTGTCAACTTGAGCAGACAACTCGACCTTATCTTTTCCAATGAAGCAACAAACTGTATCGTTACGGAAAGTAGCTTAACTCTTACCACCATTGACATTTTTCATCCGCCATTGTCTTTAACTTATGCCTACGAACATAATAATTCCGAAGTTGAATCTGAGAACTCATATCGTTTTAATTTTCGAAAAGCTAACTTCGCCCAACTAAACGAACTTCTTAGTAACATAAATTTGATGACAGCCACTTTAACCTAACCTACCATAAATTTTGACTTAATTTTGAACCAATCTGGAAGCAATTGCATCAATACTTTAACCACTAACTTCTACTCAATAATTTTTGAATGCTTTTTTCTATGAAACAGAAACAGACTACTCCTCCTATTTAGTAATCTACAACGAATTCTCTGCTCTCTCAAAACACCTCTATGAAGCATATATCAATCAAATGCAATTTGATATTATCGCAGATCCCAAACGCTTTTGGCAATTCATCAACATAAAAAAAAATCGGATGGATATCCTTATACCCTTAACTATATAGATCACTCTTCTTATGACTCAAAAATTATAACTAATTTATTTGCTAATTTCTTTAGTCTTGCTTTTTCCGACAGTAATTTTGTACCTGATGCTAACTATTTCACTTATTTGAAAAATTGTAACCAAACGTCTTTGGTATCGATCAACATCACTGTTGACGATGTGGTTAGCAAAATTAGTAAACTTAAAGATGATTTCTCTGCCGGGCCTGATGGTTTACCTGCAATTGTATTAAAGAAGTGTGTAGTCAATTTGGCCTGGCCTCTTACCACTCTTTTTCAAAAATCTCTTTCTCAGAGAGTTTTTCCATCTTTGTGGAAAAATTCTTTTATAATACCTATTCACAAGAAAGGGTAGACACGTGCATTTAAGTGGACACAAGCGTCCACTAAAACCTCTGTCTATCAAATCCTACCTTCCACCTCCTCGTGGTGAACATCGGGTGCCCAGTACCTTCAACCGATGATTGGCTTCCAACCCCAGTGGGAAGTTGTTGACGGCAGCAAAGAGGGAGAGGGGGAGGAGGTATGCGTCCACTAAGGCATGCCTCCTTTACAACAGGCGGCAGCGGAAGAACTCTTAACATGGAATCAACGGTGGCGTCTACCGTTCCAGTCAGAATGAACTACTTAGTGAAAACCTTATAGGACTACTACAACACATTCGCAGACCTGGCTCTCCAGGTTGGGGGTCGTGCTTCGGGGTGACTACCCGGAAAATAATTAACAAAAGTGTTATACAGTATTTTGAATTATATGCTATTGCTATGCCGTCAGCCAGAAGGGAACATGGAAATCTCCTGACCAATCAACCGTCAACCAGATTGATCACATTGCGATCGACGCACGACACTTCTCTAGCATGAAAGATGTCCGCACGTTCCGAGGTGCCAACATCGACTCGGACCACTACCTTGTTGTAGCCAATGTACGAATGCTTATATCCCGATCAAGGCCAACACGCGAGAATGCTAGGAGGAAATTCGACGTCAAACGGCAAGAGATTGCTAGATCCTTTTCCGGTCGTGTCTCCGAAAATCTCCTCAGAAGTCTTTTGCTGCCAGCACAAAACATAGAGAACCAGTGGCAACACTGCCAAGCAGCCATCAGAGATGCCGCCTCTGAAGTGCTAGGGTTTACACGGCCACCACAACGAAACCCCTGGTTTGACGATGAATGCCGGCGAGCACATGCAGCTAAACAAGAGGCATACAAAGCGACGCTGCAAAGAAGAACACGAGCAGTTTGTGAGTTCAACGAGTAGAAAAGGAGAGAGGAGCATAAACTTCTCAGAAAGAATAAAAGGGGGCATGAGAAGCGCGCGATCGAGGAGATAGAGGGATGTCACAACAGGAACGAGGTTCGAAAGTTCTACAAAAAGGTACAACAAACCTCCAGGGCTTATACATCCCGAACTGAAGCCTGTAGAGACCATCATGGGAACATCGTAGTTGAACCGCAGTCAGTGCTGAGGATATGGAAAGACCACTTTTTCAAGCTGTATAATGGCGATGACCACCAAAACTCTGTCAGCAATACATTACCATTTGTGTGCAGAAAGCCAACAATTCCACCCACCCGACATGGACGAAGTGAAGATAGCGATATCTTAACTAAAGTCGAACAAAGCTGCTGGAGCAGACGGGCTAGCCGCCGAGCTGTACAAGCAGCTGGAGATGATTTGGTTAGGAGCATGCACCATCTCATCTGCAAAATTTGGTCGGAAGAAAGCATGCCCGATGAATGGAACCTCAGCATCGTATGCCCGATCCTCAAAAAAGGAGATCCACCGAACTGCACCAACTACAGAGGTATAAGTCTCCTTAACATCGCCTATAAGATCTTGTCTGCCGTGCTATGTGAACGTTTGAAGCCCTTCGTCAACAACCTGGTAGGTCCTTATCAGTGTGGCTTTAGACCCGGAAAGTCCACCATCGATCAAATATTCACCCTACGGCAGATCTTGGAGAAGACCCAGGAACTTCAAATCGATACCTACCACCTTTTCATCGATTTCAAGGCCGCGTATGACAGCGTCTATAGAGACCAACTATATAGAGCAATGTCTAGTTTTGGCATCCCAGAAAAACTCATCCGTCTGTGTAAGATGACAATGGAAAATTCACGCTTTTCCATCATGGTCGGAAAAAACCTAACGGACGCTTTTGATGTTAAAAAAGGTTCTAGACAAGGCGATGCGTTGTCACGCGATTTCTTTAACATCATTCTTGAAAAGATTGTGCAAAGCTCCAATGTCAACACCAGAGGCACAATCTTTCAAAAGTCCGTCTAGATACTAGGATACGTAGACGACATTGAAATAATTGGAAGAAAACAGCGTGGTGTCAGGGGAGCGTTTGTTGGTCTTGAGACGGAGGCCAGGAAGATGGGTCTAGCGGTTAACGAGAGCAAGACCAAGTTAATGCTGTTGACAAGAAAGGACTACCAACATAGACATCTTGGAGCAAACGTCAGCATAGACAGATTTAACTTCGAGGTAGTTAAGGACTTTGTCTACCAGAGATCCGCTATCAACTCAGACAACAACACCAGCGCTGAAATCAAACGAAGTGAGTGATTACTCTTGCCAATCGCTGCTTCTTTGGACTTAAAGTGGCACTCTACAAAACCCTCATCATCCCAGTCCTCATGTATGATGCAAGGACATGGAACATGACATCATCATATTAAAACGCTTTGGGCTGCTTTGAGAGTAAAATTCTTCAAGTGATTTTTGGTCCTGTCTGAATTAATGGAGAATGGAGACGAAGATTCAACCAAGAACTGTTCTAGCTTTGTTGAATTGTTGTGTTGTTATTCTTATTTTTCTTTGTTCTGCTTTTGTTTTTCATATTAGTTAGTTGTTTGCCAATCATTTTTTCATGAAATCCGTTGGCTATTGCAATGTGCTTAATTGTGTTTAGTTCATTTTCGTAGCTTATTTTGTCCATTGGTATCAATCTGTTTAGGAATGCATTGTAGCCTGCCATTTTTTGTGAGTGTGGGTGGTTTGTGTATATATTAGTTGTGGTTGGTTTTCTGTTTATTTGGTATTCGAGCTTATTAATGTTTTTGCTTATGGTGAGGTCTAAAAAGTGGATATTGTTGTTGTTTTCTATTTCGGACGTTACTTTAACTTATTGCCTTAGACCAAGTTGTTTCCAATAGGAATCAGTTGTGCTTAACTCAAGAACTAAGTACCAAACGAAAGAGAAAAAAAAACTTAGTTAAACCCAATCAAAAACCCAATATGCGATTTTTTGACTTAAGACGCAATTTCCATAAAGGGATCAAAAGCAAACTAAAACTAGCTATGTCCGCGGTGTTACTCGCGATAAACGGGTTAAAAAGTAGCATTTGTTATTTTCTGACCCCTTAACCACCACTACCTATGCAGAAAATCATGTCAATCACATATATGCCCTCTGTAAAATTAAAACAAATGTTTCCCACGCGCCCCATAGATTTTTACTTTATATAAGTAACCTATGTGATATTCTAAACTCACAACCAGCTATCAAACGCAAAAAAAAACTAGAAAATCTCCGTAATAATGGGCACAGTCTTAGATCAGGTACTCGTTCACAGCAGCCACCAAAAACCACATAGCTCTGAGACAACACATTCCGGAAACTTTTCCCGTTTACGAACCGTCTCTGCCAAATTTTCACCATTTTTATAGTGAACTAGCTGACCCTGCAGACTTCGTACTGCTTCAATCGTTAATCGATAACCCTCTATCACACTACCCGCTACCCTTTAAACGCTACCCGCTTGTGCTACC
Source organism: Sphaerophoria rueppellii (assembly GCA_920937365.1). NCBI lineage: Eukaryota > Metazoa > Arthropoda > Insecta > Diptera > Syrphidae > Sphaerophoria > Sphaerophoria rueppellii. The sequence continues at coordinate 7,036,181 of CAKKXW010000006.1, read as the reverse complement.
TAGTACGTCTATCCATATCCGCTACCCGGTTACGACACTACTCTGTTACCGGCTACCAATTATTTCTACATGCTTACCGTTACACTATTAGCCAGAAGCCCACTACTTATTAATCGCAACCAATTTTTGTTTGCATTTCAAATTTTTCATTTTTCCAATTTTGTTTCTTACTTTCTTCTTGCTTACCAATTCCCCATCACAAATTTTCCAGTTTTTCCCTTTGAAAACCAATGTTCCTTTCGGAACCCATTTTTAATTTTTCCAGTTTTCCATTTGAAATTTTCCAGTTTTCCATTTGAAAAATAATGCATCCACAATTTCATGGAATTTTAACTTTGAAAACCAATGAGTTTTCTGAGTTCCATTCGAAAACTCATTTTGAAATTTTCCAGTTTTTCAATTAAAATTTTCCAGTTTACCACTTGAAAACCAATGAATCCACAATTTTATGCAATTTTCCATTGGAAAACCAATAAGTTTTCCGAGTTTTAAATTTCAATTCATTTCAATTGTTTATAAGGAATCAAACTGTATTCAATCTCTTTTCCTAGGAACCACAAAAATATATCCGCTTAAAATCATTTTCAATTGTTTATAACAAATTATTGTAAAATAATACATTTTCATTCATTCATACATTCACATTGATGAATAACATTTTTCGAACTATTGTTGCATTTTATACCGAAATCATTATAATTTTCATGAATAAATGATGAATATTTTCAGATTTTGTTAGATTATTTCAGTTCTTTTTTTTTTTTAATCTGCTTAGTCGATTTCGCTGAAACTTATTCAGTTCTGAAAAGAGTAATTGTGGGCCAAACGAGACCAATTTGATATTAGCACCATCAGCGGTTGACGAGATAATCATAATTTTCATACATAAATGACGAATTTTTACTACTTTCAAATTCTTAATGCCAGTTAAAAAATTGCTAAACTATCGCTGAAAACTTTATCAGTTCTCAAGATAATCGTAGAAAAAAACGAAACGCCAAGTCGCCAATACGCATATACATACACACGCTGACCTGATGATAAAATGGTTTGATGCAAAAATTCTAGATTCAAACAATCGGACCCTTTACAATAACTTAATCTGGGAAATTAAAAATATCAAAATTTTGTGGCTGTGTCCATTTGAGAGTTTGTTCGGGGTTGGACTGAGAGCGATTCTCAGTGTTCTTACCCTCAAATGGAAACGCATTTTTATATTAAACTAGCAGTTGCCCGCGACTTCTTCCGCCTCTACTTCATCCACCGGCTAGAGGTGGGTCTTCGACTTATGCATCATGCCCCCATGGGAATTTTGTTCCGAAGTTATTTTAAAACAGTGGACTCTCTCTAACTCGAAATTGTTTTTAACTCGAAGCCTTCAAATATATCTATATCGATATCTATACTAATATATAAAGCTGAAGAAATTGTTCGTTTGAACGCGGTAATCTCTGGAACTACTGCTTCGAATGGTTCAATTCTTTTTATGTTGGATAGTCCATTAATCGAGGAAGGCTTTAGGCTACTTAACATATTAAGCTGCGAGCAATAGGAGCGAAGAATCAGTGAAATGTGGAAATGTGGAAAAAACGGCAAAAAATGTTAATTTTTCGGCGTTCTAATGCGCTTATCTCAGGAACTGCTTAATCAAATTGAACGATTCTGTTTGTGTTGAATAGTTCATTAATTAATTAACAAGAGGAATCAGTGGAAAATGTTTAAAAAAAAAACGGCAATAAATTTCATTTTTTTTTTTTTTGAACGCGCTTATCCTAGCAACTGCTAAATAAAATTGAACAATTATTTTTGTATTTAAGGATTTAAGCTATAAAACATTACTCTAATAAGTTAATAAACGAATAATAAGAGCAAAGCATCAGTGAAAAGTGTAGCTAAAACGCGGAAAACTATACATATTTGAAGGCTTCGAGTTAAGAACGATTTTGATTTAGGGAGAGTCTGTTTCAAAATAACTTTGCAACAAAATTCCCATGCGGGCATGATGCACGAGTCGAAGATGCACGTCTGACCGGTGGATGAGGTGGAGGCGGACGAAGTCGCGAGCAATGCTAGTATAAGTATAATGTTCCCCGTCTTAGCTACACTTTTCACTGATGCTTTGCTCTTATTATTCCTAACTTATAAGCGTAACGTTGTATAGCTTGCATCCTTCCTTGATAAATGGAATATTTAATACAAAAACAAATGTTCAACTTTATAAAGCAGTTGTTATTGTTACGATAAGCGCGTTTAAACATTAAACAATAAAAAAAAAAAAAAAAAAAACAAATTTGTTGCCGTTTTTTAAACATTTTCCACTGATTCCTCACACCTATTGGTCACAGCTTAAACGAACGCGTGCAAACGAACAAACTCTTCAGCTTTATATATTAGTATAGAGTATAGATAATAGATATAGAAGATATAAATATAGATATAGATATATATATATATATAGACATAGATTAAAACAAGATGGTTTGCTTTCATTAGTTCTTTTAATTGGTTTCGTTTTATTTTGATATGCTATTTTGTTCAAAGTTGATTTTGAAGGTGTCTTTTCATTCTCTCTAATAGTCGAGTTTAAATTAAGATATTCTTTCATCAAATCCTCCTATATGTATAATTTCGTCTTTATAATGCCTTAGTTTGAACTTATTTTTCATAATACCGTCCTTTTTTATTTGACTTATAAGCCCTACCAGTGGCGGATTAAACATTGAAGGCGCCTTAGGCAAGCATCTCATCGGCGCGCTTATATTAAAAATAACTCGTATTATAGTTTGACCGAAACCGCCATAGAAAAACGTTGAAAAGGGTGCAAAGGAAAAGTAGAACAAGTTTACACTAGATCGATAGATAGTCCCAAAGTTTGAAAACCAAGTTAATTAGAGTTGGTTTTTATGCAAACCGAGTTGCAACTTTGCTCGCCAGATCGGTAACACCGGGGGTCCGCCTGTTTTACTGCCACTTTGGTATACATTAGTCTTGAATCTTGACACTTCATATGTGGCAGTCATCATGAAGAATGAAGTAGACAAGATCGCTGGCTGAGAACTATAGGGCCAGTCATACAAAATATCAAAAACGACTTTTTTACACCAAAATTTTCGTAATTGGACCTTCTCTTCGATAAAAGATAAATTAAAAATTTCAAAAAATTATTGGCAAGCCTTCAGACAAAAAACACGTGCAACTTTCATTGCATTCGCACTTTTGTTTAATACTAAGAGGTTCCATATTCCACATGCATCCATTTAAATAATTTATGTCGCTTAAAAATCAAATGCACTTAAGTTACATGGAACTTTTTTGCACACTTTGGTCCACATGGAACCTTTTCGTATTTAATATTATTGAATAAAATCGAAAAGTCCCATGAATTAGAAACATTTCTCATATTCTTCAATTCTATTTTTGTTTAGATAGTGTGAATTAAAAACTGCTTTTAAACGATTTTCTCCGAACATTTTTGCTTCATAAAGAAAATTGCATCGTAAATTATTAATTATTTTCAAATTTAAACATTAATTTTATTATCTTCGCGCAAATAGCTTGCAAAAATATCATTACAAGACCTGCCTAGTGTTGAAACCGAAAAAAGGAAAATCGTTTGCCCGATACAAAAATAAAAGCATTCAAAGCTATGCTTTCAAAGGCAAAATTGCATGTTATTGTAGGTACATTGGTTTTGAAGTGGAAAAGTGGACAATTTCAAAATGGATTTTCGAATGGAACAGGACAAGATTTTTGACAGCAATTTTTGACGCTTCAAACGTTTAAAGCTTATGTGGGAAAAAATCTATCCGTTTCTCTCGATAGAAGACATGGTTCATTTAGGGTGAAAGACATCGATTACTTCATTTCGATCAAAGAGAGTCCCTGTTTGGTCTTTTCTAATGGATGACTGTTTCCTCAACGACTAAATTATAATATTTTGTATGCAGGAACACAGACTGCTTAACCTTGTTGATAAAAAAATAACTTTGAAAAGTAATTAATGTCATTTTCAAAGCTAATCTAAATAGGTGGAAAGAGTTTTTGGTTTTGAGCTTCTAAGCCTCCAAATTCTTACATGAAAGGACTATAAACACAAGTAAGGCTGGAAAAAACATATCTACAAGTATTTGAAAATTAGCAGAAGCTAAAGTTGTATGCCGTAAGAAGATGCTTTGGAGATATTAATTACAAGTAAATTATCATGACATTGTTAAGCCTAAACAACTCGAAAGAAGAAAATTCCTATGTCACAGTTTTAGTTTTTATACTCTCCCGAAACGGCTTGACCGATTTTGATGAAATTTCGTTTGTATATTCAGTAGATATGAGAATAGGTTTACACACCTAAGTGTTGAGAGTGGTTCACCGAAACATATTTTTTGTATTTTTTGTTATTTTTTTATGGTGTGGAATTTGAAAATACATTTACTCCTAAGTTTTTACCCTACTACCACAGACCCCTATGTACCTAATTTTAAGGGAATGTTGGTAGTGTTGTAGATGGGTTTTAAGTATTTTTTTTTACAAGATCGACAAAGTTGTTCATGAGATATGGCCAGGGTAGCGGGTAGTGGCATCGGTGGTAGCGCGGATACAGGATAGCGGGGAGCAGTTCAGTGTAGCCTGCAGCTGGTAGCAGATTGCGGGCAGTGGGTAGCGGGCAAAGGGTACCGGGTAAAGTGGTAACGTTGTAGCTGGTAACTGGATAGCAGGTAATAGGGTAGCGGGAAGAAATTGCGGACAGCTGGGTAGCGGGGAAAGACTACCGGGATAGGGAGTAGTGGTATGATGCGTTGGCGAGTAGTGGTGGTTTAGCGGGGTACAGAAGTACAGGTCTTATGTTTGAGGCAGTACGAAGTATGGCCGGTCAGCTAGTACAATATTCAAAATTATGTGTTTCTAATTTTAAAATGTTACAGTTATGAGAATGTTGCCCTTTATTGCTATTTTCATACACATTTTCAACTTACTTTTTCTTGGAAGAGAGCAGATAAAAACACCTTATACTTATAAATCTTCGAATTTTTACTCCATGAACTTTTTTTGTGAAATATATTTGCTTTTCATGAAAAAACATAAGACTAAAGACTTAATAAAATTCAATTCCGTCGAAGTAGGTACATTGTTCTGTCTTTATACAATATAACCTCCTTTTCCTATAACCGTTTCAGGGCTATAAGGTTTCATGTTGCATATCTTTATATTGCAAATATAATTATATTTTTTCTTCCTGTTTTAAACAATTTTTCCGATTCTTCATCACTTTGCATCATTATTTTGTTGATATCTGAAATTTAAATATGAAAAAAATGAAGGTGATTATCTCGGAAAAATCTGAAAAAAAAACATGCAACCCTATAGTACTCAGCCAACGAAGTGCCAAATTTATAATGGAAAAATGTTCGATAAACCAACGTGTTTTAATCTTTGAAAGAGATTTGCTGCTGTGGTTGTTCTAGTTCGTAAGTAGATGTTGGGTAGATTTGGTAGTTTTAGTTATTCTTAAGTTTTATTTTTAAGGACCAATTTTTAAATAGTATTTCAGAAAATAAGAAATGGTAATGCGTTAGTTTTTTACCCTTTCTAACAAGAAAATAAAATAAAAAAAAAAAAGACATAGCTCATAGGCTGAAAGGCGTTAATTCTAGGCTGAACATGAATTTCTTAGAGCGCCTGATTGGGGCCAGTAAGTTAAATATAAGATTTTAGTTAGTAAGCTAGTTGAATTCTTTTGTCTAGTATTAATTAGTAATAAGTTAAATTGAATAAAAAATGAATTATGGAAAAAAAAAGAATAATACCATTCGAACCAGTACTTTCAGAGATTACCGCGTTCAAACGAACAAACTCTTCAGCTTTATATATTAAAAGTATAGATATAGATTTAAGTGTTTACTTCGTATACATTTGGTAAAATTGAATAAATAGTTTTGTACTCACCGGATCATCGAATATTTCTTCAACTCTCACGTGGACATCTTTTTGTTTCTTATTTCTTATGAGTAAATATATCATTGCAATTCCAGGGCATGATGTGAAAAGCTTATTTATTAAAACTTAGAAACAATAATGAATACTAATTGAATAAATCCAAAATGAAATCTTACTAATTACAAACTTACTTTTGCCTAAGAACCCAGTTCCACCAGTGATGAATATATTTTTTCCATAATAAAAATTTTGCACTGGCGTCAATGGGGTTTCCGAATTCGTGGTTGTAATTTTATGCATAGTATTTTAGTTGAAGTGACAATTTTAATAAATGTCGATCTAGAAAAAAATATTAAACATTTATATAATTTTATGAATGTGGAAAAAACAACATAAGAAAAGAGACAAATTCTAGTCGCATAACAGCAAGAAAAATAAGTGGGACAAATACAATTATTGTGCACTACCATCATTTGCCGTCGTCGCACAGTGTCCCAGCAAACATTTTTCTTCATAAATTACTAGAAAATGATTAACTAAAGTGAAGAAAACATCCTAACCTCAATACATTTTTCATCCGATTTGGGTTCATCCTCGTAGGTAGCGAAACACATTTTTGAACTTTTTTGATAATTTATTTAGGACTCGGAAATCCTTTTTTAATTTAATTTAATTTATTGAATTCGTTAACAAACTAACGTTTGTTCTTAAGACTAATAATACATTTATTCTTAGATTTAGATGTAGACTTACGTATTATTAAAGCATTATTTGCAAACGTGAATTAAAATCTAAACTGAAGTATTGAAAAAAATTACTTTAAATGTTTTACTTTTAAAATCTGCGCTTACGGAATATACAAAAAAGTAATACTCGTTGTAAACTGAGATCAATTGGTTGAGGGGACTGTTTTTGCCATAGTTTGATCTTTGTATATGGAATTTATAGTAGTTGCAGCCTCGTGAATCGACGACAGCGACGTCCAGAACGCGATACAGAACTAAAATCTTGTATATGGAAAAACTGACAGCGCCAAGACGGGACGACTCTCCAACCAAATATTCTCGAGCCTGAAAATACTATAAATTCCATATACAAAGGTTTGATCTGCTTGATAAAGAGCGTTAAGGAAGGGTGCTTTCATAAATGCATGGTTGCGAAATTCTGACGAATGCATGTTTTTCATAAATGCAAATGATAAATGTCAGATGTTCATAAAAGCGAGACGCAAATATTTGCAGCGCAAATGTGCAAGTATAAAAACTCACATGCACACGGAATTTCTTTCTCAATCAGTGCTGGGGTGCATATTTTTCCAAAATCCCTCTTACCAGTCTCCAAATTCCCTTTTTTTCCCACATATCATTTCATTTTTCCCTCTTTATTTCCCACAGACCAAAAACTTAAGAAAAACGTGTGTTGCAAAACTTGCTAGTTGCTTTTGTTTTATCTTTTTTTTTTCAAAAGAAGAAAGAAGTTTGGAAACTAGCCACTTTTTGCTTTCGTTCTTCTCCTGCTTGCAGTTTCGTCCATATTTCAAATGAACATATGTATATCAAATTATTTTTATTTAGAGAATGGAATCCGAGGGTGGAATCGGCGAAGGTAATAATAAGATGTTTATCACTTGTGACAATGGGCCTTACTAATAATCAAATTTAGTAAATAGTTAAATGAAAATCTCCAGATTTCAGAAACATCACATACCAATAACGAATTTAGTCTCCAGTTTAGTCACTAGCAAAACGTCAAAATTTAATACACGGAAATCCATCTCTGAGCTGTGCACTAAAATCACATCTGAAGGGAAGTGTTTCTGTGGTGCTATTTTATGGTACACAAATAAGTATTAAATGTACTGAAATTGTTCATAGTATTTTTTCAATTTCTATTGGTATTTTCATTACGTCTCACTTTTTTCAAAAGAAGTAGAAATTATATTTATTTATTTTTTAAATGGATTTGTGCCAGCCGTTTGTTAAATTTGGCATAAGCCGTACTTATCTATGTGGTTCATCAAAAAATGAATTACAATAACTACACGATATCCTCCTATTTATCGGTCATACTTTTAATAACTCAAAAACTAGTTTTTACTCTGGCGGGCAGGAGGATCTCTCATAGCCGAAAACGAGAAAGTAGTGTAAGGAAAAGAGACATATGCACGAGACACAAAAATAAGCAAGATAGAGAAAGGGACAATTAGACACGTCTAATGTTTAATATTGGAATATATCATTAAGTTATATTTTCAAATGAAATCAGCAAGGGAAACATAAAAAATTCAATTCAAACATTCAAAATTCAATTTCTTTATTGTTAAAATTGTTTTTGTATTTCACATAGAAATTATATCTTAGCAGAGAAAGAAGCGAAGATAAAGCACAAAAACACGGCTATTAAAAAATGAAGAAAAGAAAAAAGCTTTTCAATACTTTAAATCAATTGATGTACTATAAGTGCTGACAGTAAAGTAGTGTTGAAAAAGGATACGGCAATACTTAACAAGAAGTAAGGTAGCACTGATCAGTTATAACAAGATTGGAAACCTACCTACGTTTTACCCTCCAAATACCACAAAACTTATTTTCATACACACATACTCTTGCAGCAAACTTGCTTCTTATTATGCAGGCAATTGTATCATTATTAGAATAAAACGCATACTCTTGCAGCTAACCTGCTTGAACTCATTTTTGAAAATATTTATTGTTTCACCTCGTAAAAAAATTTTTGTCACTCATTTGACATTTATTTGACAATTACTTGATGGAAATTGTAGTAGATTTAAGGAAAATGTGAAGATTTGTTAACGAGAAGGTTAAATAGTTTATTGGTAGGATTCTGTTTAAGCTCTGCACTTTATTTTAACTTTATGTTTTACTAATAGTCGACATTAGAGTCTGATTATTGGTAAGGCCCAATCACATTTTTATAGGGTTTTTTTTTGGTCGTCCGGAACTGTTCCGAACGTTTCTGAATTCGTTCACTTGGCACAAGATGGCAGTTCTTGTTCTGGATAGAACAGAAAAACGATTCCGAATTTGAAGTCGGAATCAAAAATAGAATCACGCATACATGCACACATTTGCACATACGTACTCGCCGCCACGTCTGCAATTCTGCATATGATGTTTTACAAGTACATAGACCACTGATCAGTTATAACAAGATTGGAAACCTACCTAAGTTTTACCCTCCAAATACCTCAAAACTTATTTTTTTTCATACACACATACTCTTCCGGCAAACTTGCTTTATATTATGTAGGCAATTGTATCATTATTACAATTAAACGCATACTCTTACAGCTAACCTGTGTCTTTAAGTTTGTATTACACTCATACTCTTACAGCTAACCTGCTCCCTTAGCTTGTAGGCAAATGTCATTTTGACAGCAAGCTTTCCCATCTTGTTATAATTGATCAGTGACATAGACATTCAACCATTAGAAGCAAAAAAATGTGTTTGCATGTTCGTTTGGTATCCGGAATCGGACAGTTCTGTGTACCAATTCCGGATTACCAAAAGAACAACGCTATTAGTTGTCACTTTAACACAAAATTTGCTTCAATGTTCCCGTTAAATCAAGAAAAAAAGAATATTTTTGTGCCCATACAAATGTCTATTTTTTATGTATTTTATTGAATAGTTCTCATTGCAATGCGTTTTTGATAAACAATATTTTTGGTCGTATAAGGTCGGGTGGCTAACCAACACGTTATTTGACTACCATTGCAGTAGAAACTGCATGTGGATGTTACATGTTCACACATTTACTATCGAAACTAATTTAACCTTGGTGAAACTGTCATTTTTTTTGTTTAAGGAGAAATTCCCACAAAACCAGGTGGTTTTCCCTTTTTCTCTTTTTGGGTCGAAATCTCCACACTAACGGGATTTTTCCCACGATTCCCCAGCACTGTTCTCAATAAAATAGACAGGTATATATAAATATAAGAAAGTAAGTAAAACTTCAAATTCTGACAGTTTTTTGACATATGACGCAAATCATATGTCGTTTTCCATTGGCAGTCCAGAAGCATTCGGAAGAGTCCAGAAGCCTTCTGAAACCATTCCATTGGACTGACTTTGACAGACGGAATGCTTCTGAGAAGAGCAGAACTCTTCCGTTTTGAAAAAAGAAGCGTCCGAGGAATGACACTTTCACCATAAACCGTTCCATTGGAGGTAAAAAAAGAAACGTCAAAACAAGACCAATGGAAAACGACAATAAAAAAGCGTTCATAAATGCAGTATAAAACGCATGGGCAAGTTTTTTTGCGTGCGTTAATATGATTGCAATTGATCGCATGTAAGCAAAGCAACCATGCATTTATGAAAGCACCCGAATTTGTCTTCTTAGGCCGTGTGTGAATTGCGTTAAAATGTGTATTCAAACTTGACGTTTGGTTAACATTTAACGTTAGGTTAAAACAGGGAACAAATTTAGCCATTTGATGTGTGAATTGCGTTAAAAGGGATTTTTTAACCAACATTTCTGCGTAGAAATAAGAAATTTCCCAAATGATTTAAGAAATTTCCCTCAACAAAAAATGTGTATATTCTTCTACGTAAAATAATCTTGTGTACAAAACGAAACTTTCAGCAATAAATTTCATGAAAACTCACAAACTCTGCTTTATTTATTTTTCTCGATTTTGAAGTGATAATTTGAGATTTTGAAGCATAAGTAAAAAATCTTCAAACGAAAATTTCCCTCATTGGATGATTGGTTTTGTCCATGTTGTAACACTGCAAAACACTGCAGATGATATCTGCTATCATTATCAAAAGGAAGAATAATTATTTCGTTTTTCGATTTAAAAATATGAGAAATTTAAAGTATTTTGTTTTAATCCCTTGAAATATCAATGCATCTTAATTAGTTATACCGAAGAACTAAATAAAACGGAGAAAAACAGAAAAAACAACAAATCAGAAGCAAACATCTCTATCATTCATGAGAAAAACAGACATGTCAAAATTTTAACCCATTTAACCTGCTCCACAGCTGGATAAATTTTAACCCATTTTATTCACCACGCTAGTGTCAAGTTTTAATCAAACGTCAAGTTTCAATACACATTTTAACGCAATTCACACACGGCCTTATACTTGTACGGCTGTAACTAAAGTTTAATATTTTATAGTTACAGATAAAAAAGAGCTTTCTTTTTTACTGAAATATTTATTTTTGAAGGGCTTTCCAATAGAGATGGGTTGATTTCAACAGATGGCCATATTGTATCTTTTACTTTTTGCCCAAATACCGTGTCTTAGTCAGTCACTAAAGACAATTTTTAATGTCAAGAAACAGCGTCGAAACACACGTGTAAATGATAAAACGTTATTATCAAAATGGGTGTCCTTCCAAGTCGACTATTCAACGTTTGGTGGCTAAATTCGAGTCAAGTCCTGACACAGACCACAACATGGCGCATTTTTCATCGTGATTTGGGCCTGCATCCATACCAAATCCTACTGACCAAGTAGCTGAAACCAAATGACCTTACGCAGCGTCGTGTTTTCGCTAATTGTGTTTTGAAGCAGTTGGAATTTGATCCCGATTTTGGTCGAAAAATATGCTTAGCAATGTGGCCTATTTTTGGTTGAATGGGTACGTGAATAAGCGAAATTTCTGGATTTCGGACGACACCTATCCGCGCAAGATTCACGGGGTGCCAATGCAAATAAAGTTACTGTTTGGTGTGGATTTTCATGTCATTGGTCCAACCAGCTTCTTTCGGCCTCAATTTGATGAAATGGACATCGAAGAATTATGGTTTCAAGAGTACAAAATAAAACTACATTTTTTGAACTTTAAATAAGTTTATTTTCCTACTACGAGAAAATTACAACACTTTGAATCGACTGTACCAAACATCGCTTGTTGTTTTCTATTTCAATCATTAGCTTTGTTCAGCGAGAAAAAAGACAGCACAGTACAGCACAGCACAGCACAGTACAGCACAGCTTCATGAGAAATGTCAGAACAGTTTGGAACAGTTTAGAACACAAAATGTGTTCTACCTAAAAAGATGGAACAGAAAATCCTGTCCAAAACTGTTCCAAACTGTTCTAGACAGACTCAATGAACACCAAATCAGAACAGTTTAGAACAGCCAATGTGAACACCAAAAAGCTGTACTTTTCTGTTCCAAAGTGTGCAGAACAGTGTCGCTGAACATACCTATTGACTTGATTAGAACTCTCTATTTTTAAGTTTACGGTTTATGCCGTTTTTTTTTTCATTTACCAAACTTACGGTGTCTACATATAAGAATATGGGATTGAGACTTAAGCCGTTTTTCTCATTTATCAAGTTTACATTTATGGAATTGAAATTAATGCTGTTTCTCTTACTGAAATTATTGAGTGCAAATAGAAATTGGGGTGACCAGATGTCATAACTTTTACATTTATATAATTGAAATTAATGCTGTTTCTCTTACTGAAATTATTGAGTGCAAATAGAAATTGGGGTGACCAGATGTCATAACTTTTCCCCTTCTTAAATGAAGACGTCCTCGTCTTTATATTCAAGTAAATTATTGTACACTTATAAAAAAAGATTGTTAATATCTGAAAAATATGTACAATATATGTTTTCAAAAATATAATAATAATAATAATTTCGTTGTATTTTAAAAATATTTTCCAAAAATTTGGTTTATACATTTTAATATTTTGATTTCAAATAATTGAGATTAGAAAACAAATTTTAAGTAGAGAGAAAACAAAAAAAAATTGTATTTTCGTATATTTTTGCGCTTTTTGTTTCCTTTTTATTTAAATTAAGAATGTTTATAAATTTACTGCATAGACAGAATTGCCATCATCTGTCAATGTCCAGATTTAATACAAAAAATTTATAAGAGCAAGGATCTAAACATTTCGAGCTCTTGCATGATTAGCTTAATTTCAACTTTGACCAAAACATTTCATGAACAGCTATTAACAAAAATAACAAAAAATGTATCTCAAGTTCTGCTTGTGAACCAATTTGCCGTCAATTAGAACCTTTGTTCCTAGATCCTTTTGAATGAATTTTTTTATAAACAGTTTGAGAAAGTTATTTCCAACTCGCTTATTTGTTCTAACGAAAACTTCGTCACCGGGATGATAAGTCAAAGTTAATCTATTTTTGTTATGATAAACGAGATTTTTCCGTTGAGTTTCAGATATTTTTTCCTTAATTTCTTGTTGAAAATGAGGAGAAATAGAGTGAATAACATCAATCGGTCGATAGCTAGTCACTGAGTGGATCGTCCTATTGTACTTGACTGTGGCAAGTAAAAGGAGTTCAGAAGTATTAGTTACATTTTTTTCTAACTTTAAACACCTTGCTATCTCAGATAAAGTGCTATGGAACCTTTCTACCTGCCCATTTGTAACACTATGAAAAGGTGGTGTATTATACATGTTTGTTCCAAAATGATCTCTTAACAGCGATGTAATACTTTCAGAAGTGAATGCTTTCTCGTTGTCACAAACAATTGTTTTTGTGTCCCTAAACAAATTTAATAATTCTAGGATAGGTTCTTTAACATCAATGATTGCTCGTGATTTGATTCTCTTTATCACAGCAAATTTGGAAAACTTATCTACGCATGTCAAGAAATGAGCTCCCGCTGTTGAGTAAATATCTATGTGAATAATTTCACCCGAATACGTCGGTAAAGGAGTTTTCCCTATTTTCGGTTTTGGTGGGTGTCGCTCTCGCTGGTACTTTGCCTCGTGACATATCGCACAACTAGATACCATTTCCTTCAGTCTTTTACGAATCTTTGGAAAATAATAGTCGCTTAAAATCTGGCACTCGTTTTCACGAGCAGATCTGTGCGCTCGATTATGTTCAGCCGAAAGAATTTCTGCCTGATCATTTGGGTTAAATATGTCATTAACAATTTTCTTGGTGTGAACGAATTTTACAGAGGGAAACATGGATATAAGTTTGTCTTGAATTTGAGCAAGTATAGGCAAGTCACAATGATGGCATTGACACAATTTGGGTTTATTACTTCTTTCAACAAATCAACTAGATTTTCACTATTGTTAAATGTGATGGAATGCCTCAATTGCGTTTTAAACATAATTTTTGTCGTTTTAAGTTGTTCTGGGCCTTTATTTACAATTAGCTGGTTGCGAAAACAATTCAAAGGGTTTTTGACACAACGTATTGTTTCAGTGTAAGACAATTTCACTATGAACTGTTGATGAATTGGAAATTCCTGGCTCTTCAAGTGAGTTTAAATACTGCCTTGACAACGCGTCCGCAACGAAATTTTCTTTGCCTGGCTTGTAATGAAACACTGGTGAAAATTCCTCTACAAACGCCCTCCAGTTCTTGAGTTTTGTGTTCGGATTTTTGTCCGACATAGCAAAAGTCAACGGCTGGTGGTCTGTGTAGATGTTAAGCCAGTTGACTCCGTACAAATAGTGTCGCAATTTTTGCAATTACCAAACTATGGCTAATAGTTCTCGCTCATTGGTAGCAAAACTTTCTTCCGTAGAGGAGTGAGTTTTAGAGATCATGGTGATTGGTCTTCCATCTTGGGATAGGACAGCTCCAATCGCAAAGGACGAGGCGTCAGTAGTTAAATCAAAAGCTTTGTTGAAGTCGGGATATAAAAGCAAAACGTCTTCTGAGGCCAATATTTGTTTAACTTTTTCAAAGGCCTCAAGTGCTTTCGCGTCCAACTCAACCTTCTTATTTTTTGACTGATTTTTACTAATATTGCCATTCTCACCTATTCCTTGTAAGAGGCTTTGTGATTTGGGCATAGTCACGTATGAACCTTCTGTAATACCCAGACAGTCCAAGAAAAGACCGCAAACTTCGAAGGGTTCTAGGAGTTACGTAACCAACAATATCTTTTACCTTTTCAGGACAAGTTTTAATGCCTTTGCTGGATACTACGAACCCTAAAAATTCTACCTCCTTTTTGAAAAATCTTGACTTTTTGGTGCAACTCTCATGTTGGCCTTGTAAAGCAATTGTAAAATGGTTTCTATGTCTCGTTCTGCTGCTCTTTCGTTTCTGAAAAAATTATAACGTCATCTATGTACACGTGATAACATTTCCCAATTTTTTTTCTCAAAACATCATCTATTGCCCTTTGGAAAATGCTAGGTGCATTTTTGAGTCCAAATGGGAGCCGACAAAATTCATACTTTCCGTTATTTATAGAGAAAGCTGTTTTTTCTCGATCACGCTCACAAAGATTTATCTGATGAAATCCGGATTTCAGGTCAATCGTCGTAAAAAAAGAGGCCTTCCCAAGATTCGCTAGAATGGTTGAAGTGTTGGGAATGGGATATTTATCGCTAACGGTCTTTGAATTCAGTTTTCGAAAATCAAGCACCAGCCGCATTTTCCTTTTCCCACTTTCGTCATTCCCTTTTTTGTCAACACTCAACAACCCACACAGGATTGTTGTATGGGGATCGCGAAGGTCTAATTATACCGTTCTCTAACAAGTTTAAAATTTCTGTATTTACGAATTCGGATGCTGACATGGGATACGGATAGGATTTGGAATAAATAGGGTAATTATCGGTGGTTCGAATAGTAGCAACAACACTCGGGTTAAATGGTAGAGATTCATTGGCGTCCGCAAAAACTTTGGAGTTTCGAGTTAATAATTGGGAAAGTTCATTTGCATCCATAGAAGTATCTCTGTCTTGGGTATTATTTACGTCCCTACAGTAGATGTAAAACAATTTTTCTTCTCCCCCCATTGTAAAACAAAATTCCCTTAGATACGTTCAGTTTTGCTTTTATTTCGTTTAGAAAATCAAATCCTATAATGCCATCGAATGTTTCTAGCGTGGGAAGCACAAAAAAAGTTACATTCCTATTAAAAATATTCACAATGCACTTCGACATAACATGGCTCGTCCCATGAATGGATTACAGCGAAATGTTTATTTATGGGTACGATACCTTTCAGTGAACTGAAATTTCGAATGTAATTTTTTGATGCACCTGTGTCTACTAAAAGCTTTACTTCTCTACCTGCCAGGGTGCGACCTACATAGGGCAGGAGAGATTTTCCCCTAAAAAATTCATTTCATCGGATGGTTCTTGATTGTAACACACCTTGTCATTAGGTGTCTGTCTATCTTCCTCTTCTGACAACCCGTTTTCGTAATGGTAATCAAAGAGAGCATTATCTATCGTCATCATACTGTGGCTCTGAATCATAATCGTGTGCATAAGCTCGGCTTTCTGCACTAGTTGTGGGCCGAAACTTGTTTTGGTGAATGTGACTAATTCTTTGAAACTTTGGTTGTGTTTGTCTGTCAGAA
The DNA here is from genome assembly GCA_920937365.1 of Sphaerophoria rueppellii. NCBI lineage: Eukaryota > Metazoa > Arthropoda > Insecta > Diptera > Syrphidae > Sphaerophoria > Sphaerophoria rueppellii. The sequence continues at coordinate 7,019,936 of CAKKXW010000006.1, read as the reverse complement.
CCGCGGTGTCTCTTTAGTTGAAAAAATTTAGAATTTCGGTTAGATTGTTGTTGAGATCGTGCTTGATTATTGTTAGCCATTCGGCCCTGGGATGAAGCATTTTTTGAAATGCAGGTGTTGGCATATTGCTTGGATTTCGAAAAGCAGTTGGATTTTTATAGTGGGAAATAGTCGAATCTACTGGAGGAAGAAGGCTTTAAATGAGGAGAATTAAACGAACTATAGTTGTTAGCATTGCTGTATTGCCGTAGTGGGAGGTTAACCGAACGTTCATTTCTGTTAGAGAAAGAGTTCGCAAACGGCGCAGTGTCATAAGTCCGTAAGTCATAAGTCCGTAAAGGACTTTTGACCCACTTTGGTGGGTCAAAACTTCATAAATTGATTATGGACCTATAACTCACGTAAGTGAGTCAAAAGTACGTCAAAATTTCTGATGGAATTCTGACCCCAGCTAAGGGTGAGTTAAATCGATAATTTTTTTTTTTGCTTATTCCGAGCGGTGGAGGAAAATAAGTCCACGGGACCTAACTCCAATGCGCGATTTAGTTTCCACCAAGTGAAGATTTGGTCCACTTTTGTAAAGTGGTTTACGGTGAGGATTAAATTCCTTAACCAATTAGTGGTTCTAGTTCCCTTCGAATGTGAAATAAACTGCCATCTAACCAGACAAACTTAAGTATGAATTCAACTACTGAGCAATGTTAAAATGAGTTTTTAAGACTCTGAATTTATGTTTTTTAAATCAAAGAACCTAAATCATTCAGAAACTCAGTCATACCGAATTCAGTTCTCAAAATTCTAAAAATAATATGAATGGCCCAATATATTTGATTAATATCATAGCTTATTTTAGTTGTCGACTAAATACATTTTTTAAGCTGTTTCGTTCTATTTTAAAATGTAACCACTACACAATTACCCATCCTATAATGCATAGAGAATTTTTCAAGCAGATTCATTTTGGGCATCCTTTTTTTTATTTTCGATTGTGGATGAGGCCAATAAAAAACACTCGAGATTGATTTGGTTTGATTGCGAGCGAAGCGAGCGGAAAAAACTTTGCCCAAAAGAGAATCAATTTGGGGTGTGGAAATAAAAAAATTCGCGCGAATTTTTTTATTTCCACACCCCAAATTGATTCTCTTTTGGGCAAATTTTTTTCCGCTCGCTTCGCATTCTCGTGGTTATAGGATGCCCTAGTCTCGCCGTACTTTGACATCTCAGAGTGCAACGCTTTATTTTTTCAAAGTTAAATAGATTACTCGTACCAACTAAAAGGGTCAATAACAGAAAAGTGTGGATATTGTTTTCTGAGCATCAAAAAACTAATAATAATATTTAACGAGCAATTCAAACAGCAAATCAATTAAACATTAAATTTTGTGCCTTTTTTGCAGGCATATTGTAACAAAGAGAGCGTTATAGTTTTTCTTAATTCCATTTTGTATCATGATAGCTTCATAAATTATTGTATTTTTAGTCTAGTTCATAAAAGAAAAAAAAATTCGCCATATCTAATAAAATTTGATTTCCAAGAACTTATGGCTCTTTTTTTTGCTGACTTTTGACTCACTTACGTGGGTTATAAGTTCATAATCGATTTATGAAGTTTTGACCCACCTAAGTGGGTCAAAAGTCCTTTACGGACTTATGACCTACGGACTTATGACACTGCGCCTTCGCAAACACATATCGCGCCTGATTTGACTCTAACTCTTGCGCTAGGGCGAGAGCTCCTGGCATGTCAGTAGGCTGTGATGAAAACAAAATGTCGCACATTGGCTTTCTTAACCCCGAAATAAAAATTCTTAACGAATCTTGGCGATATTTCTGGCTAAGTGAATCAGTTAAGCTTGTGTTTCCGTGGTGAAGCATTATAGCACAGATTATAGCACAGTTACATAGATATCGCACGCAGAGGAAAAAAAAATTACCATTTTTCAATTCCATGGGACGTTCCACTACGTCCCAGTTCGATCAAACTAGAGTGAATCATACTCAGTCTTTATGTTGTTTCTTATTTGTATTGTATTGTTGCATTTTCTTTCTTACTTGTGACATATAGAATATATGGCAAATATTGAATTCGTGCAAAAAAAAAATTGAGATAGATATGTCATTACGATGATAGAGAGTCGAAAAAACTGGGTCTCTATTTATATAAAAGTGGATGTGTGTTTGCTTGTATGTCTCTTATAGACTCCGAAATGGCCCAATAAATATTTGTGAAATTATCATGGTTGATACTGTTGTATTCAGTAATGATTTCTGTGAAAAAAAAAAATTGGAAAAACCTAATGGGAGAGTGGGAAAACTAGGAAAACCAAACAAAGGTCGGAAGTTAAATTTTTTTGTTCAGAAAGGACTTGATGAAAACTCGCAAAACTCATTGGTTTTCAAAGGGAAAATTGCATGTATTTGAGATGCATTGGTTTTCAAATGAAAAACTGGAAAATTTCATATGGAAAACTAAAAAATTTAAAAATGGGTTTTCGAATGAAACTTGGAAAACTCATAGCTTATCAAAGGGAGACTGGAAAATTTTTGATGGGGAATTGGAAAGCAAGAAAAAATAAAAAGAAAAAAATTGCAACAATGGAAAATTTGAAATGCAAAAAAAATGATTAAAAAATAAAAATCTCAAAATCAGTCATTCAAATTAAATGCATTAGTTTTGAAATGGTAAAATGGAAAAGTCCCGAAGAACAAGAAAACCCCAAGTCAAATTTTGAATGGATTTAAAACAATGGGAAAATCTCCTTTAGAAGTTAGACTGTAGCATTGCGGCTCCAGGACTGCTTTCAAACCCAAATTCGGTCGTACTATCAAGTACAGAGATACTTATGTATGTTTATTAGTCAAACAACAAAAATATGAATCTGAATACTGTACTCTGTAGTGTCGTAACGGGGTAGCGGATATGTTTAGACGTACTGGGTAGCACAAGCGGGTAGCATTAAATGCATTAGTTTTGAAATGGTAAAATGGAAAAGTCCCGAAGAACAAGAAAACCCCAAGTCAAATTTTGAATGGCTTTAAAACAATGGGAAAATCTCCTTTAGAAGTTAGACTGTAGCATTGCGGCTCCAGGACTGCTTTCAAACCCAAATTCGGTCGTACTATCAAGTACAGAGATACTTATGTATGTTTATTAGTCAAACAACAAAAATATGAATCTGAATACTGTACTCTGTAGTGTCGTAACGGGGTAGCGGATATGTTTAGACGTACTGGGTAGCACAAGCGGGTAGCGTTTAAAGGGTAGTGTGGTACAGGGGTATCGATTATCGATTGAGACAGTACGAAGTCTGCAGAGTCAGCTAGTCATTGTAAATGGCTTTTCTTAAGAAGCACCTAATATCTAGTAAGCTTTTCTGTTATTCGGTCCTTGGTCGCAGACTACACCGCAAACGTTAAGACCAAGATCTTGACATATTTTCAAATTGTTTTTTATAATTTCGTTCAAATAAACCCCATTTACACCATTTGCTGACCCAAAATAGTTTAAATGCTATCAAACAACCAATTTACCATGAAAACACATATTTCATTAGCAAAAACTTTAAAAAGTTTATTTCTTACTGCTCCTAGGTCTTTGTAACCATCTATCAAATCATTTTTCATATTTTATGTGAGGTTTTATGTGAGGCGCTTTGCGACCTACAAAAAATATTTTGGGAAAGTTCTTTTTCATTGCTGTTGTATTTTGTAGATTTCGACAAACCCATCAACATATCGCAAAATGTTTTTCAATGGTGGGAAATATTAAGCCTTTGTATTCGAGACGATTAAGATAATTCTCGTTTTTTTTTTTTTTTTTTAAAGCTCTATTTTTTTGGAATGTTTTGATTTTGTAACTTAATAAAGTTTTGTTTTTAAATCGCATTTTTTTCCTCCGCTTTGGCGCATCTCTCTAATAATTGATCGCAACTTACACACGAAATGGGACAACTACTCAAAGTTAGTTGGAGGAGATTTAAGATCTTCTTAATTTAAATCTGAATCCAAATCCGAAGATAAATTCAAAGAAGGAACAGTATCCTTCTTAAAAGATTTTCTTCCCAAAAACACCGGGCAAAAGTGGTCACCACAAACAAAGTACTTGCCTTCATGTGCAAATGCACAAGCCTGCCTCCACAAATTACTTAATTTTTTTTTTCTTTGGTAAGGCATTGAACAATTTTCAAATTACGAATTTTTTCTTTTTGTTTTCTTAAAAATTGAACAAGAAACTCCAGATAATCTCTTATCACCCATTGCATTAAAAAAAAAATAGCACTGAAAAATAAATTGCTGAAAAAAAATTATCGTTGCCACATAAAAAACAACACCCCAATCGCTCTAAAGTAAAAAAAGAAGAAGCTCTAGTTTTTTGGAATGTTTTGATTTTGTAACTTAATAAAGTTTTGTTTTTAAATCGCATTTTTTTCCTCCGCTTTGGCGCATCTCTCTAATAATTGATCGCAACTTACACACGAAATGGTACAACTACTCAAAGTTAGTTGGAGGAGATTTAAGATCTTCTTAATTTAAATCTGAATCCAAATCCGAAGATAAATTCAAAGAAGGAACAGTATCCTTCTTAAGAGATTTTCTTCCCAAAAACACCGGGCAAAAGTGGTCACCACAAACAAAGTACTTGCCTTCATGTGCAAATGCACAAGCCTGCCTCCACAAATTACTTAAATTTTTTTTTCTTTGGTAAGGCATTGAAAAATTTTCAAATTAGGATTTTTTCTTTTTGTTTTCTTAAAAATTGAACAAGAAACTCCAGATAATCTCTTATCACCCATTGCATTAAAAAAAAATAGCACTGAAAAATAAATTGCTGAAAAAAATTATCGTTGCCACATAAAAAACAACACCCCAATCGCTCTAAAGTAAAAAAAGAACAACCGATCGTGCCGCGCGCCGCCGACATGCGGCGAGCACAACGCAGCCCACAACACAACACAACACAACCCATCGATCCATCCTTGGATGTCCGCAGCAATATTATATAGAAAAAAAACTACCTACACGTGAACAGTTAAAAGTTGTGTTGGCACACGAAAAGGAATGGCAAACAGGAAATGTTTGTATCTTTTGAATGCAACTTGGTAGCTAGCGTTTGTGGCTGGAACCTGGAAGCTGGATCTTGTTCTTGTTGTATGATTTTGTTCTGTTGATTTTGGAGCAAGGTTTGACTATAACAAATCTCTTGAAAATAAGGGACAAAAAAGTGGTCATTTTTATTTGCACTGGATGCGATATCTATGTAACTATATTATCTGTGATTATAGTTTTGTTAATAATTAATGTCAATTTCTTTTCTACCTCGTCATATAATTCTATTATCGATAATCTTCCCTGACGTAAGGTTGACATTTCTTGCTCTATCAAATATACCGGTCTCTTGTCCGCATATGTAAAATCTAATCTGGAAATAATTGCTTTAAAATTTAATACAGTATTAAAAGAAGATAAGACTTGATCCGCAGATCCAACGACCTTATTCATTATAATAGCAACTGCCTGGTAATGCTTCGAGCTTCCCTCAAAGCCTTCAAACAATTTATAAGCTGCAAAAGCAGCTTGACGCCATGAAATGTATCTCACCTGTTCGCCCTTGAATTCAGGTAAAGACTTCACAAGGTCTAACGACTCATCACAAGTTTTTCCTGCCTCAATCCCCACTGGTTGATAAACTTCTACGACTCTTGGTGTTTCTAGCTGCCTAAGTCTCGCTGTCAGATCATAAATTGTATTGTTAAAGGTCTGCCTCGTTTGCTCTGTCGCAGCTTGGACAGCAGCACTTATGATGGCATTCATCTGTTCAATATTCATTTTGACCCAATTTCAGAATTTCAATGATGTAAAAAACAAAAAAAATTACTTAGCAATTTGTTATATTATAAATAAAGTAAAATTAAAGAAAGCTTGCAAACGAAATAATTAATTAATAATTAAAATTGTTCTTAAAATTAAATTATAGGTTAATATTCAAATATTAGGTTAGTTTCAAAATAGATATTTTTTATATAACAAGTAAATAATGTATAATTATTTTAATTAGTTGTTTAAGTCAATGTATGGGTGCTGCTTCGCTCTTCTCTGTTTATCTTCTTACGATTGTTTGCTGCACATCAAATTCTCTTCACGCTTTTGCTGGTAAATTTTGTATGATTCTTTTACTTTATAAATCACTCAAGGTCCAGGCTATTTTTTTTTTTTTTTTGGTTTTTTTTATATTGTTTCATACATATATGGCTTTTTCACAAAATAGAAATCATATCAATTATTTTCTAAACATTTTTGTTTCACTTTTTTTTCATAGTTCTTTTCTTTTTTCAGTTTCAGTTTTTTCTTCAGTTCTTGCAATTTTTTATTTATTCTTTACAGTTTTTATTCACGTTTCTCAATTTATTCAATTTATGGATTTTTATAGATTTAAATTTTCGGTTTTTGCAATTTATTCAATGCGGTTTCGGTTCACATTTAAGAACTTTAATTTGAAACAAGTCTCTTTGTAGGTTTATTAATTATTTCAATATATATATATTTTTTTACTTTAGTGTTCTGGCTGAGTGGGTTTCGATTGAAAACTGGCCGAGTTTATTGCTTAAATTGATCTTTTAAGATGTTAAGCAACGCGACACTTAAAGTTGGGCGCCAAACATAACTACACGTTTTGAACTTTAAATAAGTTTATTTTCCTACTACGAGAAAATTACAACACTTTGATGTGAAGTGGTCAGCTTGCAAGAATTACTGTACCAAACATCGCTTGTTGTTTTCTATTTCAATCATTGACTTGATTAGTACTCTCTATTTTTAAGTTTACGGTTTATGCCGTTTTTTTTCATTTACCAAACTTACGGTTTCTACATATAAGAATATGGGATTGAGACTTAAGCCGTTTTTCTCATTTATCAAGTTTCATTTATGGAATTGAAATTAATGCTGTTTCTCTTACTGAAATTATTGAGTGCAAATAGAAATTGGGGTGACCAGATGTCATAACTTTTACATTTATATAATTGAAATTAATGCTGTTTCTTTTACTGAAATTATTGAGTGCAAATAGAAATTGGGGTGACCAGATGTCATAACTTACACGCAACACAGCTCAAGATTCAATCGAAATTCTGCACAGGGATTTTCATGGCACGGTTATGTCGTGCTGAGGCGACGTGAATTGGCCACCAAAGACAGCAGAATAAGACCTCTTTAGACATTTTCATGTAAAATAAATAGAGTGGCGCAACAGCTCTTGAAGAGCCAAGGCCTAAGTGGCTTACTCTCATCAACAATTCTCTAGGTGCGTGTGAAGAATTGAGGGGACCTACAATTTTACGCCGATTCCGAACGGCAAAGTTGAGAAGCACTTTTTCATGACAGATGATACTCTTGGAAGTTTTGTCAGTTCTTCGCAAGAGGCAGTGTCCGTGAAAGATGAAATAAAAACTTTGGGCCCGAGTAGGATTCGAACCCACGACGTTCGGCTTAGCAGCCAACGCACCTAACCACTAAGCTACGGACACTACATGTAGGGTTTTATTAAGTCGCAGGTGGCTAACGACTGCGACCCTCAAAGACAACATAATCGATACAATTGGTCAAATTGAACCTGATTTATGCGCAAAAGTCATCGCAAACTTAACCTTTCGGATGCGCTTCACCTAGCGAAGCCGTAGCGGCCATTTGAACGAAGTTATATTTCACACATTATGTCATTTATGGGGCTCTTAAATAAAGATAAAACGTCATTGATATCTCATGCATAACTATCTTTTTATTAAATGTTAAAATCGACCCGCCTTTAAAATAAAAAACTTTATCTTCAAAGAATCATTATTTACCTTTTACAAACAGTAAAAAAGTTCTACCTAAAAGAGAAATAATCTACCGTCTTTCTATCTATCTAACAAAGCATCTTAGTAAGGGGCTAGTTATAGCGATCATTGAAATCCATCAGAAAAAATGTTTGAATGGATATTTGACTAAGTTTTCTTTTGATTACTAATGCAATTTAGATACCAATCGACCGGAAAATACTTTAAGAATTTTTATTGAGAAAAAAATATAAGTTCGCAAGCTTATTTTTCGTTAAAAATGTATTTTTCTATTTTTCGTACGGAAATTCGTTTTCCTGAACAGCTGATGGATTTTTGTCAAAAAATAAAACGAATCGTTCCAATGATTTGCTTTTCAATTTTGAATAATTCCAATGAAGATGTTCGAATTTCTTTTTGTTCCAGACTGTCAGTGGTTCTCTAAATGATCTAGTCTAACCTCAATTGTCCAACTGAAGCACAAGCAGTGTTACCACATGGACTCTATAGAGTCAAAATGGACTCGTTTTTTCTTCCTTGACTACGGGACTCATTTTTATCACGTTTGACTCGTTTTTTTGCAGACACAAATAGGTACAATTACTAAGAATTTTATATTTTACAAAAAAAATCACATGTTTAAATCGTTATTTCTTGTCCTAAACGCTTGTATTTCAAACGTTCAAACCACACAATTAATTTCTTGTATGTTAAAAGTTAAAAAAATATTGATTTCTGAAAGAGTTTAAATATTTTTTAGTGTGGACTCTTTTTTTTTTGTAAATTACTCGTTTTTCAGGCTTGGGACTCGAAAATATTTTTCCCTGCGGTAACACTGCGCACAAGGCACAAATATTTTCCATTTCATTTTTCACTGTCTTTTTTGTTCAATGACATAACATTTCAATGGTAGTTATGCCAGACCTGTCAAAAAAATTCAAAAAAATTCCACTGATTTGTTTCAATGATTGAAACCAATGAAAGCTATGCCCTGACCCTTACATAGACTTTCATTAATTTCCATCCCGTTGCATTGTGTTCTTGTTTATGTATCTAGAATTGCTCAATATTTTGACAGTTGCACCGTCTCCTTCTCCGTTTCCGTCTTCATTGTATTCGGGCAATAAAAGCTGAACAGAATGCCATCTTGCCTGACAATAAATAATACAGTGCCTTGCATAAGTATAATCGCACCCGGAAAAATGCATTTAAAATAAAACCTACAATAGGAGTGGCTCCTTACTATTTTTTTACTGAGTTGCATCACTGATCAAGCGAATTGAGAAGAAAATAAAGTACCGTTATTTCCTCTCCTGGTGTTTAAAAATTAAAAACAGATTTTAATGTATTGCAAATATATAACCGCATTTATTGTTTTTTGTTATTTCTTTGTTTTAAGTTCATTTTTAACAAAAAATTAATATGCAATTTTGTTGCTTCTATTTTCCACCAATCTTAGAATTCTTTTTGGCATACTATTAACTAGATTTTTCAGTATGGAGTCATCTAAAGCGTTCCATTCCGTCACAACTGCCTCTCGCAGCTCAGCATCACTAGAAAATTGCTTATTATGATCATAAATTTTGCCAGTTAAGATTCCCCAAAGATTTTCGATGGGGTTGCAATCTCGAGAATGTGACGGCCACTCCATCAAATTAATGTTTTTCGATTTGAACCAATCCAATTTTTGACGACTTACATGAATTGGGGCATTATCTTGCTGGAAGACATGCTCAACTCGGCGAAACCGTCTTAAATAAGGTACCAAATTCTCCTCAAGGACCGAAGTGTAGTGAGAACTGTTCATTCTGGTAGAGGTGAAGGCAAGTGCAACCTTACCACGCTCGCAGAAGGCCCTCCAAACCGTACAGCTGCCACCACTAAAGTTTCTCTTGGAAAAAAAACTTTTTCTCTTTCCTCAAATCATGCCAATATCCCCAAAACCATCTGGTCCATCGAGATTAAACATTTTTTCATCACTAAAAATAACCTTATACAAAACATTCATTCCAGTATGCCATTTGGAATAACGAGATTTTAGTGTAGATTAATAGAAAGTCACTTACGGTTTTCCAATCCCCATTTTTGTTTGTGGGCTGCTGCTAAATTTGAAGCTGGCATCATTTTTCCCCGAACAATCACTCCACTGCTTTTTAAAGCACGAGAAACGGTTGAAACCGAAACTCATAAACCCAATTCGTTACGAAATTCTGGCAAAGAATTCACCGAATTGGATGCAGCATTGATTAAATGCCTCTTGTCGCGACGTGTCAACTTCTGCGGACGTCCGGGTCTTATTTTTGTCCCATAAGATTCTGGATGTTTTAAAAAATTTCGAACCACACGATCCGATCGTGAAATTCGTCTTCCATTAGCCCTAAGACTTAGGCCGCTTGACCGAAAAGCCAAGATTTTGCGTTTTTCAAATTCGCTTAAATGCGTACCACGTGGCATTGTTGTTTTTTATTTGAAAGCACTTGACTGAATGCAGCTTCAAAGAGATTTGCTTTGTGCGGTTATATTTTTGCAATACATCAAAATCTGTTTTTAATTTTTAAACACCAGGAGAGGAAATAACGGTACTTTATTTTCTTCTCAATTTGCTTGATCAGTGATGCAACTCAATAAAAAAATAGTAAGGAGTCATTCCTATTGTAGGTTTTCTTTTAAATGCATTTTTTCGGGTGCGGTTAGACTTATGCAAGGCACTGTATACATATACAAAATACATTTGTTTAGAAATGAATTTAAATCTAAATCAAATTTTGTTATTTTTATATTTTCAATTGTTTTTACTTTTCCTAACATATGTAATTAATAATTATACCCTATTCCATGATCATGCTAATCCCTTAATCCGATTGCACTTGTAAGTTACAAGTTGTTTTTTTGTTGCTTTGCTTTTCAAGCCTTATATAACTATACGTAAGACAATTCTATCGTATGTACATGGCTGTTGCTGGCATCAATCTCCGACCTTCTGTCGTTGATTTTTTCTTCTTTTTACCAGCAACCACCATCCAGGAAACATCAAGCTCTCAAATAAAGTTTATAACGTAAATTGAATTTGGATCGTTTTAATGAATAATTAGAATACTTTGATCGTACAAAACTTAACTTGAATTTCGAACAATAATCGAAAACAACGTTTATCACCCGATGACAATTCGTTGCTAAGACATGTGGGTTTATTTAATCAAATCTGCTCAGATTTTCGCTTTGACAATCCTGTGATCTGCTCAGAGGTAAAAAAAAAAAAAAAACAGAAAAACGTCAATATTAAGGCCTATGCGGATGTTGTTAAGAATTCCTATGAAAAGATTTAATTAAAGATTTGGTATTCGGTATAGTGTGTAAAAAAATAGTGCAGCTAGAGAACATCTTCAACGCGAATATCGTTCCTCCAGAACCTTTGAATTTCTCACAGCCAGAAACTTGGGCTAAATGGCGAAAAAGAATCGAGCGATATATGAATGTTTCTGGACAGTCAACAAAATCCCTGGAAAGCCAGATAGACCGGCTTTTCTATATGGTGGGCCAAAAAAGTGAGGAAGCAGTATCAGATTTAACCCTCAAAATGGCAATAGATACAGCACGTCAAGCGGAGATCCAGATTAAACAAACAAAAATAATTAAGGAAGAAACAAATGTTTGCAGTATCCAGACATACAAATCGAGTGGCGGTGAACGAGGTGGTGGTCATCGTCAAAGATATGGCCCGGGTTCGAATAAGAATGGTAAGAGCGATAATTATAGTAGTTTCTAGACTAAATGTAATTACTGTGGCAATAGACCACACAAAAGAAAAGATTGTCAAGGAAAAAAATTGTAATTTTTGTAATGTTCGGGGACATTTCTCAAAAATGTGTACTAAGAAAACTGAAAACATGTTTAAGAAAAAGTCGAACAAAAATAATAAAATAAATTCAGGCCAAGTCGACAATAAGGTCAGAATGTAGGACTATCGGTTGTAAGAATCACGAAAACGTTGAGTAATTTTTGGGTAATTTTCCCAGCATCGGAGAGTTACACTCTTTCCGGGGATAATAATATGAAATTAATAAGCGATGTAACTCCCTTTGTCAGGGGCGAACGCAAGGGGGGGGGGGGTTGGGGGTTAAAACCCCCTCCGAAATATAAGAATATGTGCTGTAAACAAATATCCATTTTTGTTCAAAAGATAAAATAACAGATATGGTACAAAATTAATTTCCAACTCAAATTCTCAAACTTTGTTAAACGAAATTTTTTAATAAATTTGCTACGATTGATGGGTCCCAATTCCCGAAGAATAATAGCTGCAACGAAAAAAACATTCACTTATCTGCTTGCAAATACCTTGCATCGGTCGGTCGTTTCAGATACAACGGGAATTGCGAACAAAATCTACGAAAATAAAAATTAACTTCATCATAGCTACACCAAATCACACTAACTTAAAGAAAACTCTTAACGACGAACATCCTCGCTCGTATTCGTCTTAAATTCTTCATAATGGGTTCGCTGTTGCTTAAAATTTTCGAATTTCTCATTTTCTTCGGTTTCGTTGTTCGCATGCAGGGAGATGTTCACAAGCAAATCTCATTTTTTCAATGAAATAACCATCAGCCCAATGACTTGCCGTGTAGGGAATAATGCAACGAGCATGTTGCGTTGTTGCCAGAGATGAAATGAAGTAATGAAATGGGTAACAAAGCTGTCAAAATGGATTTGCTTCCAAGCGGCGTAGAATCTTCCAATCATTTTTAAGAAGAAATTTTTGAAATGCGACATAATTCCGTAGCAAGATTTGGAAGTATATTAACAGCAGCTAGGGAAATGGCTGATAAAATGGACTTACAATTATTGATAGTCCCACGCATTATTGCCAAACAGACAAAACGAGACAATTATGCGGGTGGTCCGGATAAATATTTTCGTCAGTCTGTCTATGGATCATTTGTTGGTTCAGTTAAAAAATCGGTGCCTCGACCATCGTGAATTAATTTCCAAAACTTAAAATATTGCAAACTTGAAGACGTGAAAAGAACTATTGAAGTTTATGCTCATGAATGGCCAGATGATATAAGAGGATGTGTGGATGATTATCTAACTGAGATGAAAGTGTGTCAAATTTTATTCTTTTTTCTTATAAATTCTTTATAGTTGTTAATGTTTAATAAACTTTTGTTGCAGACATTGCTTGAGTATGTCAATAATGAAAAACGGCCCAAAAACTTTTTACACGCCTTAAATGCTTGCGATGCTTCTTTATACAAGACAGTTCATCGTTATAATTATGCAAATCGGCGTGACACTGCCAGTAGCGTGTCTCTCCTTGTTCTATCGCTACTTTCACGGTAATTGCTCTAGTGAAATAGCCAGTTGCATTCCTCCCCTCAAACAATTCGCCCGTAATACTCGCGCTTCTAGGAATGCCCATCAGTTTACCCTCGAGCCTAACTTCGGACGTACTCTTAAGTATAGAGAATCATTTTTTAGCCGTACTACGCGAATGTGGAACTCTCTTCCACACTCTGTCTTTCCCAGTCATTACAATGTTCAAGAATTTTGACCAATGTACACCGACACCTCCTTTTCAACCCCTTCTCTTCTTCCTAATGCACTCACTGTGTCTCTGGCGTAAAAAGGTTATAAAAATCCCTTGAGTGGGTGCAAATTATATAAGAAAAAAATGTGTGTCTACAAGTGAGTGGTCTTTCTCAAGCCTGTGCAGGATTAAAGACTTATCTGCGAAGCAAAACCGACGAGAGCGACTGAACGGCTTGATGTTACTTAACATCTACAAAGAAATTGATATAGATTATGAAGATGTAATAAACATTATTACAAAAGTACCAAGGCGCTTGAATTACACTTTATAAATATTCTACACATGTAACCAAAAATATATGATATGTAAGTAGATACCTACATATGTGAATATATTTAATTTTTATTCAAAGATAGTGCCAAAAAAGAAAAAAAAAACATTTAACATTTTAAAAAAAATTACATAATATACATATTTTTGAAACAACCCCCCCCCCCGACATTTTTTTCTGCGTTCTTCCCTGCCCTTTGTACAAACAGTACCAAGAAGAGTACCGATTAAAAACTTAAATCTGAAATTGAAAGGTTAATAGACATAATTGAACCAATGGAGGACGTGACTCAGTGGGTCAATCCAATAGTAGTGGTTCCAAAACAAAATGACGAAATAAGACTTTGTGTTGATTATACTCAACTTAATTAAGGCCTTATTTCCCAATGCCAAAAATAGAACTATCACTAGCCAAGATTAAAGAAGCCAACAGTTTTTTTTTCAAAAATTGATGCAAATAAAGGATTTTACCAGATTAAACTGAGCCGTGAAAGTCAGTTACTCAGTTGTTTTATTTGTCTTTTCGGACGTTTAATTTTTAAAAGATTAAACTTTGGTATTTCTTGTGCACCTGATTATTTTATCTCAAAATTCTGTAAAGTTCAGGATTTAATTAATAATTGTACCTCACATGTTGATGATATATTATTTTTGGTAAAGATCAGGAAGAACATGACGCGGAACTGAAAAAAGTTTTAAACCGTCTTGATGATGAAGGAATAAGCATCAATAAATATAAATCTTGTTTCGGGGTAGATCAAGTTACATATTTGGGATATGTTCTTTTAGCGACAAGACAATTATAAACTATCCTAGACCAGAAAATAAAACTAAGGTCCTGCAATTTCTTGGTATGGTTAATTTTGTAGCAAAATTTGTACAAGATCGGTCGAAAATATTAGAACCTATGAATGTATGAACGCAAAGAAGGACAGGAGCAGCTCTTGAGCCATAGAGAATATATAATACCTAGAGTCTCGACTTCGGGTGTTCGTTCTCTTTTTGCCTACAAGCTGCAATTTGGTAGTTTTGTACTAACCCAGTGAGAATGTGTTAGTTTTCCAATGCTTTTTAAATGAGAAACTGCACCCATACATTCGCACTGAGTTAGATACAATGCTCAGGTTGGAGTCGAGATGGGTTTCATGGGCTCAGATTTCGAAAATAAGATTCCGTTGAGCTCAGCATTTTCAAAAAAAAACTTAAACATACAAAAAATGCATGTAATATGCAAAATATATACGTTATATTGTTTCTTTGCACTTTTAACATATAATTGCACTATAATTTACCAATATTTGTATCAAAAATCTTAATAAATCTTAAGAATAAAGTCGTGCGTTTAGTCTCGTATTTGCTGTGGAGGAAGTCTGTCACTTTGGGTTTGTGCATCAGGAAAAAAAATTTGTCTCGGCTGAGTGCTCACTCTTTTGTCACCTCTTACACAGGTTCACGGACACGAAAAAAGAGAGGATTTTGAGAGTTCACCTCAGAAAAATTTTGAGGGTGTTTTCGGCAAGGGAGGAAAAGGTCGCGACTCTAGGTATTATATATTCTCTATGTCTTGAGCTCTACGAGCAGAAAAGGAGAGAGGAGCATAAACTTCTCAGAAAGAAAAAAGGGAGCATGAGAAGCACGCGATCGAGGAGATAGAGGGATGTCACAAGAAACGAAATTCGAAAGTTCTACAAAAAGGTGAAACAAACCTCCAGGGCTTATACACTTCGAATCGAAGCCTGTAGACCATCATGGGAACATCGTAGTGGAACCCATAGAGAATATATAATACCTAGAGTAACGACTTCGGGTGTTCGCTCTCTTTTTGCCTACAAGCTGCAATTTGGTCGTTTTGTACTAACCCAGTGAGAATGTGTTAGTTTTCCAATGCTTTTTAAATGAGAAACTGCACCCATACATTCGCACTGAGTTAGATACAATGCTCAGGTTGGAGTCGAGGTGGGTTTCATGGGCTCAGATTTCGAAAATAAGATTCCGTTGAGCTCAGCATTTTCAAAAAAAACTTAAACATACAAAAAATGCATGTAATATGCAAAATATATACGTTATATTGTTTCTTTGCACTTTTAACATATAATTGCACTATAATTTACCAATATTTGTATCAAAAATCTTAATAAATCTAAGAAAAAAGTCGTGCGTTTAGTCTCGTATTTCCTGTGGCCTGTGGTGGAAGTCTGTCACTTTGGGTTTGTGCATCAGGAAAAAACTTTTGTCACGGCTGAGTGCTCACTCTTTTGTCACCTCTTACACAGGTTCACGGACACGAAATAAAGAGAGGATTATGTGAGTTCACCTCTTACACAGATTCATGGACACGAAAAAAAGAGAGGATTGTGTGAGTTCACCTCAGAAAAATTTTGAGGGTGTTTTCGGCAAGGGAGGAAAGGTCGCGACTCTATGTATTATATATTCTCTATGATAGATAAGAGAGCTTTTCGTCGATTTTAAGAAAAAAAAAAATGCGATTGTTAGCCAAAGATGTACCATAGCTCTTAAACGATAATTTTATAGGAAATTAAATTTTCTACAACTTTGTCGAAGGTGATTTTTCTCTATCGTCAAAATTGAGCCAGCTATGAGCAGCTTCTTAAATTCATTAAAAACAAAATGGCGGTTCATCCGGTCAAATTTTTAGTGCATTTTTTTTAAATATTGTTTGACTATTGATGTACTTCCATATTTTCGTCAAAAATGCAAAAATAATATACTAAAATAGATTTTGTAACGCAAACAAAACTTTTTTTTGAAATTATAACCATTTTTATAGTTTATTTGTAACTAATTGCAGTTTTTCATCTGCAATAAAATACAGAGTGGCACCTGGTGGCACCTAAATTTGGTACCTATCGAAAGATAAACTTGAAAGGATGAAGATGACACTAGCCTCTGACTGTAGGCAAATGTAGCTAAAATTGTATGTCCAAAAATATAAAAAAAATTACAAATTTCTTAGTGCTTTCTTAAAATAATCATACAATGAAAACCAAATTTGAAAAATAATTTTTTTCTTTGGTTTAATATTGAGACATTAAAGTTCGTTAAGAAAAAAATAAAGAAAAATATTGGTGCAGATTTTATTCTGGAATCAGAAAATATTATCACAAATTTTGTTTTCAAAATTTTATGTTTAAGACTTTTTTCCGCAAATCCCCAGTGTGCGACGTGTGCCACCGCCCACGGCCTCGCGGTTCATGGGGCCTCGCGCCTCAAAAATGTATATGCATTGCTTCAGGTGAGAATAAAATAAAAAAAAAGAAATTAATCAATTTTGCTGTGAAATATTTTTTTTAGTTAGTTAGTTAGTTAGTTTGTCCCGTAACTTTCATTTTTTTT
The DNA here is from genome assembly GCA_920937365.1 of Sphaerophoria rueppellii. Classification (NCBI taxonomy): domain Eukaryota; kingdom Metazoa; phylum Arthropoda; class Insecta; order Diptera; family Syrphidae; genus Sphaerophoria; species Sphaerophoria rueppellii. The sequence goes on along the minus strand of CAKKXW010000006.1, from coordinate 7,002,905 downwards.
TTCTTTTCGTGTGCGTGACCATAGAGAATCTATTTACCTAGAGTCGCAACTCGTTCTCTTTTTTAAAAAATCACTGTCCAAAAAATGTTGTGGTGAGTCTCTCAATTTACTCTTATTTTTCGTGTCCGTGAATCTGTGAAAGAGGTGAAAAAAAATTCAATAAGGACATGACCGCACTGTTTTAAGGGTGAAATAAACTCTGCCAACGTGTTTAAATGTGTTTTTTTAGTTATTTATTCGTAAATCATAGTTGAATTCCATTTAAAAAGCAAAAAACACTATGCAGTGCACTTTGTACTGTTATTTAAATACTTAAAACATGAATTTCATACAATTATTTTTTATTTTTAAAATTTTTGAATTTAACTGACTCTTATTTTTGAATTCTGAGCGCAGGCTTTTAAAATTCAGCCTAGGCTTTTCACCTTATTGAGCCTAGCACACAGGCCTACCCATTGCAAATGTATTGGTTCGGCCTCCTATTTGAAATGCATTAAAAAGCCTATACATTTACATTGGGTAGTATATTTTATCAAATTTAATTTTTTTAGTCGAAAGAGAGTAAAATGCCTTGAGTTGCGACTCTAGGTATACCTCCTCTGTGTGCATGACCATGAATAAATGTGAGTTATAAAAACAAAAGAGATGAGGTGAGATTTTTTTATTCTGACAATTCTCTTTTGTTTATTTTCACATTTTCAAATTTCCCGTAGGTTGCTAGATTAAATTTTTGTGGGCAAATGCATTTTGACAGCTTTGTTTCCCATCCGACCTGTGCAGGGATTCCCTGTTTTATTTATCAATCAAATCAAACTAGCTTACGCACCTAAGGAACACCTGGAAAAATACGGCTTAAATATTCAAGACTGCCGTGGCCAGGGATAGTAAAAACTCGAATATTGAATACTGTAATATGTATACACTTTTTAACTCCGCCTCTTTATATGTATCTCTATACTTAAACGTGTAAACACTATTTATCTCTGTCACTCTAATATTGTCTAATTGCTGAATAGTTATGTAGCAAAAGTTTTATTTTTAGTTGTAGGTAATTGTGTATACACTCTTTAGAGTTTCCCCTACACTCTAGTGCAAAGATTAAATAAGTAACAAGATGGGAAACTGACTTACGTTTCACTCCCTAGATCTCGCAATTTTCATTCTCTTTCATTTTATTTTCTTTCCTTGTACATGAATAACATAAAAATAAAAACAATATGGTAGTGGTAGGACCATATTTACTGTGTAAAAACACGCATACTTTCACAAAAACTATAGTCCAAACCGTGATAGTATTGGTAAAACGACGCATACTTTCACAGTAACTATGGTCCGAAGCTTGTAGGCAACTGTCACTTTGACAGCCTTGTTTCCCATCTTGTTACTTATTTAATCTTTGCCCTAGTGGTTAAGAGGAGAACTTCGTTAAGCATCGAGAAGTTACAGCGCCTACTAGAACCTAGTAGTTTCTCGAACTTATTTCAGTTATATAAATACCCGCTTGGTGTCGAAGCATAATTAATCGAATGTGAACTGCTATTAAGTAAAGGCACTGTGTTTGAAAGTAATAATTGAAAGTGTTGAATAAATAAGTTTGTGAGTGATTTGAATAAAGTGAATTTGTGTTTTATCTGAAAAGTGAATAAGTTTTAATTTATCGGACCAAGCCGAATATTACAATATTAACCCTAGAGCGTTTTCCAGACCTTGCGGCTGTCATAGCTGGAATCTACTCTTGGTAGATGCAACGAACTCATCTATGGTATATCAAAAATTTTTTTTGGATTCATACAAAAAATTTATTTGCTATTTTCAAGTTCAAGCAAACGCTGGGATTTAATAAAAGGCAAATTAAAACTTACTATGAAACCTTTATCAAACACAAGATGGGAAAGTAGAGTCGAAGCAGTAAGGGCCATACTATTGCAATTCGGTGAAGTGATTAAATGCATCGAATGCTTTAAAGATCAAACGGAGCAATCAGACACTCTCAGTGATTGCGATTCGATACTTAATGAAATGTTAAGTTTAGAATTTATCGTATCTTTACATGTGTGGTATGAGATATTATCACGTGTCAATATAATTAGTAAATTATGGCAATCAGTACAAATTCACTTAAGCATTGCACTTGAACATTTAAACACATTTTGTGAATGGATAAAAGAGTATCGGGAAACTGGATTCGAAAGAACTCTGTCTGATGTTCGGAAATTTACTGAGCGAAGCTGTTATGACCTACCAAAAGAGTTTAGGATTAAAAGAGTTGCCAAAAAGAAAAGGATGTTCGATTGTGAAAGCAGCGGTCAACCTATACAGTCTCCTAAAATCCGGTATCAAACAGATTTTTTTACGCCATATGTACTTGATTCCATAATAATCAATATGGATTTAAGATTTACGTCTTTAAATCAGCATTTTGAAGATTTCGGTGTCCTCTATGATCTAAGCAAGCTCAACAATATGCCAGAGGAGGAAATATTAAAACATTGTAACGATTTACATAACGTCCTGCGGGTGGGTGAGAGCAGTGACTTCCAATCTTTTGAATTATGTATATGAAGAATTAAATACTATGATCCCAAATTTACACAACTTCATTAAAGATGTGAAACAGCTGCTGGCATATATAACAGAAAACAACTTGAAAAAAGTTAACCCAAATATTAACATTGTTATCTGAATTTTGTTAACAATTCCAGTTAGTATAGCCTCAGCTGAAAGGAGTTTTTCGAAATTAAAATTAATAAAAACTTATTTAAGAAACGCAATGGGCCAGGAAAGACTTTCAGCTTTGGCTCTATTATCTATTGAATCAGATATGGCAACTACGCTGAATTATTAAACAATAGTTAAGGAATTCAGTAGAGCTAAAAGCAGGAAATTTCTGTTTCTTTAATGAAGAAAAATAAATATTTATAAATACACTTTAAGAAATGTATTTAAAGTAAAGAAGACAATTTGTATTTTTGTGAATAAAAACTTTGAAGTGTTAATTGTTTTTTATTTTAAATTATTTTATAAATAAAAAACTTTGAATTGTTAATAATTGTTTCGTTTCGTTTTTTTTTTCATAATCTTACAAATAAAAACTATGAAGTGTTAATTGTTTCTTTTTTTTTTTATTATTTTATAAAATTAGTCTTCAGGTCGTGACTGAACCTCGCAAAATCTGTCTTGCCCACATAAAATTTTAGTCTTGCGCCGCCACTGCCTAGATCCCACAATTTTCATATTTCTTCATTTTCTTTTTCTTTTCGTCTGCCTGAATACATGTGAGTTACAAAAACAAAGAGATATGGTGAGATTTTTCTATTTTTACACTTCTCTTTTGTTTTTTTTTTCGCATTTTCAATTTAACGTGGGTTGCTAGATTGAATTTTGAAATTGTGTAACACGTTTTTCTTAAACTCACCACGAAAATACTAGAACTTGTTATTTTTGATGCGTTCCGAAACTTACATTTACATTTTTTACATTTAGTATGTTTAAGTGCAGAAACGCATTCAAATGTTAAAAAATATGCTTGAAAAACAAGTCATTTACAAAAAAAAAAATAAGTGCACGCTAAGAAAAATTTAAATTCTTTCAGAAATCTTATTTTATTTTTAACATACGAAAAATTAATTATATGGTTTTAATGTTCGAAATACAAGCGTTTAAGACAAGAAATAGACAATTTTTAAACGAGTAATTTTTTTTTCAAAATATATAATTCTTAGTAATTGTACCTATTTGTGTCTGCACAAAAACGAGTCAAACGTGATAAAAACGAGTCCCGGAGTCAAGGAAGAAAAAACGAGCCCATTTTGACTCTATTGAGGCCATGTGGTAACACTGCTTTGGGCAACAGGAAAAAAATTTACTCACGGCTGAGTACTCGCTTTTTTTCACCTCTTACACAGATTCACGGACACGAAAAAAAGAAAGAATTGTGAGAGTTCACCTCAGACAAATGTTGAGGGTGTTTTCAACAAGGGAGGAAGGTCGCGACTCTAGGTATTATACATACATTCTCTATGTTATTGATTGTGGTCCTGAGGAAATTGGAATGCAATGGAAACTCTAAATATTTTTTAGGCCGTGTATGAATTGCTTGTTAAGACTTGACACTTGCGTAGTGAATAAAATGGGTTTAAATTTATCTTGCTGATGCTGTGGAGCAGATTAAATGAGTTAAAATGTTGACGTGTATTTTTTTTTTCTCATGAATGATAGAGAAGTTTGCTTCTGTTTTGATGCTTTGTTATGTTCTTCTCCGTTTTATTAAGTTCCCTGTTATAATAAACTAGCTGACCCTGCAAACTTCGTACTGCCTCAATCGATAATCGATAAGGATAACCCTCTATCACACTAACCAACCCACTACCCCCTTTTGCCACCCAGTACGTCTACCCATATCCGCTACCCCGTTACGACACTACTCTGTTATTATTATTACAAGCTTTTATTGCCTTATCAATTAAAGTTTACAATTATGAAATATTTAATTAGAATTTTTTACAAATTATTTGATAGATTGATATAAATTACAAATACGAATATAATAGATTTATTATTAGTTTTTGGCGTAAGCCTCCCCCAAGGCGGCCCATATGTCTCGATTTTTCGCTTCACTGTACCAATTTGTTTTTATTTGGGAAAGATCGTCGCTCCATCTCGGTCGGCCTGTTGGTCTCTTGCTCTCCGGTCTCCATTTTGTTGCCAATTTTGTAAATCTTTGATCCTGTAGTCTTGAAATATGTCCTGCCCAGCTCCTGTCTTTTGGTTCTATCTATCACGTCAATTATTCGAGTATTATTTCGGATGTCTTCATTTCTTATCCTTTCGCTGGGTCTTATTCTAAGGATTTTTCTTTCCATTTTGGATTGACAGATCCTTAGCTGGTCAAGAGATTTCACAGTCAAGCTCAAAGTTTGTAGTCCATAAGTAAGCACCGGTAAAATAGCGGAGTCGAAGAGATATTTTCGTGTTTCTACACTTTGTTCCAGTTCTAAAATCTGTTTGAGGCTCCAGAATTGCTTCCAGCTGTTTGTGATGCGTCTGTTGATTTCTTTTTTCTCTTGGTCCTTAAAAGATTTTAGTTGTCCCAAGTATATGTAGTCTTCTATGTATTCTATTTTTTCATGGTCCAGAATTATATCCTCTCTGATGTGGTTTGTCATCACTTTTGTTTTTGACTTGTTGATTTGTAGTCCATAGTTCTTGCACAAGCTAGTAAGTTCTGTTGTCATTTCTTGTATATGTTTAGCTTTTGTAGATATGAGTACTATATCGTCCGCAAATCTTAAGTTGTTTAGAGCTTGTCCACATATCTTTATACCATATTTTGTCTTCCAGTTCATCTTTTGAAAAATGTCCTCTAAAACTGCACTAAATAGTGGTGGTGAAAGCGGGTCTCCTTGTCTGACGCCTCTTGTTATTTTAAATTTACGTCCTGTACTCTCTGTTTTTATTTGTGCTACATTATTTTTGTATATGTTTTTGATAGTCCTTATAACGTTTGGGTCCATATTTTGGTTTGCTAGGGATGTCCATATTGTTTCGTGTTCAACGCTGTCAAATGCTTTACTAAAGTCTATGAATAGAAAGTATATTGGTTGTTGAAATTCATTGCACTTTTCTATTAGTTGATTCATCGTCTGTAGGTGGTCTGTTGTTGAGAAACCTTCTCTGAATCCAGCTTGTTCCCTAGGTTGTTTGTTGTTAAAATCTTGTTTGATGTTCCTGTAGATTGTTTTTGAAAACAGCTTATAAATTGTCGAAATGTTACTTATAGGTCTATAGTTGTTCAAATCGTCTTGTTTTCCTTTTTTATGTATAAGTGTAATGGTTGTTTCTTTCCATTGCTTAGGGATTTGCTGAGTTCTTATGATTTCGTTAAACATGAAGGTTAAGATTTCGGAGAGCGATTCTTTCCCATATATTATCATTTCTGCAGAGATTCCATCATTTCCAGTGCATTTGTCCTTTTTCAAATCGTCAATGGTCAATATTTTCTTTGCTAAACATGGGAGTTTGTGTTGTAAGAAGATTGATATCTATGATGTCAGTATTCTCTTCTTCAATAAATTGTTTTCTTGGTCGAGGAGAATAGTTTTTCGAAGAACTTAGTAGCATTTTCGTTTAACTCTTTTCTATTTGTTATGTTGCTTGCATTTTGGCTTTTTAAGCTAATTATGCATTCCTGTTGATTGTTAAGTAATGATTTTGTTTTCCTTATTGATTTTGTTTGTCTAATCGTATCTCTAGCTATTGTTTCGTTGAACTTGTGGATATCTTTCCTTACTTCTAGTTTGATAGTTTTCCTTAATTCTTTTAGTTCAGTTTTTTCTTGGTCAAGTAATTGTTGCTTGGTTCGAAGAGTATCTCTTCTTCAGATTAAGATTTTTGTTTCGTGGGATAATTTATCTTTTGATGTTTTGGTGTCCATGATTGATAGTTTTGCAGAGTTTTTTATGATCCTTTCTAATTCGTCATATATGTTTTGTATGTCTCGATTTGATATTGATAATTGACTTATCTTTGCTGTCAATGTTTGGTTAAAATCTTGTATTTTTTGGTCGGGAATCATTTTTGGGATGAAATGGACTTGTCGGTTTCTTTTCAGTGTCTTATGGTTTATAATGATTTCTGTTCTTACTAATCTGTGGTCACTATCGAACTTAACGTTGTTGAGCACGGATATGTCTTTGACTGTCTCAATTTTGTTCGTCAGAATCAGGTCTATTTGGTTTTTTATTTTTCCATTCGGCGATATACACGTCCATTTTCTGTTGTCTTTTTTCTTGAAAAACGAGTTACTGAATTTCAAATTCATCTCTTCGACCCATCGTATCGCTCTTTCTCCTCTTTCGTTTCTATCTCCATATCCGTGGGGTCCTATTGTTTTCTTTTCTTCTTCGTTTTGTCTCTTTCCAAGCTTAGCGTTAAAGTCTCCAATCACATACATTACTTCTTTTTTGTTATTTGTATATATTTCCTTTAAGTTGTTGTAGAACCTTAGCATCTCCTCGTCATCAGCTTTTTCTGTTGGCGCATATACTTGAATTATTGTCATTTTCGTGTTCTTTATATTCAGTTGTATGCTACACATTCTTTCATTATATAGCTTGATGTCAGTGATTTTATCTTTTAGTTCTTTTTTAATAAGGAAGCCAACACCGTAGAGGCCTTTTGTTTCTCCTACGTAGCAAAAGATATCATGTTCATTATTTATTATTTTTTGTCCTAGTAATCTTGTTTCTGATAGTCCTATAATGTCCCATTTGATTTTCTCCAGCGCTTGTCTCAATTCTTCCTGTTTCTCATCTGAGGAAAGTGTCCTGACATTGAAAGTACAGATCTTGGTTGGTTGGTTCTTAAGGGTACAATTTTCTGTTTGATTGTTCTCGTATGAGGGGTGTGGATCTACTCTTCCCACGGTGATCAGCCGGGTTTGGAAGGATTTTTGTTGTGTTGTAGTTGAGTGTGGGTTTTGGTTATGTCCGGTATTTAATGTTAATGCATGGTCTTCATATTTAGTCTGGTTATTGTTAGGTTGAAATTGCTATTTGTTATTATTTGCTTTGTTTTGTTGTTTTGAAGTTTGTGGGTCATTATATTATTCTAAGAAATCGTTAGCGGTTTTTGTAGCAAGAAATTTTCTAATCGGATTTGTCGGTTGTTTCTTGGGGTTCATTTCGGTTGATCCTATTATAATAGACTTTGTCTTATTAACATTAATTTCTTTGTTCTTTGGTTGTTCTGGTGGTGAGCTTTCATTTGATCGTATTCTTTTCCTTGGATTTTCTTGTTCGTTTCCTGTCCAAACTTTCCCATCTACAACGAGTTCGTTAAATTTAAAGTAGGCCCTCTTTCCTTCTTTCTTAAGTTCTAGCAGTTTTGGGATAAGAGGTTTCCGAGCTTCAACCATTGACTTTGGAAGATCTTCCGTCAAAGTGAAATTTGCCCCAAACTTTTTCCCCAATAAAACTTGTTGTTTTTTCTCAAAGTTTTTGAAAACTAGTCTGATTGGTTTTATTTTTCCTTCGTTCTTTTTGCCTAGGCGAAAGCAGCTTGCAATGTCCGTTTGTTCAACTTTGAACCGGTCATTCGATTTATTTATTTGGTCAAGTATCATTGATAGAAGTTCTTCTGAGGTCCGTTCACTCTCTTCTACCTTGAAAATTATCAAATTATTTTTTCTCATTGTCAATTCTAGTTGAGTTATTTGCCTTTCATGTCTTGCACAGGTAGCTTCTTGTTGCTCGATTATTACTCCTTGGGTCTCGACAATTTTTTCAAGCTTTTCAACTCTCTCAGAGAGGATTCCCACCTTTTCGTCAGTGTTTTTAATGACTCTGTCCGAAGCTTCGTTAATATTCTTAAAAATGTCGTTTTTTTGTTCTTCTAATAATAGTTTCAATGTTTCTAGTGTGATAGCCATTATTTCGGAACACAGCCTTGGTAGAATGTTGTTACTTCTATTTACCACTAGATGGCCACGGGTTTAGTGTCGTTAGGGGTTCTTGTTTTTGACAGCTGTTGCACAAGCTTTGACTTATGACAGTCCGTGTATTTTGAAATGTTGCTGGCTTAAATTGTTCGTTTTTAATTTTATATTAAAGAAAACTGAGAGTTTTTCTCTATATAACGTTAGTTTTCCAGTCTTTTGAATTTTTTGATAAATTCGTGAAATTTTAAAAGTGAAAAATCGAACAAAATACCTTCTACCTTCAAAATACTCTGTTAGCCACTAACAATTATTTCTACACGCTTACCGTCACACCACCCACTACACCACCCCCATCCCCCATAACAAATTTTCCAGTTTCCCTTTGAAAACCAATGAGTTTTCCAAGTTCTTTTCGAAAACCTATATTTAAATTTTTCAGTTTTCCATTTGAAATTTTCCAGTTTACTATTTGAAATTTTCCAGTTTTTCACTTGAAAAATAATGCGTCCGCAATTTCATGCAATTTTCCATTTGACAACCAATGAGTTTTCCGAGTTTTTCATCAAGAACTTTCTATTTTTCCATACGAAAACCTATTTTTAACCAAAAAATTCCAAGGTTTCCAGTTTTCCCACTCTTCCATGAAGTTTTTCCAATTTTTTTTTTACAGAAATCATCACTGAATACAACAGTATCAACCATGAAAATTTCACAAATAACTGTTGGGCCATTTCGGAGTCCATAAAAGACATACAAACAAACACACACCCATTTTTATAATATTGTAATATTCGGCTTGGTCCGATAATTAAAACTTATTCACTTTTCAAATAAAACACAAATTCACTTTATTCAAATCACTCACAAACTTATTTATTCAACACTTTCAATTATTACTTTCAAACACAGTGTCTTTACTTTATAGCAGTTCACATTCAATTAATTAATTTTCGACACCAAGCTGGTATTTATATAACTCAAATAAGTTCGAGAAACTACTAGGTTCTAGTAGGCGCTGAAACTTCTCGATGCTTAACGAAGTTCTCCTCTAACCACTAGAGTGTATACACAATTACTTACAACTACAAATAAAACTTTTGCTACATTAGACAGTATTAGAGTGACAGAGATAGATAGTGTTTACACATTTAAGTATACAGATATAAAGAGGCGGAGTTACAAAGTGTGTACACATTACAATAGACTGACAAACAGAGAAATAGAGGTGTATACATATTACATTGCCCCCTCCTTAGGATTGATCGTCCCGAACAAATCCATCATTCTCATCACCACTGTAGCGATGTAGCCGGTCGCGATGTACAACTTTAGGTTTTCCTCTGACTCCCTTTTGTATCCGGTACACGACGTCGTTGATTTTTGTAATGACTGTATATGGACCTTCCCAGTCCCGTTGAAGTTTCGGTGACAACCCCTTTTGCCGATGGGGATTGTAAAGCCACACTCGATCTCCTGCTTGGAACTCTGTTGTTAACGCTCGTATATCGTAGCGTGTCTTCATTCGGTCACTGAACATCTTTATTTTCAACCTGGTATCGTCGTGGATCTGAAGGAGTCTTTCTTTAAGTTCGTCCATGTAGTCGTTTTCAGCTTGCGGCTCCGATGTGGGACACCCAAATTTTATTTCGCTCGGCAGTCTGATGTTCTTTCCCATCAAAATCTCAGATGGTGTATGGCCAGTTGAGCTATGTCTTGCACTTCGATACGCCATCAAAAACAGAGGAATGTGTCGATCCCAATCTCGCTGGTTGTCGTCCACAACTTTGCAAAGATGTTCCTTCAGGGTTCGGTTGAATCGTTCGACCATGCCATCAGATTGTGGGTGGAGTGGTGTTGTTCTTGTCTTCTTGATGTGAAGAAGCCCACAAACTTCCTGGAATATGTTTGATTCAAAGTTTCTTCCCTGGTCGGAGTGCAGTTCTAATGGAACGCCGAATCTGCTAACCCAGTTGAACACAATTTGGTCTGCGACTGTTTTGGCTTCTTGATTTGGAATGGCATATGCTTCAGGCCACTTGCTGAAGTAATCCATGACGACCAGAATATAACGATTTCCATTATTTGTTTCCGGAAATGGACCCGCTACGTCTACTGCAATCCTTTCGAAGGGTGCTCCGACATTATACTGCTGCATTTGACTGTGATTCTTTTTGTTCGGGCCTTTGGTGGCAGCACAGGTATCGCATTTTCGGCACCACTTCTCGACATCTTCCCTTGCATGTAGCCAGTAGAATCGTTGTCGAACCTTTTCTAACGTCTTGTTTACTCCTAGATGGCCTCCCGAAATTCCATCATGCATCTCTCGCAGAACGTCCATAACCTTCGATCTCGGTACGACTAGCTGCATTACATAAGACTTTCCATCTGCTGATTCCCACTTACGCCGAAGGACACCCTCTTGAACATCAAGCGATTCCCACTGTGCCCAATAGGCCTTCAGAGCCGGACTTCTGTCGGAGATATCAGCCCATTCTGGTTTTTCCTGGTGTTCCTTCCATGCGAGGATGGGTTCGATATCTGGGTCCTCTTGTTGAGCCTTCCTCAACTCGTCGTTGCTCCAGCCACAAATGGGATTGGCTCTGGTTCGTTGGACGGTAACCACTTCTTTTTCTTCTTGGCGTCTGCAATGCTTACAGTCTTGTTTGCATGGTCTCCGAGACAGTGCATCAGCATTTGAGTGCAGTTTCCCCTTCCGATGTTGGATTTCGTAATCGTACGTCTGCAGCCTCTCAATCCATCTCGCCACTTGCCCCTCTGGATTCTTGAAATTCAAAAGCCAGTTCAGTGCTCCATGGTCGGTTCGAAGAAGGAACATCTGTCCATAGAGATACTTATGGAAATGCTTTGTTGCCAAAACCAGTGCAAGAAGTTCTCTTCTGGTCACACAATAGTTTCTTTCCGACTTCGAGAGTACCTTGCTGTAATAGGCAACCACCTTTTCTTCACCTTCATGTACCTGTGACAATACAGCACCAATCCCGACATTGCTGGCATCAGCATCAATGATGAACGGTTTTCCGGGAGTCGGGTAGGTCAGCACTGGTGCATTACACAAGCGTTGCTTGAGCTCTTGAAAGCTGCGCTCGCACTCACCTGACCATTTAAACTGCTTTCCCTTTTCCGTTAGCTGATGTAGACTCTTTGCGACCTCAGCAAAGTTCTTGACAAAGCGCCTATAGTAGGTGGCTAGACCCAGAAAGCTTCGGAGTTGATGCTTGTCTTGTGGTGTTGGCCAATTCTTCACGGTGTTAACCTTATCAGGATCCGTCTTCACCCCTTGGGATGAGATGATATGTCCCAGATATTTCACTTCGGTTTTGAAGAGTGAACACTTTTCTGGGTTGAGCTTGAGGTGGGCTTCTCGAAGTCTTTGAAACACGGCTCTCAGATTCGTACAGTGTTCGTCAAAGGTTTTCCCGTAAACAATGACGTCATCCAAATAGACCAAGCAAGATTTCCATGTTAGTCCTTGCAGGACACATTCCATAAGGCGCTCAAAAGTTGCTGGAGCATTGCATAGTCCAAAAGGCATCACTTTGAACTGCCACAACCCGTTTCCTGTTGAGAACGCAGTCTTCTCTTTGTCTTCAGGATGGATTTCTACTTGCCAGTATCCACTTTTCAGGTCTAAAGTTGAGAACCACTTTGCTCCTTCCATTGCGTCCAGAGTATCACTGATCCTAGGCAGTGGGTAGCTATCTTTCTTGGTCACATCGTTCAATCTTCGATAGTCCACGCAAAAGCGGGTTGATCCGTCTTTCTTCTTTACCAGGACCACTGGAGACGCCCAAGGGCTTTTAGAGTTTTCGATCAGACCCTCTTCCTTCATGGTGGTTATCAGTTCTTCAACCTCACCTTGTTTGGCTAGTGGAAGGCGTCTTGCAGGTTGACGAATCGGCTTTGCATCCCCGGTGTTGATTCGATGTTGAACCAGTTGTGTTCTGCCATATTTCCCTTGCGATGACGAAAAGATGTCTGCAAATTCTTCGAGGAGATCTTCCGCAGTTCTTCGTTGTTGGTGACCAAGATTAGATGACTTGAAAATGTTGGTCTTTATGGAGTTCATCTCTTCAAACTTCAAGGTTTGCCTTGGCTTTTCTTCGTTGATCCTTGTTATCGCTGATACAGATTCGCATTGTCCGACAATCTCACCTTTTCTAAGCTTAACTTCGTACGGCTTGATGTTCAGTATTCGTACGGGAACCATGTTCTTTACAGGTCTAACAAGAGTCTTCCCAATGGTGACGTTTTGGGAGGACTTTACAGGGGCTGGTTCGACCATGAGGTATCGATGGCTGCCAGGCTTACCCTTCAACTTTGTCCACACGAATACTTCTGAAGAAGCAGGCAAAGTCAGATCTTCTTTGATTACGGTTTTCACAGATAGCAAGGTCTCATACGAGTGGATCCCATAGAGCATCGGAACCTCGATGTTTCGATATTTCAGGACCTGGTTCCCGATGTCCAATATCACTCCGTGTTCTTTCATGAAATCGACACCAACAATACACTCGTCGCATATATCTGCTACCAGGAACAGGTGAGAGAATTCCAACTCTGCCAGCCGGATCTTAAGACGTACCTCACCATACACTTTTGCTGCCTCTCCAGTTGCAGTCTTTAGACGATAGCTATTGGTGTTGTGGAGCCATGTCTTTTTAACGAGGTCCTGCCGTACAATGGACGCCGTGGCACCGGTGTCGATGGTAGCCACACATTTGTTGCCGTTTATACTTGCTTCCACGGTCAGGCTCTTGTTGTCGCGTTTGGTTTGAGAAACCTGGATGTCGTTTCTGGGGCCATCGATACCAGAAACCAGCTTCTGCCCCTCGAAGTTGGTTCTTATTCGTTTCCCGGGTGGGAAACAGCTTCGGAAGCAACGTTGTTGGTGTTACTTTGACCAGATGAATTTCTTCTGTTTCCACAGTGTTGACATGTCGTTCCTCTTCGTGGTAATCTGCACTGTCGCTGTAGATGCCCAGTCTTATTGCAGTTCCAGCATCGTGCTGGTCCGTCTCGCTGACTCCTTTCTACAGTAGCTTTTTGACAAGAGCATTCTTGGACCTCTAATTCTCTTACGCGATGCACATTTTGGGAAGCTTGTTCCGCGGCTTCCATAGTCAGAGCGAAAGCCAATGCTTCTGGTAGTGTTCTCTTTCCGGCAGTGCGAATAGCCCTTTGGAGATTTATATCGCTAACAGCTCTCACAAAGGCTTCAACAGCAAGTTGATTTATTATCTCGTTGCCAGCTGTTGGATATGCCAGGTGAACCAATCGCTCGATATCTGCCTGAAGCTGCTGCAGACTTTCGCCTCTTTTCTGTGCCCTGTTGTTTAGCTGAACTCGGAAGACTTCTGTCATGTGGCTATCTCCAAACCGCTGTTCAATTGCGCTTACAAGGACTGTGAAGTCACCACTCTTCTCTGCTGGGATGGTTTGTAGTAGTTCAGCAGCTGCTCCTCTTAAAGCAAGCGTAAGAGCAATGTATTTTTCATCATCGTCCCAGCCGTTTGTTAACGCTGCTGCTTCAAACTGTTTCTTGTAGATAGACCACGGAATCTGACCATCAAAGCTTGGAGGATTTACTTCTCTCTTCCTTGAGCACTCACCAGAAGGTTCTCGAACTTTCAACTTTCGCACTTTTTCTAGTTCGTTTGTGATGGATTCGATTTGTTCGTCAATTTTCTCAAAACGTGCATTAGTTGTTGAATTTTGTTTTTCGACACGCTCATCGAGAGTATTGATTTTGTCTTCGAAGTCCGCAAACCTGCCTTCTAATAGGGTTTTCTGTTCGTCAAACCGCTGTAGAACATACTGCTGTTCTTGCTTTTGCTCACTCCTTTGAGCTTGTAGTTGCTCCCGGACATCATTCTTATTCTCTTCAAACTTTGCTAGAAGAAGAGACATCATGTTAGATAAGGCGTCATTTGCATTTACCTCTTCCACTTTTGCTTCAAATTCGAAAGCAAATGTATTCGGGTCTTCATTTTGCTGCTCCAAATATTCCTGCAGCCGTTTAACGAGTTCGTTTTTCACTCCTGCCCCACTTAAGCCACGTTTGCTTAGTTCGGCCTTTAGCTCAGGGACAGTTAAGTCTTTCAACACTTTACTCATTTTTTTTTTTTTTTTTTTTTTTTTTTTTTTTTTTGTTTTTATTTTAAACTTCACTTCTTTACACAAAACAATTTAATCACTATTCACTGTTCTATTTTTAATAAGTCTTAATCCCACTTCTGACACCAATGTAATATTCGGCTTGGTCCGACAATTAAAACTTATTCACTTTTCAAATAAAACACAAATTCACTTTATTCAAATCACTCACAAACTTATTTATTCAACACTTTCAATTATTACTTTCAAACACAGTGTCTTTACTTTATAGCAGTTCACATTCAATTAATTAATTTTCGACACCAAGCTGGTATTTATATAACTCAAATAAGTTCGAGAAACTACTAGGTTCTAGTAGGCGCTGAAACTTCTCGATGCTTAACGAAGTTCTCCTCTAACCACTAGAGTGTATACACAATTACTTACAACTACAAATAAAACTTTTGCTACATAACTATTCAGCAATTAGACAGTATTAGAGTGACAGAGATAGATAGTGTTTACACATTTAAGTATACAGATATAAAGAGGCGGAGTTACAAAGTGTGTACACATTACAATAGACTGACAAACAGAGAAATAGAGGTGTATACATATTACAATATGAACAGAAGATAGAGATAGAGATAGAGATTAATAATTGGATTGATATTCCGAAAGATTGAAGTAATATACCTTTAATTTATCATATTTTTAAATGGAAAAACGAAATAATTGTTCTTTGTTTTGAGAATGATAAGAAATTTCAGGTGTGAAAACAAGTTCTGCAGTATTACTACAGCCAACCAACCAACCATCCGAAATGGTAATTTTGGTTTGAAGATTTTTTTACTGTTGCTTCAAAATATCAAATAACCATTGCAAAATCGTAAAACTATATAAAACATAGTTTTTTTCTTATTTGTAATGACTTTACATGAAATTTATTGCTCAAAGTTTAGTTTTGCACACAAAACTATTTTGCCTAGAAGAATAAAAACATTTTTTGCTGTGGGAAATTTCTTAGTTCTACGCAGAAATGTTGGTTAAAAATTCCCCTTTTAACGCAATTCACACAGCTAATGGCTAAATTTGATCCCATTTTTAACCAAACGTCAAATTTTAAAGAAACGTCTAGTTTTAATACACACAATTCACACACGGCCTTAAACACAATTTCAGTTCTTCATTGGACATAAATCAATTTTGTGAAAAAGTTGGGCAATTTCGAAACGGAATGGATGAACCTTGTTTTAAAGATTTAGTCAATTTCGTATTTAATTTACTATCGCTAACTCATAGTTCAGCAACAGCTGAACGAAAATTGTTTGATTTGTCATTAATAAAAACAAAATTAAGAGTTTTAATGTCATAAACAGCATTATGCTAGCAAAAGAATTATCCGGTGAAAATAAAAACGATACCCATTTTGTATGGTCCGCAAAACATTTCCTTAAGTAATCTCTGTTAAATCTAAAATGTTATACAAATATTTTGTGATACATATGTATTGTAAATGATAATGATAAATGAAAAGACTTATTTTTGTTTGTTTTTTTTTTAAGTAAATGAAGAGATTAGCGCAAATTTTCAGTCAACCTTCGTTCAAGCAATAAGGTCTACTCTACTTACTCCCACTTTTTCTTATTTTTAAACACCTTAAACGAGTCTTCTATTTAGATTGGACTTTAAACATAACGTTATGTGAACTCGCTTAAATGTGACAGATCAACAGGAAATAAAAATATTAAATTTGTCAGAAGTCAAACTTTTATATTTACTGCAATAGTGGTATCACGGGGCTGGAGCTGGATTTTGTGTTGGGAATAGTTGTTCGCGCTAGTAATTATTCGCTCTTATTTTAATAAGAATCAAAATAGTTCTATGAGGAGACGCTAACGTCTATTCTTGATGATGCGAGTACTAGAGTAGTATATGCTTATTTGAATATATAGTTTTCAGTATTGTTTAATAAATAAACAAGTTTTGGTTTGTTACAGACAAGATTTGTCGGACTGCGAGGTGTGCCGTCTGTCGAATATTATTGGGTAAATGAAAGATATCTATTATTCAAATTATTAAAACAAAAAATAAAATTTTTCAGTTGTAAGATATAATGAAATATCATATCTCTGAGCGTTAAAAATTGTAAAAGCCTCTATCTATCTAGGTAGATACTTCCAAAAAAATTTAAAGTCACTAAAACTTGTAGTTCTGGAGAAACCGGAAGACCAAGATCTGTAATCGGTTCTTGTAAATTGAGGTTTTCAATTAAAAATCGAACTGTGGTCTTATCAAAGCGATACCTTGAATAAAACAAATTTTCATCAAATTCCAAAAATGGATTTGCACGAATTTGCTTTTTTATAACTTCAAAATCTTCGAAAATCTCGAAATCTGTCAAACCAGCTTCCTTTTCAAACATTTCAGTGTATATAATGACAAACTTCAAAAAAAAAAACTATACGTTAAAAAGTTAAACGAATGATTTCCCCCTTTTAAAGTTAGACGACCACTTTAGCGAAAAAGTATACTTTAGGTCGTTCAAAAATGAGAAAAAGTCAATCCTTAATCTAAAATTTATTTTTAGAACCGACTCCTATTTTAAAGTGGATTTAGAGTAGGGCTTAAATGTTTGAAAATTTGGGCTTTTATTTTTATATTTTTAAGCACGTATTTCGTTATTTATGAGATTAATTTATATTTTTGGATTACATTCTTCGTTATATAATTAAATTTTGTATTTATTGTTGTTATTATTCAGTGTAAATGAATATACATAATAAAAAGTCAATCTTATCTTTTTCCAATGTGTCTGTAGTATTATCTACACATACTTCAAAAGTACATAAAACGGATTGAAAATTATATTTTATCTAAAATAAATGTGATGTTTTATAAAATTGAACTTTGGTAGATTTTTCTTTGAATTGGTAGATTTTGGAAAATTTTGTGGTAGAAATTTTTTCGGAGAACGGCCACCGTGCTGATAAGGACCTATCAGGTTGTTGACGAAGGGCTTCAAACGTTCCCACAGCACGGCAGACAAGATCTTGTAGGCGATGCTTAGGAGACATACCTCTGTAGTTGGTGCAGTTCAGGGGCTCTCCTTTTTTGAGGATCGGGCATACGATGAGGTTCCATGCATCGCACACGCGTTCCTCTGACCAAATTTTGGAGACGAGCAGGTGCTATCTTAGATAGCCTATCCAACTCGTTTTTCATGAACGAGTTCGATAGCTTTATTTGGATTGGTGTGAAAACACGTATACAAAAATCAGCTGTTTCAGAATTTCAATGGCTGTTCTGTCAGATAGCCACCTATACCAGAAATTGTTGGATAGCTTTGGGTTTGTTTGGTTTGAACCTTTGCTATTTTTGTTTACATGGAAAACAAAAACAAAAAGCTATCCGGATAGCCTATCCAAGTCAAAGGGAACGCGCCCAATGGTTCTGTATTGCTGACGGAATTTTGCTCGTCATCGCCATTATACAGTTTGGAAAAGTGGTCTTTCCATATCCCCAGCACTGTCAGCGGTTCCACCATAGAGAATATATGATACCTAGAGTCGCGACCTTTTCCTCCCTTGCCGAAAACACCCTCAAAATTTTTCTGAGGTGAACTCACACAATCCTCTCTTTTTTTCGTGTCCATGAATTCGTGTAAGAGGTGAACTCACACAATCCTCTCTTTTTTTCGTCTCCGTGAACCGTAAGAGGTGACAAAAGAGTGAGCACTCAGCCATGACAAAATTTTTTACCTGATGCACAAACCCAAAGTGACAGACTTCCACCACAGGAAATACGAGACTAAACGCACGACTTTTTTCTTAGATTTATTAAGATTTTTGATACAAATATTTGTAAATTATAGTGCAATTATGTGTTAAAAGTGCAAAGAAACAATATAACGTATTTATTTTTCATATTACATGCATTTTTTGTATGTTTAAGTTTTTTTTGAAAATGCTGAGCTCAACGGAATCTTATTTTCGAAATCTGAGCCCATGAAACCCACCTCGACTCCAACCTGAGCATTGTATCTAACTCAGTGCGAATGTATGGGTGCAGTTTCTCATTTAAAAAGCATTGGAAAACTAACACATTCTCACTGGGTTAGTACAAAACGACCAAATTGCAGCTTGTAGGCAAAAAGAGAGCGAACACCCGAAGTCGTTACTCTAGGTATTATATATTCTCTATGGGTTCCACTACGATGTTCCCATGATGGTCTACAGGCTTCGATTCGAAGTGTATAAGCCCTGGAGGTTTGTTTCACCTTTTTGTAGAACTTTCGAATTTCGTTTCTTGGGACATCCCTCTATCTCCTCGATCGCGTGCTTCTCATGCTCCCTTTTTTCTTTCTGAGAAGTTTATGCTCCTCTCTCCTTTTCTGCTCGTAGAGCTCAAGACATAGAGAATATATAATACCTAGAGTCGCGACCTTTTCCTCCCTTGCCGAAAACACCCTCAACATTTTTCTGAGGTGAACTCTCAAAATCCTCTCTTTTTTCGTGTCCGTGAACCTGTGTAAGAGGTGACAAAAGAGTGAGCACTCAGCCGAGACAAATTTTTTTTCCTGATGCACAAACCCAAAGTGACAGACTTCCACCACAGCAAATACGAGACTAAACGCACGACTTTATTCTTAAGATTTATTAAGATTTTTGATACAAATATTGGTAAAGTATAGTGCAATTATATGTTAAAAGTGCAAAGAAACAATATAACGTATATATTTTTCATATTACATGCATTTTTTGTATGTTTAAGTTTTTTTTTGAAAATGCTGAGCTCAACGGAATCTTATTTTCGAAATCTGAGCCCATGAAACCCACCTCGACTCCAACCTGAGCATTGTATCTAACTCAGTGCGAATGTATGGGTGCAGTTTCTCATTTAAAAAGCATTGAAAACTAACACATTCTCACTGGGTTAGTACAAAACGACCAAATTGCAGCTTGTAGGCAAAAAGAGAGCGAACACCCGAAGTCGTGACTCTAGGTATTATATATTCTCTATGTTATCTATTCTAATGCACTTGAATATAATACAAAATAAGTAAAAGAGAATAGATTTGCCAAACAGAAAATTGTTGAATGTAATGTTTCATTTTTTCAAATCTACTACAAAAATATACTCATAATAATTTGACCTTGGCTCAAATAAAACATGGTCCGTTTATCTTTTGCAGACACATTTATTGAAATCTTTTGAAGTCAATAATTTGTGGAAAAGTGATTTTAAGATTTTCTTGATTAAAAATAATTATTCATACATAATGGAAAGTTTTACGATTTCATTTTCATACAAAGATTTAAGCAGTAAGCTAATAGAATGTGACACAGATGAAATAAAATTTCTTGGAAGATTTAAATCATCAAGTAAATAATATCCAAATTGAATGTGATGTGGACCAAGTGTACAAACGTTCTTATTCTCAATTTAAGAAAAGGTGAGTGCAAAATACTTTTTTTTAAACATTTTATGGAACTTGTAACATCTTCATGATACTGTTCTGTTGATCTTAAAAAAAAGTAGGAACGAGGTACCCAGACAATTTTGGGTATTTTTGTATGGATACCGCCAAAAAGTATGTCGAGCTGTACCATTGGTACAATATGCCAGCCACTCTTCACAAAATTCTGATACATGGAAAAGAAATAGTGGAAAAATGTATTTTTCCTGTTGGAACATTGTCTGAAGAGGCTCAAGAATGTCGGAATAAGGACTATAAAAAATACCGACTTTCACATTCTCGGAAATGTAGCCGCATAGCAACGAATCAGGAAGTTATGAACCGATTGATGATGACGTCTGACCCCTAAATCTCAAACCACTACCCTTCTTTTACCATGAAAAAGCATGATCAGTAAAGTGAAGAAGTTGTGGCTCTTCTATAAGATTAAAGTTTCAATAAAATGCAATAAAAGTGTTTTTTTTTTTATCACTACACTTTCTTGTGTTTCATTTTATAATCTGTATTTGCGATGGCTAATATTATATTATAGTAATATATTACAGCATTTTTTAAATTTTTTGTGGAATTTATTTAATTTTTTTATAATTCTGAGAAAAAAAATATTTTTTTTTAAATAATAAGGGGCGTGGCAGTGGGCGGTAATTTATTATTTTGATTTCTTACATGCCAAGTTAGCATTCCTGAAAATTTCATCCAAATCCATCTAGTGGTTCATTTTTTATTGTTAGTGGTATTGATTATATGGTAAAAAAGCACTAAGGTGAAAGTGTTTGTTTTTGTTTTTTGGTTTTGCCCCAATATTTTTCTTTACTTTTTTTCTTAACGAACTTTATTGTCTCAATATTAAACTGAAAAAAAAAATGATTTTTCAAATTTGGTTTTCATTGTATGATTATTTTAAGAAAGCATTAAACAATTTGTAATTTTTTTTATATTTTTGGACATACAATTTTACCTACATTTGCCTACAGTCAGAGACTTATGTCATCTTAATTCTTTCAAGTTTATCTTTCGATAGGTACCAAATTTAGGTGCCACTCTGTATTTTATTGCAGATGGAAAACTGCAATTAGTTACAAATAAACTATAAAAATGGTTGTAATTTCAAAAAAAAAGTTTTGTTTGCGTTACAAAATCTATTTTAGTAAATTATTTTTGCATTTTTGACAAAAATATGGAAGTACATCAATAGTCAAACAATATTTAAAAAAAAATCCACTAAAAATTTGATCGGATGAACCGCCATTTTGTTTTTAATGAATTTAAGAAGCTGCTCATAGCTGGCTCAATTTTGACGATAGAGAAAAATCACCTTCGACAAAGTAGTAGAAAATTTAATTTCCTATAGAATTTGTGAAGACACTTTTTTCTTAAAACTTATCGTTTAAGAGCTATGGTACATCTTTGGCTAACAATCGCATTTTTTTTCTTAAATTTGAAGAAAAGCTCTCTTATCTATACTAATGCATTTGAATATAATACAAAATAAGTAAAAGAGAGTAGATTTGCCAAACAAAAAATTGTTGCATGTAATGTTTCATGTTTTTTAATGTTTTTTTTTTTTTCAAATCTACTACAAAAATTTACTCATGATAATTTGACCTTGGCTCAAAGAAAAAATGGTCCGTTATCTTCTGCAAACACAATTATTGAAATCTTTTGAAGTCAATAATTTTTGGAAAAGTGATTTTAAGATTTTCTTGATTAAAAATAATTATTGATCCATAATGGAAAAATGTATTTTCCCTGTTGGAACATTGTCTGAAGAAGCTCAAGAATGTCGGAATAAGGACTATAAAAAATACCGACTTAGACATTCTCGGAAATGTAGCCGCATTGCAACAAATCAGGACGTAATGAACCGATTGATGGTGACATCTGACCCTTTAATCTCAAACCTCACCCCTTCTTTTACCATGAAAAATCATGATTGTTAAAAATATTAGTTTTTATTTTATGTTTTAAATTCTCAATAAGTTAACCCTGTTTTGAATTATTACTTTGCTTATTTCTTTTCATATATTTGTTGCTTTTATCTCCCACTATATTTAATTTGGTTCTCTTATACTTTCTGCTTAAAATTGCTTAATTACGATCTGAGTATACATACATTGTAAGCAAACTCAAAATGAAATACATCACAGTTCTTGTAAAGAAGTCAAAGGAATCAAACGTGTTTTCTCTTGGTGCAACAGGTTATGGGCCCAGTTGCGTTTATGATTTTTTTTTTTGAGAATCACGTGCATCTACCTACGAATTTTAAATTAAAAGTTTAATCAAAAATCGGAAATTTTCGAAGCATCGAAAATTCTGTGTTATACCGAGAAGCATAATCAATTTGCCGACGATTGGTATTTGGGTAAATTTGCTGCACATAAAATTGCAATTTTTTTTGGTTTTGGTAATTTAATCAAATTCGTACATAACTGGTCATTTTATTACATACACACTTATCTGGTCATTGTCATACGGTTATTTGGATCTCACTGTGTTTGACCGTTAGTTTTTTTTTATCATCATGTCATCTGATAACAGTGAAACTAAAATTGAGAAACTGATTAATGGTGATCAGTGGAACATCTGGAAATTTCAAATAAGAATCATTTTAAGTGCATATGATATATTGAAATATGTGACAGGGGATGAAGCTAAGCCTACTGAAGCTGAAAAATTGCTGCTTTGGAATCGTTTTGACAGTAAAGCTCAAAGGGTTATAGCCACTTCAATTGGTCCGCAACCACTTTTACATATCATGAACTGCAAATCCTCGAAGGAAATGTGGGACAAGCTCCATACTGTTTATGAGGTAAAGTCAAAAGCGAGTATCCACGTGCTCCAGCAGCAATTTTACAGTTTCAACAAAGATCCGCAAGACGATATTGCTTTGCATATTTCCAAGTTGCAGACTATTGTGCAACAGCTTGCCGATGTGGGAGAAAAGGTTTCCGACTCGATGGTCATTACGAAAATACTTATGACCTTGCCGTCTTCATTTAACCATTTCCATAGCGCTTGGGAATCTACAGCAACAGATAAGCAAACATTAGAGCATCTAACGAGTAGATAAGTTCTTGAAGAGGCACGCATTAATTCGCAAAACAATTTTTCTGAGCCTTTGTATATATAATCCTATAGTACTTCCACGCGCTTGAATTTTGTTACACACTATGCTGCCGTCAAATCGAAGGGGTGGCGCCACTTGTAATTTGCTGTCATTCTCTTTTTGCAGCAGACAGTCGCTCTCAGAGAATCAGATTTACAGAAAGAACTAAGCAAAGGAAAGAGAGGGAACAGGGAACTTTTCTTGTTTGGTAATTTGGTTGCAAATGAGAGAGTAAAATAAACGAAACGCATGATGGCAGAAAATAAAAAGAAGGCAGTGCAAAGGCAATAACAAAAGAGGCAGCAAACACATGTAATTTAAATGCCTTTATGAATTTTATACCTATGAAGGAAGTTCTTAAGGCTATTGATATTAGATCAGAGTATATCTAATACAATAAAAAACGCTAAAAACAGAAAATAATTCTAGTAGGAAAGAAAAGTTCAAAAATTTTCGGTGTAGAAAAATTCGAAAGAAGGAAAGAGCTCACAACAAATAGAGCGAGCGTTGCTTGTGTACGATACATAAAATCGGAATTTCCCAAAATGCTGGTCTGGTTGATGGTCTGTACATGTGTTCTTGTTTTTTTTTTCCACACAATCTGAAAAGGATTGGAGTGACCAAGATAATCTATTTCAAGATCACTTTATTTTGTATTTCAAGTAATTTTTTTTTTTCTAACAAAGCCATATAAATGAATACAAAATATAAATATTTTGCTCTAGAGTATAAATTAACTAATGTGTGGGTAGTGATAACTTCGTAAGATATAATATATTACGATATAAACTTCAATTATCAATTCTTGCAACATGTTTTATTTGATTGAACTTGATTGAAGGTCACACTAATTGAGGGTTGAAATGAACAAGAACAAGTTTTTTATGGCATTTTTTTTAGGATGAATTTTCAACTTTCCACTTGTTTTTTTGTATTCCTTATGTTTTGTCTCCTTCTCCCTATAACACTTTAGATTTACCGTCTATTTCCCAGGTATGTGAGACCAAAAATGTAAGAAAAAAAATTAACCACGTAGAGAGTGTCTTTACGCCTTATTATAATATACTCTGATTGATATTCTTTGTTGCAGGATTTCATAATTTGTGCCAGAAATTCAGTTTTAATATTCAACTACAAGTAAAGGCCTGGCTATTCGATAGAATATTGAGGTTGAGGCTGCAGAAATTTGTTTTCAAATTGAATATTTCGATCATTTCTTGTTTTGAACCTTTAATGTCATTAAAAACCTGCTGTTCTGAAAAAAGGTGTTGGCTTAGCTAAAGTATGAAACTGGTTTAAATGAATACATTTTTATATTTTTGAAAGGTACATACATTTATTCAGTTTTCAATGAGTTTGACATTTTTTATTTTTATACAGGTTCAATATTCGAAACAGCTCTATGATGATCTCTCATTTTAAATTTAAGAAAAAAACTTAACAGAATGTTTGAAACATTTTTTTTTTATTCAAAATCGTATTCTTTTCTAGGAGGTAGAATACCAAATGCGTTTTTTAAGGGTATCCCCATTAGGCATAATCCCTGTACATAATTGCTTATTTCAGGTACATATATGCCAATTTACAATTAAAAAATTAACACAATCACAGAAAATAAATATATATTTTTGTATTACTTACTATCATTGCAACTAATGTACAGATATATAATAATATATAATATAAAACATTTTACGCACTATTTTAACAATTTAAAATGTAAATCATATGGATAATTTTACTTAAAGATATTTACTAGATGACTTATTACTAAACTAAGCTCCTTATTTGTATTATTGAGAGTAAATATGACCAGAACAGTTAAAATGAATCGCAGAATTTTCTCCTTGTGCTCTTCACAGTAGCATGTTGCTAAACATTCCCTCATTTGAAACACTAATGTCAGTGAACCAAGTTTTCATGATTTTTGGCTTTGTTTGGTACTTGGATAAGTCAGCTTTGAAAATTGTCTCAACTTTCCTTACAGTTTCTTTGAAAATAACCGAAAGAATTATAAGTTCTCGAACTTGGACGTATTTGAGACAGTGTTATAAGCTTTTAGTTCCACAAAAAGTGTTTGTTGACGTTCCCTGATGTTATTCTCAATAAGGTATTGAGAACAGATTTGGCAAAATAGTTTTTTTACAAGTTTAGCTGCTGCAAATCCGGCATAATACAATGCCACCGCACTCTGAAGCTTCTCTTGTGGAAGAAGTGACTTGTAGTATATTGCGATGATGCTTTCTTTTCTGTCCTCGGCTTCGTGTAAATCCTGTTCGTCATTATCTTCTTCGTCTTCACGGGCAATGCTGTCCGCACCTTGGACAGCACGTTCCATTCGATGCTCCATCATGTTCGCCGCTAGACTGTCGGTCTCAAAGTCTTCTAGCTCCTGTCCCTCGAGGTCCTCGGTTTTTTTTTAATATCTAACAACGGTGCAGCTTTCGCGTCAGTATAACCGGAATTGCCAGCTGAGCCTAGTTTGTGGAATATGATCTCTTTGAAATTTCTCATAAACCGCCACGCTGACGGAATTTTTTCATAAGAACCCCTGTTCATATACGAAGCATAGAAAAAACATTTTCGGCAACGTCAATGTTAATACGGGACAGAAGAAGGCATTCTTGTCCTTTTCCTTTCTGGTACTCCCACATTTCCTCCATTGCCATAATGCAGTGGCGTAGATAGGGGGGGGGGGTCAGGGGGATATATCCCCCCCCATTGGGATCGATAATTTTTCAACATAACCAGTTCCAAACGAGTTAAAGAAAACCACTCTGTCATTAGTATCTACTCACAATACCAACATTCTATTCGGAAACAGCAAAATTTCCAACGAAGTGATATATTATAAAAATATGTCTAATTTAATAACAGTTTGGCAAGCTTTAGATGTTTACTTACAGGATCGTTTGAATGGTTAGGCTGCTTTAGCTATTCATCGCGAAATACCTAAAACAGCAGACGAGGTTATAAGTGTTCTATCTTTAAAGAACAGAAAAGTCGATACAAAAAACTTCTAATATATTTTAATGAATTGAATTTGAATTGCATATCTTCCTGTTTGTATGTCCCTCCAATGTTTTTGTCAAGAGACTTGCAGAATTGTAGGTTATAGATCTCAAGTCGCAACCTTCTTTTCTTAAGAAACAAAATTTCTTCTTCTTATGTTTTATGTATTTTCTACCGATTAACTTTTATTGCGAACGTTCTTTCTTGTATTAGTTAGACTAAAAAAAAAAAAACTTTCAAAAGTATAAAATGTCTTATATCTAACATCTTAAGGTTTTTATTATTTTTAACCTATGGCCAAATTATTCCTTATTAATCACATTCCGATTTTGAGTTCCAAAATACACATCAATTTAATAAGCCTTATTGGCCAAAAAACATTTGTGAATATTGTATGCTTTTTCACAATTATCCTTTCCTGTTTGACGACGACACGCTTCAATGATCTTCTTAGATTTTTCGGCATCATTCTTTTTCTGCAATAAAATTTGTGTTGCTACTTCTTCTTGCAATTGTCCATCTTTCATGACACCAGTTTTTTCCATGAAGCAGTGCGCCATGCATTGCATATTCTCAGTGGGCTCGGTTACTTTTCCAAGTAAAAATATTTTGATAGTATTATTTATCCTACATATCCATGTCAACAGGTTTTACCTAACTACGGAATGGTCGTTTTGTATTTGAACGCGCATATGTAACATTAGTGTCAATGTTTTTACCTATCTCCACAAACTTGAAGATTTCGAACTCGTGTTATATTCTCGATCAGGTATAAATCGAGGATTATCAGGTTAAGTTTTTCTGAAATTTCCTGCCAAAAGTATCAAAGCACAAGCAAACAATTGTTGATTTCCACGTATGTAATTCTTTTATTGTTCTAATAAATGCTTCCAATGATTTCGTGTTGGCCATTGGACACTCATCGCTAATTGTGGAACTTTTGCCATTCTAGGCTTTTTGAGATGTTGCATTGGATTTTCGTTGGCTTACATGTTTAAGTGTTATAAAAATAATAATAAGTTCAGACCTATCTTCCTTTTTTTTTCTTTTGAAATGTTAAACACGTTTTACGGATGTCAGCAGCCACCAGTCTGTCCTAAATGCCAACTTAATCTGTTATCATTCTTAATAATTGCTGATAAAATTTCTTTTGCTTTGTTTTCTCTAATCTATTTGCTTACATGTATGTTCATCTTCTTACAATGAAACCAAAATCCGTCAAAAACTCATTGAAATTATACTTCTTTTCAACCGCGACCGTTCAAATGCCAACAATTTAACAAATCTACCAATAGTAATTATGTACTTCAATTTTTTTTTTTATTGATGTTTCCCAAAATAAAAGCTTTGTCGAACTGTCAAAATTTCATTCACTTTCAATTTCAAAACATTCCTTCAGTCCTACGAAACTACGAAAAAATCAAAACATATCTACAGCGCCACGGAAGAGATAAATAATTCTTTATATTACTAACGGTTTCGTTAATAAATAAAATAAGGTAATTAAACATTAATTTTAAATAAATAAATAAAACACATTAACTTGAGTTTTCAAATAATTTTAAATTTAGTCGTGTTGCTGAAGATGAGCGGAAAGCTGCTCGAAATGCATCCAAAATAAAAAAAAATGAAAAATTATTTGAAAACTCAAATTAATGTGTTTTATTTATTTATTTAAAATTAATGTTTAATGTATAAGAGTTTTCGTTAATCGTTTCAAAAAAAAAATTCTTTTTAAAGAAAAATTAGGTAAATCTAATTTTATTCAAAAGCGATAAGTTCGTTCATTTGGCAGCCCCGGCGAACTAGGCTGCTTATCGCTGCCCTGAGTTTTTTTTTCACACCTAACGCATTAGAAGTTCGGTTTTTTCCCTGTGTTAAACAGAAACAGCTGAATTCACCAGCTTCGAACCCAAAATTCTTGCCCCCAAAAAAAACTTGGGTCATTCGGCAGTCAGCTCATTGCCAGAGACTCTCACTTACACTCCCGGTGTGAGCACTGAATACACATCGAAAAGAGTGACACAGAACAGCTCAGTGCAAAATCAGAGCACTCATCGAACAAACCTTATGATATTTTGACTTCTTCGCCCTCTTCTGTCTTGCCTTTTTCCATGTAAGGAAAATAATATGTAAATCTGTATCTTAAATTGTTTTCGATTTGACGTTAATGTCGAGCAAATTTCAAAACTTGTATATTGATCAGTTTAGTTTATATTTTGGTATAGTGGGAAAAGTATCCTGTGTGTTCTAAACCATCTACCCTCATTCCTCTTTAGTTTAGAGAAAAACTTAAGAAAATCGGTCAAGCGGTTTGGCCGGTTAGCGAACAAGCACAAAAATAAGCTGTACTTTAATATATATAGATTTATACTAATTCATATTCAAATCGATCTATCCCCCCCCCCATAGCGAAAAGCTATCTACGCCACTGCCATAATGGTGTGGTAGAGTCCATTAAAACAAGGTGGAACTTGTATGAAACCACTGGAACGCCAAGTTTTTATCCATAACTTCGCATCATGGAGAAAACTTAAGGTGTTCGTTGAGGCAGAGCGGACTTCCTTGTTTGTGTTCCTAGAAAATAATTCAGCTGTATTAAGGCGATCAAATAAGTCGTTCATTCTGTTACAGAATGAAGCAGTTGCCTCGTCTTTTTTTTCCTCAAAGTCTTCGAACGCGTTGAACCTAATAGCTGGGTGAATTCCTGTTGCCTAGGTATGGCTTAGTACCTGAGTTGCATGCTTCACTGACAGCTTTTCAAAATTATTTGGATGCACATGTCTTTTATTTAATTTACTTAGAATGCTGAACGAAGGACTTTTCATGTCCATCGCATAAACTTTCTCAAGAATTTTCCAGTCAAGAATTTTGATCCGGTTATTCAAAAGAATGTTCCTAACACTCTTAAACATACATATCCACATATGTCAACGACCTCCAACGTCTACCTAGGGTCCCTTTGATTGTTCCATAAGCAAGTTTTATGCTCAAACATTCACGAGGCCTTGATCGCAGCAAGTGCCAACAATTTGAAGTCCACAATCGTTGACACTCTGCATTATAGACACTATCATTTTTGAAAGTATGGCACGCTTTGGAGATCCTACGAAATAACAAATGATCTGTTTCCAATTGTTATTGACTCTTCTCAGCGTAAAAACCATAACTTTAGAGGCTATGACGTTTTCTCGCCCGAAATCTCCAAAATCAATGAGGCCGTATATGATATAATCCTCGATGTTATACTTCAGCTCTCTTTTGATCGCCATTTCATCAAATAGCAACACACATTTTTTGTCTAGGGGACTCATAACCATTGCTTTGACCTTAAGCATGGTCTTAATCAATTCTGTCATTCCGGCTGCTAGACGCAGTTCGGAATGCCAGCGCCAGATTATGCTCAGAGAACTTAAAAGTGGAGTCAATCAAGAAATGGGTATGCTGCTCGGGACTTGTGGTGGAAGAATGTCCTTATTATCCCATTATTGGATAAACTCTGATCCAGCCTACAAAGATGACAAGCTGTTGTCTGTTTGATACAAGAAAAAATAACTGAATAAACTATGTTTGCAGTCTTTTATTTCTTATACCAAAAAAGTATATCATGTACCAAAACAAAAGTTTTGCAACAAAATCGATCGCATAATAATTCAGAATTGCAAAACAAATTGAATGAACTTGATCTGGGACATCAACAAAATCAGTTCATGCATTTCCTACATTCTCCTCAATAACAATAACGCATACCTACATAGATTTTTTTATTCGTTTCCTTGTTTAGGACATCCACATCAGCCAGCATTTCGACAACATAATAAAACGACCGCGACGATAAGCTTGCCACCTTGCTGAGTCACGTTTTTTTTTTTTGTATAAAGAAAAAGAAACTGAATAAGACACATATATAAATTCAAGTAATTTCTTTGTACAAAAAAGCAGTACAATATCACGTACCAAAACAAAACAATTCCCATTGAAAATATTTGCTATCCTTCTAAACATTCCTCAAAAATAATAACAAAAAAATTAAACCATTCAAATTATGTTGCCAATGTGGCAATCATTAAATGGTATTCCGTATTTTTTTGTTCTCTTTTCTTCGAATAACCCTTACCCACATACAAAAAAAATGCACCGTCCTGCCATTTATTTCAATTTTCAGAAACCACCACCAATAGACATTGACATGACAGTGTAGAGAGCTCAGAGAATGTTCTCAAAAATATACAGAAATGGTCTGCAAATGCAGACGTAATGAAAGCCAAAAGAGCAAATTTTTAACTTGCCACTCGTGTCGCCTCGATCGAATCGTCAGCGTGGGGGTACTATAGGATTATATATACAAAGAAACAAACAGTTTACACCCAAAAAGTTTTTGAACAAAAGTAGACAGAATTCAAAGCCAGGAAGATGTTTCTACTGTAAAGGAGTAGGGCATTGGAAGAATGAATGTCCAAGGAAAAGGAGAAACAGTTTGGTGCGTCGAATTTTAATGAAAAAAAAGGGGAATGCGTTTGTTTGTGAGGCGATGTTGTCACAAGGTGATGCTAGAGCTGACGAGTGGTTCCTGGATTCTGGAGCGAGTGACCACATGACCAGTAGGAAAGAGTGGTTCCTCAATTACAAGGATTTTGATAAGCCTATAATAGTAAGGCTAGGAGATGGAAATACTATTAATGCATATGGTAGAGGGGACATAAATGTATTGTCTTTTAACAATGTCAGCTGGGAGGAGAATCATTTGGCTGATGTCTTATATGTTCCAGATATTCGCCTGAATTTGTTCTCTCTAAACTGTGCCTTAGACAAGGGTCTTCGCTTATCTTCGGATAATTTAAAATGAGAGCTCTTTCAGGAAGATTCTGTTTTAGTAGTGGGAGTTCGACAGTCGAAACTTTTCAAATTGCTTTTGAAGGTCACAAGTGGTTCCAATGATGTTGGTGCATGTGCAAATTTAGCAGAAAGGAAGAAAGAAACACTTCAGATATGGCATGAACGACTCGGGCACCAAAATATTGTTCAAGTAAGGAACGTTTTAAAGGCCAGAAATATTGCTTTTATAGATGATGATGATGACGTGCAGTTTTTCATGCAAGTGAAAATAAGGCGAGTTGCCTAGGGGAACTTGTGCATTCAGATGTATGCGGTCCAATGCAGTACACGTCAGTTGGAGGAGCAAAGTACTTCTTGCTGTTTAAAGACGATTTTTCGCACTTCAGGACTATTTTCTTTCTAAAAGAGAAGTCGGAGGTACATATTCTAATCGCAAGGTATTTAAAGTTGATAGAATCTGAAACAGGCAGAAACATGAAAGACAATGCCTTAGAATATGCAAATAAAGAAGTTCAAAAGATTTTAATGGAAAATTGTGTCGTGCATCAAAGGACTGTGCCCTATACACCTGAACAAAATGGTCGTGCAGAGCGTGAAATGCGTACCATTGTGGAAGCAGCTCGAACAATGATTCATGGTAAAAATTTAAACATGAAACTTTGGGCCGAAGTAGTAAACACTGCAGTTTTTGTTCTCAACCGAACAGGTTCAAGTCCAATCAAAGGTAAATCACCGTATGAGCTGTGGTATGGGAAGCAAGCCGATATAACAAACTTTCAAGTTTTTGGAACAGATGTTTTTGTTCATATACCCGAACAAAAGAGGCGAAAATGGGATCGAAAATCCAGAAAGGGTATTTTCGTAGGATATGGTAACAATGTCAAAATGGATTTTCACAATCAAGAATTCAACTGAGAATGAAGGTAAAAGATATAAGGCAAGATTAGTGGCTCGTGGTTTTAGCCAGCAGTTTGGGGTGGATTACTTTGAAACTTTTAGCCCGGTGGCTAAATTCACTTCAATAAGGACAATTTTGGGTATAACAGCTTCCGAAAAACTCCACATCAAACAGTTCGACGTCAAAACAGCGTTCTTATACGGCGATATCAAAGAAGAAATCTATGTTCGACAACCAACAGGATATGAGGACGGAACCACTCGAGTTTGCAAGCTTCAAAGGAGTCTATATGGACTTAAACAAGCTTCTAGATGCTGGAACCAAACATTTACTAAGCTTCTAAAAATTTTTAATTTTCGACCATGTGCTGCAGATCCATGTGTTTTTATAAGCGACGAAGAGGGCAAAAAGGTTATTTTGGCGATTTATATAGATGATGGTTTGGTTGCGTCAACGGACAAATGTGAAATTTTGAAGTTTTGTGAGCATCTCAAACTTAACTTCGAAATAAAGGTGTTTCCTGCCAAACACTTTCTGGGATTGGAGATACGGAGATTTCGAGATGGGTCTATTCATATAAATCAATCGCAATATGTGAAACGTTTGATTGAGAAATTCAATATGTCGGATGCAGTACCTCTGTCTATTCCAGCAGACACATCAGCAGTGTGGAACTTTTCAGAAAAGTCCTCTGAAAAGATAAATTTTCCTTTTCGACAAGCAGTGGGCAGCCTTATGTATCTGATGGTGGCTACACGTCCGGATATAGCCTTTGCAGTTGGATGCGTCAGTCGCTACCTGGATAATCCTAGTCCACATCACGTTACCATGGTCAAAAGGATAATTCGCTATCTGAAAGGGACAGCTGATTACGGTATATATTTTAAAAGCACTAAATTTAAATTTTCTTGTTTCAGTGATGCAGACTATGCTGGTGACGTAGTAACAAGGCGATCAACCAGTGGGTTCGTTTTCTTGATGGGATCAAGCTGCATCACTTGGGCATCGCAACGTCAAAAATGCGTGGCACTTTCTACAACTGAGGCTGAATTTGTGGCTGCATGTCAAGCAGTCAAAGAGCTGGTGTGGATCCAACAACTTTTTAACGATTTGCTGAACAAAAA
Source organism: Sphaerophoria rueppellii (assembly GCA_920937365.1). NCBI lineage: Eukaryota > Metazoa > Arthropoda > Insecta > Diptera > Syrphidae > Sphaerophoria > Sphaerophoria rueppellii. Next base: position 6,969,899 of record CAKKXW010000006.1, on the reverse strand, counting down.
GATGACTTCAATCCTCTATGTTGATAATCAAGGCGCCATACGATTGATTAAGAATCCCGAGTTCCACAAGAGGACAAAGATGGTCTTTTCGAGTTAGAATATGTGCCAACACAAAACCAAGTGGCCGATATTTTAACGAAAGCATTGCCCAAAGATAAATTTCAACGATTTCGTTCTATGATGGGAGTAAATAACACTAATTAACTTTTTTTTTGGATTGTTAAAAACATTATGAATTATTTTTCATTTAAAACATTATAAAAAGTGGGAGTGTTAAAAATATTAGTTTTTATTTTATGTTTTAAATTCTCAATAAGTTAACCCTGTTTTGAATTATTACTTTGCTTATTTCTTTTCATATATTTGTTGCTTTTATCTCCCACTATATTTAATTTGGTTCTCTTATACTTTCTGCTTAAACTTGCTTAATTACGATCTGAGTATACATACATTGTAAGCAAACTCAAAATGAAATACATCACAGTTCTTGTAAAGAAGTCAAAGGAGTCAAACGTGTTTTCTCTTGGTGCAACAATGATCAATTAAGTGAAGAAGTTATGGCTCTTCTACAAGACTAAAATTTCAATAAAATGCAATAAAAGTGGTTTTTTTGTATTTTTCCATTATACCTACTTTCTTGTGTTTCATTTGATATCTGTATTTGCGATTACTAATATTACTACAATAGCATTTTTGTCATATTTTAATGAATTTATTTAAATTTTTTATAATTCTGCGAAAAAAATTTATTTGTTTTTAATATTAAGGGGCGCGGCAGTGGGCGGTAATTCATTATTTTGATTTCTTACGTGCCAAGTTATCATTCCTGAAAATTTCATCCAAATCCATCAAGTGGTTCAGTTTTTATAGAATTTTTTCCGCACTCCCATACTAATTTCCCCAGTGTGCGCCGCACACTGGGAAAATTAGTATGGGAGTGCGGAAAAAATTCTATAAAAACTGAACCACTTGATGGATATGGATGAAATTTTCAGAAACGATAACTTGATACGTAAGAAATCAAAATAATGAATTACCGCCCACTGTCACGCCCCTTAATATTAAAAACAAATTAATTTTTTTTTCGCAGAATTATAAGAAATTTAAATAAATTCCTTAAAAAATGCCAAAAATTCTATTATAGTAATATTAGTAATCGCAAATACAGATATCAAGTGAAACACAAGAAAGTATAGTGGGAAAAAAAAAAAAACACTTTTATTGCATTTTATTGAAATTTTAGTCTTGTAGAAGAGCCATAACTTCTCCAGTTAACTGATCATGCTTTTTCATGGTAAAAGAATGGATGAGGTTTGAGATTAAGGGGTCAGATGTCACCATCAATCGGCTCATTACATCCTGATTCGTTGCAATGCGGCTACATTTCCTAGAATGTCTACGTAGGTATTTTTTATAGTCCTCATTCCGACATTCTTGAGCCTCTCCAGACAATGTTCCAACAATAAAAATACATTTTTCCATTATGGATCAATAATTATTTTTAATCAAGAAAATCTAAAAATCACTTTTCCACAAATTATTGACTTCAAAAGATTTCAATAAATATGTTTGTATAAGATAATGGAACATTTTTTCTTTGAGCCAAGGTCAAATTATCATGAGTAAATTTTTGTAGTAGATTTGAAAAAAAAAATGAAACATTACATTCAACAATTTTTTGTTTGGCAAATCTACTCTTTTTTACTTATTTTGTATTATATTCAAATTCATTTGCATAGATAAGAGTGTTTTTTGTTGAATTTGAAAAAATATGTGATTGTTAGCCAAAGATGTACCATAGCCCTTAAACGATAAGTTTTAAGAAAAAAGTGTCTTCACAAACTCTATAGGAAATTAAATTTTCTACAACGTTGTCGAAGGTGTTTTTTCTCTATCATCAAAGTTGAGCCAGCTATGAGCAGCTTCTTAAATTCATTAAAAACAAAATGGCGGTTCATCCGGTAAAATTTTTAGTGAAATTTTTTTAAAATAACGTTTGACTATTGATGTACTTCCATATTTTCGGTCAAAAATGCAAAAATAATTTACTAAAATAGATTTTATAACACAAACAAAACTGTTTTTTGAAAGTATAGCCATTTTTAGTTTATTTTGTGACCAATTGCAGTTTTCAATCTGCAATAAAATACAGAGTGGCACCTGGTGGCACCTAAATTTGGTACCTATCGAAAGATAAACTTGAAAGGATTAAGATGACACTAGTCTCTGACTGTAGGCAAATGTAGCTAAAATTGTATGTCCAAAAATATAAAAAAAATTACAAATTTTTGAGTGCTTTCTTAAAATAATCATACAATGAAAACCAAATTTGAAAAATCATATTTTTCTTCGGTTTAACATTGAGACAATAAAGTTCGTTAAGAAAAAAATAAAGAAAAATATTGGGGCGAAACCAAAAAACAAAAACAAAAACTTTCACCTAAGTGCTTTTTTACCATATAATCAATAGCGCTACCAAGTTATGTCTTTAAAAAGTTATAAAAACGAAACCAATAGTCCGATTTCAATAATTCTTTCTGATTTAGGTGCAGATTTTATTCTGGAATCTGAAAATATCATCAAAAATTTGGTTTTCAAAATTTTATTTTAAGACTTTTTTCCGCAAAATCCCCAGTGTGCGCCGCCTCTGGATCTAGGGAGCGAAACGCTTTGTATATGAACTAGGCTAGTACTACCAAGAATTGAATTTTTGAATTTTGCTGCTTTGCTTGGTTTGACAGCTCAAAAACAAAAAAAAAGATAAAATTTCCCCAGTGGATGCCAGGACCATAGAGAATGTATAATACCTACAGTCGCGACTTCGAGTGTTCGCTCTCTTTTTGCCTGCAAGCTGCAATTTGGTCGTTTTGTACTAACCCAGTGAGAATGAGTTAGTTTTCCAATGCTTTTTAAATGACAGACTACACCAATTCATTCGCACTGAGTTAGATACAATACTCAGGTTTGGGTCGAGGTGGGTTTCATGAGCTCAGATTTTGAAAATAAGATTCCGTTGAGCTCAAAATTTTCAAAAAAAACTTAAACATATAAAGAAATGCATGTAATACTAAAAATAATTACGGTGTACTGTTTCTTTGCACTTTTAACATATAAATGCACTATAGTTTACCAACATTTGTATCAAAAATCTTGATAAATCTTACAAAAAAAAAAAAAACACACAAGAGAAAACCGAAATAGTACGCATACAATCGTACGAGACTAAACTCGTATTTGCTGTGGTGGAAGTCTGTCACTTTTAGCCAATGTTACCGCAGTGAAAATATTTTCGAGTCCTAGAAGCTTAAAAAACGAGTCATTTACAAAAAAAAAAAAAACAGTCCACGATCAAAAAAAATTTAAATTCTTTCAGAAACCTTTTTTTTTTAATTTTGAACATACGAAAAATTCATTGTATGGTTTTAATGTTCGAAATACAATCGTTTAGGACAAGAAATAGACGATTTAAACATGTGATTATTTCTTACAAAATATAAAATTCTTAGTAATTGTACCTATTTGTGTCTGCAAAAAAACGAGTCCCGGAGTCAAGGAAGAAAAAACGAGTCCTTTTTGACTCTATAGAGGCCAAGTGGTAACACTGCTTTGGGCAACAGGAAAATATTTTACTTACGGCTGAGTACTCACTCTTTTGTCACCTCTTACCCAGATTCACGGACACGACAAAAAGAGAGGATTGTGAGAGTTCACCTCAGAAAAATTTTGAGGGTGTTTTCGGCAATGGAGGAAAAGATCGTGACTCTAGGTATTATATATTCTCTATGGTCCTGGCATCGATCCTAGATCCCACTGGGGAAATTTTATTTTTTTTTTTGATTTTGAGCTGTCAAACCAAGCAGCAAAATTAAAAAATACAATTCTTGGTAGTACTAGTGACTAGTCTAGTTCATATACAAAGATTAAAAATGCATAATATAATAGCGTTCAGCTATGAAGAATTTCATCTATTGAGAAAAGTATTTAGCGAAACGAAGTATAAAAATAAGTGCAAATAAATGAACTAGTAGAATATAATACTGTAATATTCGGCTTGGTCCGACAGTTAAAACTTATTCACTTTTCAAATAAAACACAAATTCACTTTATTTAAATCACTCACAAACTTATTTATTCAACACTTTCAATTATTACTTTCAAACACAGTGTCTTTACTTTATAGCAGTTCACATTCAATTAATTTTACTTCGATATCAAGCGGGTATTTATATAACTCAAATAGGTTCGAGAAACTACTAGGTTCTAGTAGGCGCTGAAACTTCTCGATGCTTAACGAAGTTCTCCTCTTAACCACTAGAGTATATACACAATTACTTACAACTACAAATAAAACTTTTGCTACATAACTATTCAGCAATTAGACAGTATAAGAGTGACAGAGATAGATAGTGCTTACACATTTAAGTATAGAGATATAAGGAGGCGGAGTTACAAAGTGTGTACACATTACAATAGATTGACATATAGAGATATAGAGGTGTATACATATTACATTGCCCCCTCCTTAGGATTGATCGTCCCGAACAAATCCATCATTCTCATCACCACTGTAGCGATGTAGCCGGTCGCGATGTACAACTTTAGGTTTTCCTCTGACTCCCTTTTGTATCCGGTACACGACGTCGTTGATTTTTGTAATGACTGTATATGGACCTTCCCAGTCCCGTTGAAGTTTCGGTGACAACCCTTTTTGTCGATGGGGATTGTAAAGCCACACTCGATCTCCTGCTTGGAACTCTGTTGTTGTCGCTCGTATATCGTAGCGTGTCTTCATTCGGTCACTGAACATCTTTATTTTCAACCTGGTATGTCGTGGATCTGAAGGAGTCTTTCTTTAAGTTCATCCATGTAGTCGTCCTCGGCTTGCGGCTCCGATGAGGGAAACCCAAATTTTATTTCGCTCAGCAGTCTGATGTTCTTTCCCATCAAAATCTCAGACGGTGTATGGCCAGTTGAGCTATGCCTTGCACTTCGATACGCCATCAAAAACAGAGGAATGTGCCGATCCCAATCTCGCTGGTTGTCGTCCACGACTTTGCAAAGATGTTCCTTCAGGGTTCGGTTGAATCGTTCGAGCATGCCATCAGATTGTGGGTGGAGTGGTGTTGTTCTTGTCTTCTTGATGTGAAGAAGCCCACAAACTTCCTGGAATATGTTTGATTCAAAGTTCCTTCCCTGGTCGGAGTGCAGTTCTAATGGAACGCCGGATCTGCTCACCCAGTTGAACACAATTTGATCTGCGACTGTTTTGGCTTCTTGATTTGGAATTGCGTATGCTTCAGGCCACTTGCTGAAGTAATCCATGACGACCAGAATATAACGATTTCCATTATTTGTTTCCGGAAATGGACCCGCCACGTCTACTGCAATTCTTTCGAAGGGTGCTCCGACATTATACTGCTGCATTTGGCTTTGATTCCTTTTGTTCGGGCCTTTGGTGGCAGCACAGATATCGCATTTTTGGCACCACTTCTCAACATCTTCCCTTGCATGTAGCCAGTAGAATCGTTGTCGAACCTTTTCCAACGTCTTGTTTACTCCTAGATGGCCTCCCGAAACTCCATCATGCATCTCTCGCAGAACGTCCATAACCTTCGATCTCGGTAAGACTAGCTGCATTACATAAGACTTTCCATCTGCTGATTCCCACTGTGCCCAATAGGCCTTCAGAGCCTGACTTCTGTCGGAGATATCAGCCCATTCTGGTTTTTCCTGGTGTTCTTTCCATGCGAGGATGGGTTCGATATCTGGGTCCTCTTGTTGAGCCTTCCTCAACTCGTCGTTGCTCCAGCCATAAATGGGATCGGCTCTGGTTGGTTGAACAGTAACCACTTCTTTTTCTTCTTGGCGTCTGCAATGCTTACAGTCTTGTTTGCATGGTCTCCGAGACAGTGCATCAGCATTTGAGTGCAGCTTCCCCTTCCGATGTTGGATTTCATAATCGTATGTCTGCAACCTCTCAATCCATCTCGCCACTTGACCCTCTGGATTCTTGAAATTCAAAAGCCAGTTTAGTGCTCCATGGTCGGTTCGGAGAAGAAACTTCTGTCCATAGAGATACTTATGGAAATGCTTTGTTGCCAAAACCAGTGCAAGTAGTTCTCTTCTGGTCACACAATAGTTTCTTTCCGACTTCGAAAGTACCTTGCTGTAATAGGCAACCACCTTTTCTTCGCCTTCATGTACCTGTGACAATACAGCACCAATCCCGACATTGCTGGCATCAGCATCAATGATGAACGGTTTTCCGGGAGTCGAGTAGGTCAGCACTGGTGCATTACACAAGCGTTGCTTGAGCTCTTGAAAGCTGCGCTCGCACTCACCTGACCATTTAAACTGCTTTCCCTTTTCCGTTAGCTGATGTAGACTCTTTGCGATCTCAGCAAAGTTCTTGACAAAGCGCCTATAGTAGGTCGCTAGACCCAGAAAGCTTCGGAGTTGATGCTTGTCCTGTGGTGTTGGCCAATTCTTCACGGTGTCAACCTTATCAGGATCCGTCTTCACTCCTTGGGATGAGATGATATGTCCCAGATATTTCACTTCGGTTTTGAAGAGTGAACACTTTTATGGGTTGAGCTTGAGGTGGGCTTCTCGAAGTCTTTGAAACACGGCTCTCAGATTCGTACAGTGTTCGTCAAAAGTTTTCCCGTATACAATGACGTCATCCAAATAGACCAGGCAAGATTTCCATGTTAGTCCTTGCAGGACACATTCCATAAGGCGCTCAAAAGTTGCTGGAGCATTGCATAGTCCAAAAGGCATCACTTTGAACTGTCACAACCCGTTTCCTGTTGAGAACGCTGTCTTCTCTTTATCTTCAGGATGGATTTCTACTTGCCAGTATCCACTCTTCAGGTCCAAAGTTGAGAACCACTTTGCTCCTTCCATTGCGTCCAGAGTATCGCTGATCCTAGGCAGAGGGTAGCTATCTTTCTTGGTCACATCGTTCAATCTTCGATAGTCCACGCAAAAGCGGGTTGATCCGTCTTTCTTCTTTACCAGGACCACTGGAGACGCTCAAGGGCTTTTAGAGTTTTCGATCAGATCCTCTTCATTCATGGTGGTTATCAGTTCTTCAACCTCACCTTGTTTGGCTAGTGGGAGGCGTCTTGCAGGTTGACGGATCGGCTTTACATCCCGGTATTGATCCGATGTTGAACCAGTTGTGTTCTGCCATATTTCCCTTGCGAGGACGAAAAGATGTCTGCAAATTCTTCGAGGAGATCTTCTGCCGTTCTTCGTTGTTGGTGACCAAGATTAGATGACTTGAGAATGTTAGTCTTTATGGAACTCAGCTCTTCGTACTTCAAGGTTTGACTTGACTTTTCTTCGCTGATCCTTGTTATCGCTGATATTGATTCGCATTGTCCGACAATCTCACCTTTTCTAAGCTTAACTTCGTACGTCTTGATGTTCAGTATTCGTACGGGAACCATGTTCTTTACAGGTCTAACAAGAGCCTTCCCAATGGTGATGTTTTGGGAGGACTTTACAGAGGCTGGTTCGACCATGAGGTATCGATGGCTGCCAGGCTTGCCCCTCAATTTCGTCCACACGAATACTTCTGAAGAAGCAGGCAAAGTTAGATCTTCTTTGATGACGGTTTTCACAGATAACGAGGTCTCATACGAGTGGATTCCATAGATCATCGGAATCTCGATGTTTCGATATTTCAGGACCTGGTTCCCGATGTCCAATATCACTCCGTTTTCTTTCATGAAATCGACACCAACAATACACTCGTCGCATATCTGCTACCAGGAACAGGTGAGAGAATTCCAACTCTGCCAGCCGGATCTTAAGACGTACCTCACCATACACTTTTGCTGCCTCTCCAGTTGCAGTCTTTAGACGATAGCTATTGGTGTTGTGGAGCCATGTCTTTTTAACGAGGTCCTGTCGTATAATGGACGCCGTGGCACCGGTGTCGATGGTAGCCACACATTTTGTACCGAGGCGTCAGTCACATCCGTACATTTCCATACTTCAGAATGTGGAAGTGCCCGGCAATGGAGCGATACACTGAATTGTTATGAGTGTACCTAGGTTACTGATAGATAAAACTACTGTTGTATTTTAAATTTGAGTTAACTGATTTTATTAATTGAAATGTTTGTCGTTCAATATTTTTTATGATTATATGGTTCGTTCTAATAAAAACATCAAGATTAATCATTGAGGTTTGGAATAAAAGAAAAATAGTCCAAAGAAAGAAAAACTTGAGGATTCATTCAAATGGAAATATTTAACAAAAGCAAGAAGGTAAATGGGTAAATAGGTAATATTTCAGTTCCATTTCATCTCTACCAGCTGAGCTAACGACATGGTCCTTCGAGCCGGATGTAACTGGTTGATCAATGGATTGAAAAAATGATTACCCATTTATCCCAAAAATTATTTTCAGGATGATGACAATAAAAGCTTGTGAAATATTTGAAATTTTACTATTTTTTTATGTACATATGTATTTGGATATTGAGATTTGAATATGTAAATGGTTTGTATATTGAGATTTTTCTGTTCTATAGAATCTTAAGCGACAGCTAAGCGAACGTGAAGCTCTTATTGTGTCTAGGAGGAGTTGTATTGGAACTTCGCGTCAGAGGAGGATTGCTAAGGCAGTAAAAGCTCCAAAAACAGGTTCGTAAAAACAGCATATATATTTTTTTTGAATTACCAATATGCGTAACTTTAATTTGATAATGAAATTTTATGTATCACAATTGCGTGATAACAAAAATTTTAATCAGTACGTTATGATTACGGATCACAAATGCGTGATCGTAATCAATGGTAAGATGAGTAATGATGGGCCACAAATGCGTGGTCGTATTTAAAAGTGATTATGGGTCACAATAAGCGTGGCCGTAATCAATGTTAACAAATAATTGAAAACGATTATGGGTCACAAAAAGCGTGATCGTAGTCAAATCGATTATGGGTCACAATAAGCGTGGCCGTAATCAATGTTAACAGATAATTATGGGCCACAAATGCGTGGTCGTAATTAAAATCGATTATGGGTCACAATAAGCGTGGCCGTAATCAATGTTAACAAATAATTAAAACGATTATGGGTCACAAAAAGCGTGATCGTAGTCAAATCGATTATGGGTCACAATAAGCGTGGCCGTAATCAATGTTAACAGATAATTATGGGGCACAAATGCGTGGTCGTAATTAAAATTGATTAGGGTCACAAAAAGCGTGGCCGTAATCAATGTTAAGAAATAAATATGGATCACAAAAAGGTGATCATAATGACTAATGTTATCAAATATATAGAATATATGAGTTTGCATTGGTTTGAGCTGGTAATTGGAGCAGATTAAAATTAAAATTAAAATTTTATTATTTCATAGGAAAGAAGAAACAAAGAGATGATACGAGGCAGAATGTGCCGAAAGATACAACTAAGAATCAGACATATACTGGACCGTGGGCTCCATCTCATGGAACTAACAGAAGAGAAAATAGTAAACGACAAAGAATAGAAGTATCTCAAGATGAAATAGAATTGTGTAGCTGGTGCGAAGTGAAATTATCAGCATTGCGTCGTATATTAGATTTTACTCAGGAAGAACAATTCATTGACGTCGATAAATATGCTATACAGACGAAACTGGAGATGCTTGATGACATCTGGAAAGAATATGACACCGCTTGTCACCAACTTTTCACAATTGGACACAGACCGAATTATGAGTATCTCGAGCAAGGTGAGAGTATTTATTTCAATGCAAAAACAACACTGAGAGCACGGTTAGCTGTGTTAATACCAAATTCTCAAAATAAGTCCGACAATGTTTTGCAAATTCAATGGTCTGATATGCCAGGTATAAATAGACTCCCAGCATTTTCTGGAGATTTTGCCAAGTGGGCATCATTCCGTGATGTATTTCTTGAGGAAGTACACAATAACAACAAGCTAACAAACGCTCAGAGGTTACGAACACTCTTATCATCTTTAGATGGCTCAGCTAAGCGTGCAATTGGTGAATGGTCAGTAGCGAATGATTCTAATTACCAATTGGCATGGTATTCTTTGTGCCAACAATATGATAATAATCATCAAACGATTCGAGCACACATGAAAGAAGTAAGTGGCTTGCAACCAGTTCGTGCTCAATCATTTGAGGATTTGCGAGATGTTTTGGACACCGTGAGAGTGAATCGACGACATTTATTATCATTATTATCACCACAACAGTTGGTAGACTACCAATTCTTGCACCAGATTGAGCAGTTGTTGGACCTAGAAGGACGTCGTGATTGGGAGATGCGACGTCGTGTAAACGAGCTACCCACATTGGAGGATATGTTCACATTTTTAGAGCAGCGGGCGAATTGTATTGCAAGTTTGGCGATTAGCACAAACAAAACTGCAGTAACTGCACCTGTTTCTCTGCGAAATTTCATTCCAAAGTCATCTACAAATACATGGCAGCATAACACTGGATCCTCACAATTATTACCAGCGAATGGCCAAAGTCGGCAACCAGTAGCGCAAAACTTTGATCAAAAGCGACAAGTCAACAATCGAAAATGTTTTAAATGTGGATTTCTGAGTCATTCACTATATAATTGTGATCAATTCAAAGCCATGCCTATGACCGAGCGCAAAGAATTTGTGAATAAAAAGCGCTTGTGTGAATCATGTTTTAGTCCAAACCATCTATCAAATAATTGTTCCAGAGAGATGTGTCCTAATTGTCCAGGTCAACGACATAATAGCTCAATTTGTCCAGAGAACAGACAAATAAAACCAAAAAGTTTGACAAGAGCATTCGCTCAATCAAAATAGCAATTAAAACAAACAAGTTTAACCAATGTTCTCGGTGCCAAGACAAAGAATCAAGTATGAAACTGGCTTTGCTGGCAACAGCTCAAGTTCAATTGAAAGTCGGGCCGTTTACAACAGATCCCATTCGAGCGTTGTGTGATTCCGGTTCTCAAGTAAATCTTATATCGAAAAGAGTTGTACAAACTGAAGTTCTGCTAACAAAACAGTGTCATGTGCGGATTTTGGGAGTTAACAGCTCATCAATACAACCAGTCACAAAAAAAGTGTGTTGTCAGTTGCTCTCTCGCTTCAATGATAAGTCGATAGCAGAAATTGAATTACTTGTGGTACCAGAATTATCTATGAACTTATTACCAAATACACGTGTTCCCATTAATTTGATTCCCAAACATATTGAACTGGAACTAGCTGATCCAAACTTTAACATCCCCGGTTCTATTGACATTATTCTTGGTGCTGGAATTTGGTCGATAATTATGCAGGACATCATGTCAACAAATGAATTTGGTATTATTGTCCAAAGTTCGAGGCTAGGTTGGTTAGTATATGGCGGGGGTGTATGGCCAATACAAGATGCACATGTATCTTCAATCTTTGCACCTACAAAAGATGAAGAAATAGCATTGTTACTTAATCGATTTTGGGAAGTAGAACATATACCAGAAGTTAAAGTTCGAACTATCGAACAAGAGCAGTGTGAGAATTTTTTTATGAACCATCATTACCGATCTCCAGGAGGCAGATATGTTGTTGGCATTCCATTTAGTGTCCGTAGCTTAGTGGTTAGGTGCGTTGGCTGCTAAGCAGAACGTCGTGGGTTCGAATCCTACTCGGGCCCAAAGTTTTTATTTCATCTTTCACGGACACTGCCTCTTGCGAAGAACTGACAAAACTTCCAAGAGTATCATCTGTCATGAAAAAGTGCTTCTCAACTTTGCCGTTCGGAATCGGCGTAAAATTGTAGGTCCCCTCAATTCTTCACACGCACCTAGAGAATTGTTGATGAGAGTAAGTCACTTAGGCCTTGGCTCTTCAAGAGCTGTCGCGCCACTCTATTTATTTTTTTATTCCATTTCGCAGTGATATAGATGAAATTGGATCATCACGCGAAATTGCTCTGCGACGTTTATTCTCATTAGAACGACGGTTTGAGCGGGAACCTTTATTGCATGAGAAATATGTCGCCAGTATGAATGAAATGATGACGGCGGGCCATTTACTTGAAGTAGATCGTGAACCAAGGGGATGGTGCTACTATATTCCACATCATGCAGTAACAAAGAAATTTCGTGTCGTTTTCGATGCATCGTGTAAGACAAACCATGGCATTTCTCTAAACGAAGCTCAAATGATTGGTGAAAAATTGCAAGACGATTTATTTGATCTGATTATGCGGTTCCGTACACATCGAATTGGAATCACGACTGATGTAAAGAAGATGTATCTTCAAGTTGAAGTCATCAAGGAACAATGGGATGTCCAGCGAATATTTTGGAGATCAAGTCCAAAAGATGAATTGAAGGAATATTGGTTGACAAGAGTGACCTTTGGTATGGCTTCAGCACCCCACTGTGCAGTCCGTGCAATGATACAGTGCGCACGAGATCAAAAAGACTTATTCCCAAGAGGGGCACGAACAATTGAAAAGGATTTTTATATGGACGATGGTATAACAGGTGCTGATAACGAAGAAGAAGCTCACCTTCTATGTATCGAAATGACGAAGATTCTAGGCAGCGGTGGGTTTCCATTAACTAAGTGGCATTCCAATGGTGTCAATGTTGTGCCAATGAATTCAAGGCAGGTAGCACAAGTAGTCGAGTTGGGAGAATTTAATGATACGACCGTCCTAGGTCTAAGATGGTTACCTAGTACTGATGAACTGACTTTCAAGTTTCAACCACAATCACCAAAAGAACAGCAGAAAATGACCATGCGGGATATACTAAGGCAAATTGCACAGTTATTTGATCCAAATGGTTATCTAGGTCCAACTATTGTTAGAGCGAAAATGATAATGCAACGCATATGGAAGTCAAAAGTAGGTTGGGATACACAAGTTTCAGAAAAAATTGGCAACGATTGGTTGGAATTCCAATCACAGTTACCAGCACTCGCTCGTATTCGAATACCACGTTGGCTTGGCACTGCACCTCAACACAGCTTTGTACTGCATGGATTTGCTGACGCTTCTGAATCAGCTTATGGAGCCGTTTTTTATATCAAAGTTGAACAGGGAGATAAAACGATGAGTACACTGCTCGCATCTCGATCGCGAGTGGCTCCTGTGAAAATAGTATCAGTCCCACGCTTGGAACTCTGCGCTGCAGTACTGTTAAGTGAACTTTTGGAAGTGGTAAGAAAAGCATGTAGTTTTGAAAATAGTCGAACAATTCTTTGGACCGACTCTTCAATAGTCTTAAACTGGATGGAAAAAGACCCTGAAACGCTCAAACCTTTTGTTCACAATCGTATTCAAAAAGTCAAAAATCTAACAGCTAACTGTGAATGGCGGCATGTAGCTACTGCTGACAATCCAGCGGATTCATTGAGTCGCGGTGTGGCACCAGAAAAGCTGGAATCATTGCGGATGTGGTGGAACGGTCCAAAGTGGCTAGTTAAAAACGAATCAGAATGGCCCATACATAGACCAGAATTTTCAGTACTTATCGAGAAAGAGGTTTATGCTGAAATGAAGTCAAATTGGTTAGAAATAGCTAACGATAAGAAATTGCGACCGATTTAAAAGGCATTGGTAAATGTAGCGGTCTTTGAAACTCGTGGCGATAGTACTTTGAGGAACACTATGTCTGATTTATTAATGCGAACATCTTCTTGACGCCGCCTTATTAGACGAACTGCGTGGCTCTGGCGATACATAAATAACCTCAAATTACGCGGAGAAAATACGTGTAAAAGAGAGATAGGTGATGTAACACAAGCAGAGGAGGAACAAGCAATTACCTCATGGGCCAAGCGAGAGCAATTTGTGAACTATGGTCCAGAACTAAAAGCTTTACTGAGTGGGGAACCCATTCCAGTAAAAACTCAATTGCTTGGACTCAACCCGTTCATTGACCAAAAAGAAGTTATACGAGTAGGTGGTCGATTGGAGCATTCAACATTGACATTTGAGCAGAAGCACCCCATTATACTTTCGGATTTAAGTCATCTTGCTAAACTACTCATTCGAGATGCACATGAGCAGACCTTACATGGAGGATTCAAAGTCATGGCAGCAGCTTTAAGACAGAGATTTTGGATAACTAATCTTAGACGTGCTGTTCGTACTTTCATTTCTCGTTGCTACCCATGCATACGACAAGGACAGAAAACATGTGAACAAATTATGGGAAATCTTCCTGCAGACCGTATACAGCAAAGTTCACCATTTGCACATAGTGGTGTTGACTATGCTGGACCATTTGAAGTTAAAGCACGAGGTGGAAGATGCAAAATAATTGAGAAGTACGTTGCTGTGTTTGTCTGTATGTCAACTAAAGCGGTTCACCTGGAACTTGTGGAGAATTTATCATCAGCGGCTTTTGTTGCCGCATTTCTTCGGTTTACTGGTATTCGTGGTAGCTGCACCCATTTATGGAGTGACAATGGAACATCTTTTGTAGGCGCAGAAAAAGAACTAGCTCAAATGGTGAACAGTTGGTCGCAAATTGACTCTGAAGCATATAAACAAATAAGGGAATTAAGAGTGAAGTGGCATTTTATTACGCCTTCAGCACCACATCAAGGTGGGCTTTGGGAGTCAAACGTGAAAGCTATGAAATACCATCTGCGTCGAGTTGTTGGAAAACAAAAGCTATCATGTAATGAATTTCAAACACTGTTAGCACAGATAAGTGCAATTTTGAATTCCCGACCACTAACAGCTATATCTGATGACCCAAATGATTTAGATTTCTTGTCTCCAGGACATCTTATTTGCGGGAGGCCTTTAAAGCAATTATTTGGAGAACGAATTGAAGAAACGCACAAGAATATATTACGACGATATGCTATCACACAGCAACTGTCTCAATCGTTTTGGAAACAGTGGCATCAGACATATTTAAATGAACTTCAGCAGCGTTCAAAATGGAAAATAGCGCGGAAAGACTTGAAACTGGGTGATCTGGTATTAATTAAAGATGACAATGCAGCACCAACTTTTTGGCCAACAGGTCGTATCACAAGGACATTCCCTGGGACAGATGGTCACGTCCGGAATGTTGAACTTAAAGTAGCAGGCAAGAAACGACGAGTGATGCGGTCAGTCCAAAAACTAGTTCTACTGCCATTTGACAAAGTTGAAGAATCTGCTGACTCTTCAAGGGGGGAATGTACCGAGGCGTCAGTCACATCCGTACATTTCCATACTTCAGAATGTGGAAGTGCCCGGCAATGGAGCGATACACTGAATTGTTATGAGTGTACCTAGGTTACTGATAGATAAAACTACTGTTGTATTTTAAATTTGAGTTAACTGATTTTATTAATTGAAATGTTTGTCGTTCAATATTTTTTATGATTATATGGTTCGTTCTAATAAAAACATCAAGATTAATCATTGAGGTTTGGAATAAAAGAAAAATAGTCCAAAGAAATAAAAACTTGAGGATTCATTCAAATGGAAATATTTAACAAAAGCAAGAAGGTAAATGGGTAAATAGGTAATATTTCAGTTCCATTTCATCTCTACCAGCTGAGCTAACAACACATTTGTTGCCGTTTATACTTGCTTCCAAGGTCAGGCTCTTGTTGTCGCGTTTGGTTTGAGAAACCTGGGTGTCGTTTCTGGGGCCATCGATACCAGAAACCAGCTTCTGCCCCTCGAAGTTGGTTCTTATTCGTTTCCCGTGTGGGAAACAGCTTCGGAAGCAACGTTGTTGGTGTTACTTTGACCAGTTGAATTTCTTCTGTTTCCACAGTGTTGGCATATCGTTCCTCTTCGTGGTAATCTGCACTGTCGCTGTAGATGCCCAGTCTTATTGCAGTTCCAGCATCGTGCTGGTCCGTCTCGCTGACTCCTTTTTACAGTAGCCTTCTGACAAGAGCATTCTTGGACCTCTAACTCTCTTACGCGGTGCCAATTTTGGGAAGCTTGTTCCGCGGCTTCCATAGTCAGAGCGAAAGCCAATGCTTCTGGTAGTGTTTTCTTTCCGGCAGTGCGAATAGCCCTTTGGAGATTTATATCGCTAACAGCTCTCACAAAGGCTTCAACAGCAAGTTGATTTATTATCTCGTTGACAGCTGTTGGATATGCCAGGTGAACCAATCGCTCGATATCTGCCTGAAGCTGCTGTAGACTTTCACCTCTTTTCTGTGCTGAACTCGGAAGACTTCTGTCATGTGACTATCTCCAAACCGCTGTTCAATTGCGCTTACAAGGACTGTGAAGTCACCACTCTTCTCTGCTGGGATGGTTTGTAGCAGTTCAGCAGCTGCTCCTCTTAAAGCAAGCGTAAGAGCAATGTATTTTTCATCATCGTCCCAGCCGTTTGTTAACGCTGCTGCTTCAAACTGTTTCTTGTAGATTGACCACGGAATCTGGCCATCAAAACTTGGAGGATTCACTTCTCTCTTCCTTGAGCACTCACCAGAAGGTTCTCGAACTTTCAACTTTCGCACTTTTACTAGTTCGTTTGAGATGGAATCGATTTGTTCGTCAATTTTCTCAAAACGTGCATTAGTTGTCGAATTTTGTTTTTCGACGCGCTCATCGAGAGTATTGATTTTCTCTTCGAAATCCGTAAACCTGCCTTCTAGAAGATTTTTCTGTTCGTCAAACCGATCCCGAACATCATTTCTTTGAGCTTCTAGTTGTTTGATTACATTCTCTTGCTCATTCTTCTGCTCGTTTCTTTGGGCCTCTAGTTGTTTGAGAACATTTCCTTCTAGTTGTTTGAGTACATTCTCTTGCTCTTGCTTCTGTTCATTCCTTTGAGCTTGTAGCTGTTCAACAACATTTTTGTTTTGAGTTTGTAGTTGCTCCCGGACATCATTCTTATTCTCTTCAAACTTTGCTAGAAGAAGAGACATCATGTTAGATAAGGCGTCATTTGCATTTACCTCTTCCACTTTTGCTTCAAATTCGAAAGCAAATGTATTCGGGTCTTCATTTTGCTGCTCCAGATATTCCTGCAGCCGTTTAACGAGTTCGTTTTTCACTCCTGCCCCACTTAAGCCACGTTTGCTTAGTTCGGCCTTTAGCTCAGGGACAGTTAAGTCTTTCAACACTTTACTCATTTTTTTTATTTTAAACTTCACTTCTTTACACAATAATTTAATCACTGTTCACTGTTTTATTTTCAATAAGTCTTAATCCCACTTCTGACACCAATGTAATATTCGGCTTGGTCCGACAATTAAAACTTATTCTTACTTACTTACTTAAGGTGGCGCTTCAGTCCGTTGTGGACTTGGGCCTCAATCAACAGGCTCCGCCAGCTAGCTCGATCCTTGGCTAGTCGTCTCCAGTTTTGCACTCCGAGTTGATTGAGGTCCTCTTCCACTTGAGGGCGCCACCTGAGTCGCGGTCTTCCTCTCCCCCTACGTCCCACGGGAATAGTGTCAAAGGCTTTCCGGGCCGGAGCATTGGTGTCCATTCGCTCTAAATGACCAAGCCATCTGAGTCTCTGGACCTTGACCCTTCTGGCTAGGTCCATGTCGTTGTACAACCCGTAAAGTTCGTTGTTGTATCTTCTTCGCCATTCCCCTTCAATGCACACGGGGCCAAAGATGACCCGAAGAACTTTCCTCTCGAAACAGCCTAAGGCACTTTCATCCGATTTTGTCAGGGTCCATGCTTCTGCACCATACAGCAGGACTGGGATGATGAGTGTGTTGTACAGTTTTACCTTAGTTGCTCGAGAGAGGGCTTTTCCACTCAATTGCTTTCTAAGCCCAAAGAAACAGCGATTAGCAAGAGTTATTCTTCGTCTGATCTCGGCGCTGGTGTTATTGCCCGTGTTTATAGCGGAGCCTAGGTAGACAAACTCCTCTACTACCTCGAAGTTATACGCGTCTATTGTGACGTTCTGCCCGAGCCGTCGGTGTTGGGTGTCCTTCCTCGAAGACAGCATATACTTCGTTTTTCCCTCATTTACCGCTAAACCCATTTTTGCCGCTTCTGTCTCAATTCTCACAAAGGCGTCATTGACATCACGCTGTGTTCTTCCCATTATATCAATATCATCGGCGTACGCGAGAAGTTGAACAGATTTTTGGTAGATAGTGCCTCTGGTGTTGACGTTGGAGTTCTGCACTATCTTCTCAAGAACGATGTTAAAGAAATCGCATGACAGTGCATCGCCTTGTCTGAATCCTTTTTTGACGTCGAAAGATTCCGTGAGCTCGTTGCCAACCTTGATGGAGCAGCGTGAGTTCTCCATCGTCATTTTGCACAAGCGAACGAGCTTGGCAGGGACGCCAAAACTAGACATAGCTTTGTACAGTTCGTCTCTGTAGATGCTGTCATACGCGGCCTTAAAATCGATGAAAAGGTGGTGGGTATCGATTTGGAGTTCATAGGTCTTTTCCAGGATCTGCCGCAACGTGAAAATTTGGTCGATGGTTGACTTTCCTGGCCTGAAGCCACATTGATAAGGACCAATCAGATTGTTGACGAAAGGCTTCAGACGTTCACATATTACGGCAGAGAGGATCTTGTAGGCGATGTTTAGTAGACTTATTCCTCTATAGTTGGCGCAGTTTAGAGGATCTCCCTTTTTAAGGATCGGGCAAACAATGCTGAGGTTCCATTCATCGGGCATGCATTCCTCTGACCATATCTTACAGATGATTTGGTGCATGCTCCTATCTAGCTCGTCGCCTGCTGCTTTGAACAACTCAGCAGCTAGTCCATCTGCTCCAGCGGCTTTGTTGGATTTCAGCCGTGATATTGCGGTTTTCACTTCTTCTAGGTCGGGTTCACGGAATTGTTGGCTATCATCGTGTCCGATGAAAGGCTCCTGTCTGACGGCGGTATTTTGTTCGTCGTCGCCGTAATACAATCTACAGAAGTGGTCTTTCCAAATCCCCAGCATTGACTGCGATTCTACTATGATGTTCCCTTGTTTATCTCTGCAGGCATCAGTTCTTGCTCGATGACCTTGAGCCAGCTGTTTAACCTTTCGGTAAAAACTCCGAACTTCATTCCTGCTGTTGGCTCTCTCAACATCCTCGATCTGACGCTTCTTATGCTCTCTCTTTTTCCTCCTGAGAAGCCGGCATTCCTCTCTCCTCTTTTGCTCGTAGAGCTCACGAGCAGCTCTTGTCCTTCTATGCAGCACCGCTTTGTATGCCTCCTGCTTGGCTGCATGGGCCTGTCTGCATTCTTCATCAAACCAGGAGTTTCGTTTTGGTGGCTGTGTGAAACCCAGCACATTAGAGGCGGCATCTCTAACTGCTCTTTGTCAATGTTGCCACTGGTCTTCGGTACTTGATGTTGGCGGCATAGAACTCCTTAAGAGGTTACTTGACACTCGATCAGAGAATGATCTGGCGATCTCTTGCGATTGTAGCCGTCCGACGTCGAATTTTCTTGCAGCATTTCCTTGTTTTGGCCGTTGTCGGGATATTCGTAGCACTACCTTGGCTACGACGAGGTAGTGGTCCGAGTCGATGTTAGCTCCTCGGAAAGTTCGAACATCTAAAATGCTGGACAAGTGGTGTCGCGCAGGCTGTGCTTTCCGACCGTTCCACCAAAGATGTCCTCTTTTCCCAGCTTTGCGTTAAAATCGCCGAGGACAATTTTAATGTCATAACTAGGACATTGCTCGTATGTTTTGTCGAGGAGCTCGTAGAACTCGTCTTTGGTGTCGTCCTTTTTCTCTTCTGTGGGGGCATGCGCACATATTAAGCTAATGTTGCCGAATTTAGCCTTGATTCGGATTGTCGTGATGCCTTCGCTCACACATTTGAAGCTCAAGACTTTTTGCCTGAGTCTGCTTCCCACGACGAATCCGCATCCAAATAGTCGCTGTTGTTGCTCTCGGTAGCAATTAACATAGTAGATGTCGCAGTTTTTCATCCTCCTTTTGCCCGGTCCATCCCATCGCATTTCCTGGATAGCGGTAATATCTGCTTTGTAGCAGTTGAGGGTCTCCGCTAACTGTTCGGCAGCACGCGGTCTATTAAGGGACCTAACATTCCACGTGCATATCCGAAAATCGTTGTCCTTTGTACATTTGCTTGGGTCGTCATCAGTGTATCCGTCCGTTTCCGCGGCCTGTTGTTACTTCGCAACTAAAATTTTTTCTACGTGGTCGGGAAGTCATCCCAACGCACAACCCCCAACCTGGAGTACCAGGCACTTGATGTGACTCCAAGTGCAAGAGCCGGAAAAACCGCTCCATTTACGGCCTGGGCTTCAAATAAGTCGAAGTAGCCCGTAAAGGTGTTCACCAAGTAGTTCGGCCTAACTGGAACTGGAGACGCCACCGTTGATTCCAAAGAAGAAATTCATTCGCTGCCGTCCCTCGGTGGGAGTGCCTTTGTGGGAACACTCCTTCGTTGTGGGGTAATTGGTAGTAACAGCCTACTCCGCTTCGACCTGTCGACCATAGGAAGCCCTTCTGCGAAATCAAGTTTCGCGATCGCATAGCTCTAAGCTTCATAGTAGTAGTTACCGTAAGCCGCTCCGCCACGTCAAGGCTTACCCCATGGAGGTGTAAGCCTTGGGAATAAAAGGGAATAAAACTTATTCACTTTTCAAATAAAACACAAATTCACTTTATTTAAATCACTCACAAACTTATTTATTCAACACTTTCAATTATTACTTTCAAACACAGTGTCTTTACTTTATAGCAGTTCACATTCAATTAATTTTACTTCGACATCAAGCGGGTATTTATATAACTCAAATAGGTTCGAGAAAGTCCTAGGTTCTAGTAGGCGCTGAAACTTCTCGATGCTTAACGAAGTTCTCCTCTTAACCCCTTGAGTGTAGGGGAAACTCTAAAGAATGTATACACAATTACTTACAACTACAAATAAAACTTTTGCTACATAGCTATTCAGTAATTAGACAATATTAGAGCGACAGAGATAAATAGTGTATACACATTTAAGTATAGAGATATAAAGAGGCGGAGTTACAAAGTGTGTACACATTACAATAAATTGACATACAGAGATATCGAGAGGTAGGAATATAAAGTTTAATTTAATTTAATTTAATTTATTTGATACTTAATACAAGCATTTCTAAAAAAAAAAAAAAAAAAAAAAAAACTATAAATAAATCTTAAACAATCTAACCTTATACACTATCTTAAAATTAAATAAAACTAGGAAAAGAGGCGATAAAGGTCAGTGCGGAGGCGAGAAGGGTTGGTATGAAAATCAAAAACATCTTGGACATTATTTGCTGAACGTAACATGCGGGTGACAGGATTAAAGTGGGCATAGTTTGTTCGGTGAGATGGAAGATTAAAAAAAGGAACTGAACGTAGATTGCGAGGATTAGTATTTAGGGAAAGCAAATGGAGAAGGGAAGCACAGTCAATAGCTCCGTTTATTATTTTAAATACGAATATTATATCAGCAATTTCTCGACGTTTTTCAAGAGAGAGAAGGTTGATTATATGAAGACGATCCTCATAAGGGGGTAAAACAAGAGGGTTATTCCAAGGAAGATGGCGTAGAGAAAACCGAAGAAATCGCTTTTGGACAGACTCAATTCTTTGAGAGTGTGTGACTTGGAATGGAGACCAAACAGGACTAGCATATTCAAGGAGGGGACGAACATAGGTAGTGAAAAGTGTTTTGGTGACGTATGGGTCAGAGAATTCTTTTGACCAACGTTTAATAAAGCCAAGAGCTGAGTTGGCTCTCGAAATTATGTGGTCAAAATGAGATCGAAAGTTTAATTCCTTATCACATATCACACCAAGATCGCGAATAAAAGAAACCACTGGAATAGGTTGATTCGAAAAGTGATACAGACGAGGGAAGGAAGGCAGACGCTTACGAGAAAAGGACATAGACTGACATTTACTAATATTCAGGTCAAGGAAGTTTTTATTGCACCAAGTGATGAAAGAATCGAGGTCTTTCTGGAGAAGAGAGATGTCATTGGGAGATGAGATTACTTTAATAATTTTGATATCGTCAGCATAGATTAATAAGTTAGAATGTGAAATTATTATATCAACGTCGTTTATGGCAATTAGGAAAAAGAGAGGACCAAGATGGCTGCCCTGAGGGACGCCAGATGTAGCAACAAAAGGATCGGAAGTGCAGTTTCTGAATAGTACCCGGTAGAGACGATTTTCTAGATAGGATTTTACCCATGTTATAAACGATGGAGGGAAACCGAAAGAATGAAGCTTGGTATAAATAATTTGGTGGCTAATTTTATCAAAAGCTTTACTAAAGTCGGTGGTGATAACATCCACTTCATTTCCCTTTTCCAAATCATTAAGAGCATTAGAAACAAAAACAGTAAGGTTGGTTGTGGTTGATCTGCCTTTTAGAAAGCCATGTTGGAAAGGACTCATCAAAGATTTACAATGAAAGTAGAGGTGGTCATAGATTACAGATTCAAAAAGTTTGGGAATACAGGACAATTTTGCTATTGGGCGGTAGTTAGAAACATCGTTTTTACTTCCTTTTTTATGAATAGGGAAGATATAAGAGTCTTTCCATACAAATGGAACCGTAGACTGAGAGAGGGAGAGGTTGAAAAGTGAAGTGAGTGGAGCACAAAGAGTGAGAGCGCATTTTTTTAAAACAATAGCAGGGATACCATCGGGACCCGGCGAGAAGTTATCTTTCATGGAGTTAATTTTTTCCATAACTGAGGATTCTAAAAGACTGAATGAGGAGAGGGAGGAGTTATAATGGGGGAGAAATTTAAAGTAGTCAGGATCAGGAGAATCACCGCATTCTTTATAAGATTTGCTAAAAAACTTTGCGAAAAGGTTTCCAATGACGTGAGGATCTATTGATGACGTATCCCCAAATTTAAGAGAAGGAGGAAAATTATCAGATTTCTTTTTAATATTGATAAACTTGAAGAACTGTTTGGGGTCATTATGATACTATCTTGCATTTTGATGACATAATTGTTATAAAGAGAGTCGCAAAGATGAGAAAAATCAGTGGCGGCTTGATGGTATAACAAAAAATATTGGGGGGAGTTGGAACTAAGGAACTGTTTCCAAAGTTTATTTCTTAAGTTTCGGAGTGACCTTAATTCTTTATTGTACCAGGGAGGTGAGGATGTGCTGTTTTTTCTACGGGTAAGGGGGGCACTGTGGTGGATGCAGCCTAAAACTGCAGTATAAAAGAAGGAAGCCGCAACATCTATTGGCACACTTAAGTTAATGAAGAGGTTAAAATTAATGTTGTTTAAAAGGGAATTTAGTTTAGAAAAGTCAGTTTCGTGAAAATTGAACATAAATGAATCTTCATAGTCGGACAAAGGAAAGGAATGACAAAGAGAAAAAATGATTTCCAGAGGGGGGTGATAAGTGTCTAAAGTGGAGAGAAGATGTGTGCTTTTCGAAACAACCAAGTTTAAAGGGTCAGTAGAAAAGCAGAGATCTAATTGTCTACCCATATTATTCGTTACAGCACTGAGTTGAAAAAGTCCAGCAGCACAGAGTCTATCAAGAAAAATGGATTCTTTATCCGAGAGATGATTTTCTGGAACAAAGAACAGTTCATCCTCGGAGGAAATCCAGTTTATGTTGGGAAGATTGAAATCACCAACGATGAGAAATTCATCGTTCGGAGAAAGAGAATCGATCAAGGAATCGATTGAGTCAACAAAGGATTGGTAAGTAATAATAGGCTGTGCTGGACGGATGTAACCACAAAGAACAAAGAGGGAGCGGGTGGGAAAAGAAATTTTGACACAAACATATTCAAAAAGGGGCGAGTTAGATGTTAAATGAAGTGATGCATTAAACTTAGAGTGGATGGCTAATAAGACGCCACGTCCTGAGAGGCCATTATCGAGAGAAAGACCATCTGCACGAAATACTAGGAAATCTGATGTAAATAGCTCATTGTCAGCAATATTAGAACACAGGTTAGATTCAGTGAGGGCATATAGATCAAAGGGCAATTTTTGAGAATTGAGGTACACAGAAGATGTTTTAGAACGCAGACCTCTTACGTTTTGGTAGTAAAGTGAAAAGGTGGATAGATTTTGCGAGAGCGTACGATTGTTAAAGACGAAATTTTTTTGATCGATTAGAAAGAGGAAAAAGTTTAGAAGCAAGGTGAGAAGCGTATGTCGAAAGGTCGTTCGAGACGGATGATTGGGATATTTTTAGGTCATCGTGAAAGCGGAGATAAATATCCATAAGAGATGAAAAATCTGTAGGAAGCCCTTCCTTATGAATTGAAACCAAGACATTAGTTTTTGTTCTACCATTAATGCACACAGTATCCGATTGCTTGTGCAAAAATGCAAGGTAGAGACGAACATTATCATAGACTTTATTGTCTCGTAGTCTTGCCATCAGATACCGACCATTCAGGGCATTTGATGAAGAGTTGGAGACTTTCGCGAATTTAGCGGATAATTTTGCTGTAGGGGGGCACATAGGATCTAAAAAGGGGGCAGTAGAGTTAGTGGTAGGAGATGGGACACCAGAAGAAGATTTATTATTATAAATTATATGAGAGAAAGAAAAGTTTGGGTAGTTACTTTTTCTAGGTGGTGAGGAAGGTTTGAAACGACTAGGGTTAACAGTACTTAAAGGAGAATAGTTACAATGGTTATTATTAGTTTCAATAGAAGTATAGAATTTAACATTATTCGAATAGGAGGGCGTATTTTTGTTGAAATTGGAAATTTTAAATTTACTTTTATATAGAGGCGAGGAGCCAATAAACAGCCATTGATATTTTTGTGGGATGATAATATTATAAGTTGAAGGCTTAAGACGATTACAACCAAATAAATTAATATGATAGTAGTTAGCGAAATAAAGGCGAATTGAGTTTACAGTCTCATAATAAGGTAGGTACATTAAAAATAAGGAATGAATAAGGTTGATTTGCGTCAAGTTTCTGAAGTCGGTTATTCCAGTCAGTAAGAGACCATGATATTCCAAAATGGTTGATGAATGCAGTTTTGGGCTGATGAACAGGTGGTGATGTACAAGAGACTTGTTGACAAGTATTTTGCGTCTCAGGAGGAGTCGATGGTTTTATGGGTCCGGTAGAGGCAGCGGTGAGTTCCTCTAATAATGAGTTGGTTTGATACGTGATATCTGACCTGATATTAGTGGTTGGATTTGTGTGTTTAATTTCCTCCGAGAGTTCATGGATCGAACGATGGATGTTTTTGGCTTCTTTATTGAAAATTTCAGCGAGTGTGATAGAGTGTTCACTTATCATTTTATACGTTGTTAAAAAACTATTTTCAATGGTGGCAAGGGACTGAGCTTGGTGATTTAAAAATTCAGACATATCAGACAGGGTTGTATTAATATGATCCAACGAAGGTGGAAAAGGTTCACATAAGGCAGGAATCTCTTTTAATGTTTTGTTTAAATTTTCGAAAGAAATCCTTGATGAGGAGGTTGAACCTTCCAGAGTGTTTGATATTTCACTCGTAATTTTACTTAGAACGGGTTCAAAATTGGACGCTTTATTATCAATGCAATTTATTTTTTGCATGAAGTCGGAGGAGAGCGCATCTAGAGATTTGATGATTGTATCCGTCTGCTCGTTGACTGAATCGTTGAATTTAGTTGCAAGGCGGCGAGTATTCGACTTAACGTTGGAAATATCGTCGGAAAGTTGGTTCAAACGTTCGTTATTGCATTTAATAGCGATCAAGATATGTTGATTAGTGATAGATTCACATTCAGCACAGTAATATTTAAAAATTTTCGAGTATTCACCAAGATAATTTTTTGCATTTCGACTTAAGCCAATACATAATGAGTGAAAAACTTTTCCACATATCCCTTGACAATGTACCCATTCGTATGTACGTTCGGTTATAGAGCAGGAGTTGTTGCCACAGATTAATTGATCCATGGTTATTATTAAAATTTGTTTGAGCGATGAAAAAAAATTCGTTTGAAACTTTCGGTGCTAAGTGTACCAGTACCAGCTTATCACGTACACGAACCAATTTCAATGCAAGTGTCGGTATTGTAGTAAGGTTGTCAGACGTACAGCTGATGTTGACACTTGAACGACGTTGACAACCTAAGCTTATAATAACTGAGGAAGATGTTGATTGATGTTTCTTAAACAATATCCCAAAATATTGTTTCAAAATCGGCAAAACATGCAACGAAATTATAATACGAAGTGAATGAGTGGTATCTGTGAGATTGCTAGGCAGAACAATACTAAAAAAAGCTTACCCAGTTAAGGCATGCAAAACTTTTGAAAAAAAGTTCCAAAACAAGCCAATGCAATTGATCGCAGCAAGACGTAGTGTTGTTGGTTGAGATGAGTCATATACAGCTTATTGCAACATGCAAAGAGATCGTTTTGCGTTTGTGTAATATCAATAAGCTTCAATGGCAGAACATATACTAGAATTGATTTCACTCACTCAAAACAGAGGGAAGGAGAATAAAAGAGTATTAACGGGAGCGTTGATTGCCGCGAGCACAAAAACGAAGATTAAGCCATAAAAATGCTCAAAAGAAAAACACTATTTTTTGTGACTTTAGATGAAAAATAATTAATTAAAGAGACAGGGGCACTAAAATCGCGCACTGTTTATGGATAGAGATATCAATAATGTACAAAATAAAGGCAGGTTAATAATTATGAAGTAAACTTTATTATGGAAAAAACAATATAATTTGGGAGCTAGGCGTAACACACGGTTATCAACTGGAAGTCACTCAAGGACTGACAAATTATGAAAAGTGGCGGGCATAAAAAATAACTGCAAAAAAAAAAAGGAAAAAGCCCACTTTAGTGGCACAATGGTAGCCCTGGGTGTCATGATAAAAGGGGTTGATTCGAATTCTGATGACCTGTAAACATGGATATTCACCAAATCGGCCCCATCTCCCATTAAAATGAGCCGTATGCATAAAACCTAGTAAATACTTTTACTGACATTTTTTTAAGTATTTACTTATTTTGATATGCATAAAAACAAAGTAAAAGCCGAATATATAGGAAATACTTTTTTCCATAGCAAATACTTTTTTGGATGAAATTTTTTCAGTAAATACTTTATTCCGTATGCATAATAATAATAACAAGCAAATACTTTTTTTCTTCAATTTTTTCAAAGTTACAAAATAGTAATTGAAAATATTACAGTAAATACTTTTTTCCTCAATCTTAGATTTTAAATCGAAGTATAAAGAACATTTGACACCAGTTTCAAAATATTAATATTTCCTTCGTTGCGGATTTTTTATTTTTGTCAAAATGGCAGAATTATAAAGTAAGAAGATCCAATTCGGAGTCAAATTTTAAGCAACTATACCGTTTTGAGAAAGAAAATGTGGATTGGTTAAGTGAACACTTTATTGGTGAGTATTTAATTAAATTGACCCAATTTTAAAGTCCACGTTTTTTAAAGTGTAAACGGTAATTTATAATCAAATCAAAGGTTGAGTAACAAAGCTGCTTTGTGAAAGGTTGTTCGCAATTCCTATGCTTGAACTTTATACTTCTCTCAACGCTAACAGTAAAGCAGCTTTGTGTTTTCCGCTTTAAGGGTTCGCCATTTATATTCTTTATGAACTGGGCCTCGATCAAACACCTGGCAAATGTTTTGTCGGTTGAACACCTGAGGTGATAAGCTAGATGTTTGATTAAACACCTGCTCCTGGGACTAGCCAGATGCCCTGTCGATTGAACACCTGCACTCAGAAGTTTTGTTGGTTGAACACCTCCCCGTCTGATCTGGCTATCATCTACAAAACCTACATACGTCCAAAGCTTGAGTATAACTCCCATGTCTGGGCTGGTGCTCCAGTGACATACTTAAGTCTTCTGGACAGTATCCAAAAAAGAGCATTCAAGATGATTGGTGATCTTACCATCGTTGAGTCATTTACATCTCTCGAACATCGCCGTAATGTCTCATGCCTCACCCTATTCTACCGTTACTTCAACGGTATTTGCTCTAGTGAAATAGCCAGTTGCATTCCTCCCCTAAAGATATTCAACCGTAATACCCGCGCCTCCAGGAATGCCCATCAGTTCACCCTTGAGCCCAACTTCGGTCGTACCCTCAAGTATAGAGAATCCTTCTTTAGCCGTACTACGCGAATGTGGAACTCTCTTCCACGCTCTGTCTTTCCAAATCATTGCAATGTTCAGGAATTTAAGACCAATGTTCACCGGCACCTCCTCTCCAACCCCTTTCCTGTTTCTTAAAGCACTCACTGTGTCTCTGGCATAATAAGGGCATAAAAAACCCCTTGAGTGTGTGCTAATTATAAAAAAAAAAAAAAAAAAATATAAAATTTAAAAAAAAAAAGTATTTACTATCAATTTTAGATGAATTACAGTATTAACTTGGATGAATTCAGAAAATACTTAAAGTTTTTACTTTTTAGTATCGACTTTTTTATGCATACGGAACGAAGTAAATACTGATAAACTTGAAATCAAAGTATTTACTTTGATCTTTTACTTTAAGTAAATACTTTGTTTTAATGCATATCACTCAATAACTGTCTCAGGGAAGTTGAGAATAAAATTTAAACTACAAAACACTACAATTTGTTTGGCTTAAGCTTATACATATTGCTTATTTTATAGTTAATTGAATTGAGTTTTCCACTTGACCCGATCCAATCGTTAGGGCTGCTTAATGCAAAATATTGTGGTTTGTTACTTTTTTGTATGACAATAAGAAATTATACAAATAAAGTTAACATTTTTCTTGCGACATATAGAATACATAAATGGCAAGTATTGAATTCGTAAGAAAAAAAAAATTGAGATGATGACATTACGATGAAAGAGAAGTCGAAAAAAGTGGGTCCGGCGATTCCGTCTGTCTGTCTGTTTGTCTGGAAGTTTACAGGCATCTACAGAATAAAATACTGGTCCGATTGACTTCAAATTTGAAAATTAGAGATTTGAGCAAAAAATCATATCCCAGATTTTTTTATTTTTGTTTTAAGATCAAAATTTAGGGTAGCCACCATACGATTTTTTTGGCCAAAAACAAAACTTTCAATTTTCTCCAAAACGGTTCCTACGATTCTTTTTAAACTTCCTAGAGTTGATGTCCCGATGCTCTACTGCTTACCAAAGATTCATAAACATGGGGATTCAATGAGACCAATTGTGGCACTTTTAAGTGCACCGTGCACTAACATCTCACGATGGTTGGTCCAAGAAATGAGACAGTACCCACTTTGTGAAAGCCTATCAGTTAAAAATTCTTTTGAATTTGCGGACAAAATTAAGGACATAGACTTATCCAACGATGAAGTTTTAGCTTCTTTCGATGTTTCCTCACTTTTCCCTTCAATACCAGTTCCAAAAGTACTAGCGATTTTTAAAAATAATCTAATGAAACACAACATTCCAATCGAAAAAATTAACGTTTATGTACGAGCAGCTGAAATGTGCATGAATACGAATTACTTTCAATTTAGGAGGCGTTTTTTCAAAATCAACTTTGGAACGAGTATGGGCAACCCACTTTCACCATTAATTGCAGAGATCTTCATGGCTGATTTAAAATGCAATTAAAAAGGGAAGGCCATCTCCCACAAATATGGTTGATGACATCTTTACAATCGTCAAAAGGAATAAAGTGAATGATATGTTGTCAATCCTGAATTCACAACACAACAGCATCAAATTTACGTGTGAATTAGAAGAAAATTTAACAGTTAACTTCTTAGATTTAAAATGAATAAGAAATGCACAAAATAAAATTGACATAGCCATTTACCATAAACCAACCAGCACCTCCAGATATATACCGAGCATCGCTTTCGTACCTATCCAGCATAAATTAGCTGCCTTCCATTATATGGCACATAGACTTGTTAGTCTACCATTATCCAACAAATATTATAAACAAGAATACACACATATTCTATTAAACACAGCATACAAGTTAACACAATGACCCCTATGCACAAACCTTCAACTCATTAACTAACAGATAAGCATATTTCCTCTTTTCCCATAACAGTGCTATCCTCTTTTCCAAGAATCATAAGTAACAAAATAAATTCATATAAAAAGCGCATTAAGCATTATTTGTAACATATGCAATTCAATTAATACCAAATAAGCAAAATGTAACTATACTTAAAAACGAACTTATTGTGAAATCATTTTATCAAGTAATTCTAAGAATCAAAATGCGAACTTATTGTGGAATCAATTTATCAAGTAAGCAATAATAAAATGTAAAACGAGTCAACAAATGAAGTGTAAAACAATAAATGGTCAGTCTTCTGCCAGCAAGCAAAATAACTTGTGTTTTTTTTATTCGAGCTTTAAACAAACTCGATAACTGGCGCCCGAGCAATTAAGAACCGATATTTGAAAATCTGAGTAGGTTAAAAACTGCTCAAAGTCAAATAAAAAATTAAAAGTCCTTAAGTGAACCGGAATTTTGTTTTAAACTTCGTGACAGGCGCAACATAAGAACCGCCCAACGAAATACAAAAACTCAATTAAAATAGTGCTTCGCATTAAATTATAAAGAATAGTGAAGGCGCAACATAAGAACCGCCCAACTAAAAGTAAAATAGTGCTTCGCATTCTAAAGTAGTGAAGGCGTAACATAAGAACCGCCTAACAAAAAAACAAAAACTCAAGTTAAACAGTGCTTCGCATTAAATTCTGAAGTAGTGACTGTTTGTTCATAAAAGCGCAACATAAGAACCGCTTCAACATCCTACCAAAGACAGAAGACTCCTAAAGAGCATCAAACAGTGGCGAAACCCGTACCTTAGTAACACCAGTAAAAAGGACAATACGGACCCCCGACGATGCTGCTACTATTGTAAGCCTTTAAAACATTAACTATTTATAACTATTAATAACAATCAATACTGAAAAATATATAGATATTAAAACAAACAAAAACTATTTGCCAAAATATTATTAAGCTTAAATCAATCAGTGAAAACTTATCATCAAACATATTATTACTAAATTTTTAAATAATCAGTGAAAAAAAAACTAAAATATTTTTTATTTTTTGTAAAACGTCTATTTGTTAAATACACACATTTACATATTTGAAAATTGTCAATAACTCCTTAAAAGAGAAACAATCTTATCCTTCCATCCTTTTACACAAATTCCTAATATCATGTCTAACATAGAACATTTAACGGAGTTGGTAAAACAACTAACAGGGGCTGTTCATTCCCAAAATGAGCAAATAAAGCTTATCAACAATCGATTATCTCAAGTTGAAAGCAGGGTTACCCCGCCTCAAAGCCTTGTAACCAACCTTCCTACCCCCAGAACAGAGCAGGATCTCATCGAAATTCGGAAACTTCCGGATTGTGTTAGAGATCTCCAGGTCTTTGACGGCAATGCTGTCCAGTACATCTCATGGATCCATAATGTGGAATCCATCCTTAGAGATTATGAAATAGTGAAAGCAAAACCGATTTACAGAGCTATATTACAGCACATTCGACAAAAAATCAGAGGTCCGGCTGACGCCGCCCTCATATCATATAACATCTTTGATGAAGAATGGCCTGTAATCAAAAAATGTTTGTCATTGCATTATGCGGATAAACGTGATGTTCGGACATTAGAACATGAACTTAACTTACTTACCCAAGGTCGCAAAACTATAGATGAATTCTTTGCTAGGGTTAATCATCAGTTATCTCTTCTCATTAATAAAATAAAAACTGAAGACTACTCCCAAAAAACAATAAATGCCTTAACCGAAAATTATCGTAATAGAGCATTAGATATCTTTATCAGAGGTCTCAACGGAGACTTATCTAAAATGCTCACAATTCAAAAACCCCAAACGCTTCCAGAGGCGTATACCTCTTGTTTGGAGTTTCAAAACCTTAACTTTAGAAATTTCCAAATACGTCATGGAAATAATAATAACACGATAGTCGCTCCGATTAACCAAATGTTTACCCCAAGAACCCAATCGGGAAGCAAAATCCCTCAAATTACATCAAGGGAGAAAATTCAGGTTTATAATAATCAAGCTGACACGAATCAAAAACCATCTTGGAATAGTCCGCCGCCTCCGAGGCCGACTAACCCAAAACCACCACAACCAATGGATGTGGACAGATCCGTTCAGAGCCGCCAAATAAATTATATGAATAGGCCTGATAATAAAAGATTCAATGGATCGGACAACTTACCACGGAAACAACAACGTCTCTTCGCAACAGATGTTGCTTCGGACCAGGAGTTTGAAACAAATGAGAATGAAAAGGAAGAACAGCTAAACGAGAGATACTTTGCCGCCTATGAAGAGGCAGAGGCATGGAACGATGACGACATCAACGAAGATCTGGCGGAGTTAAATTTTACGACGGAAGCCTCTCTAGCGTACCATACCTAGAGTATGTAACCAGAGATGGTGAGGTCCTGAAATTCTTAATCGATACAGGAGCGAATAAAAACTTTGTATCTAAAAGAATTGCTGTAAATTCTAAACCAGTTTCCTCCCCATTCCAAATACAATCCGCTACTGGAAAATTAGAGATAACCGAAAAAATTTCTGTTCCATTCTTTAGACCCGTCAATATTAACACCCTCCTTGATTTTTATGTTCTGCCAGGATTAAAATCGTTTGACGGTATAATAGGTGACGATACTCTCAAACAATTTGAAGCCATTATAGATAGAAAAAACAACATTCTTACAATAGCCCCAAATATCAAAATTGCCCTTAAGGAAAAAGCATCAAAACAAGTAAACAACATCCAAGTCGATTCCGAAAAGAACAATTGCATTCAAAATCTCTTGAAAAAACATACATTACTTTTTGGCCCAATTTCCGAGAGCGGTACCATAGATACGTGTGTCCGTGCCGAAATAAGGACCTTATCTTCTGACCCAATTTATACAAAATCCTATCCTTACCCCAGTGTCCGTAGCTTAGTGGTTAAGTGCGTTGGCTGCTAAGCCGAATGTCGTGGGTTCGAATCCTACTCGGGCCCAAAGTTTTTATTTCATCTTTCACGGACACTGCCTCTTGCGAAGAACTGACAAAACTTCCAAGAGTATCATCTGTCATGAAAAAGTGCTTCTCAACTTTGCCGTTCGGAATCGGCGTAAAATTGTAGGTCCCCTCAATTCTTCACACGCACCTAGAGAATTGTTGATGAGAGTAAGCCACTTAGGCCTTGGCTCTTCAAGAGCTGTTGCGCCACTCTATTTATTTTATTTCTATCCTTACCCCGCTAACCTCCGATCAGAAGTCGAATCCCAAATAAACAAAATGCTTGCCGATGGTGTCATAAGACCATCTAAAAGCCCCTACAACTCTCCGCTGTGGATAGTTCCAAAGAAGCCAAAGGCAACAGGTGAACGACAGTACAGACTTGTCATAGACTTCAAAAGAATCAATGCAATAACGATTCCAGAATCTTATCCAATACCAGATATAACTAACACTCTAGCTAGTTTAGGGGAATGCAAATTCTTTACCACCTTGGATCTTACCTCTGGCTTTCACCAGATTAAAATGAAAGATAGCGATATCCCAAAAACTGCATTTTCTACAGCTAATGGCAAATTTGAATTCACTCGAATGCCATTTGGCTTGAAGAATGCACCGGCTATTTTTCAACGCATGATAAATGACGTTTTGAAACCTCTTATAGGAAAAACATGCTACGTATACATAGACGACATCATCGTCTTTGGGAAAAACGAATCCGACCACCTAAAAAATCTGGACGAAGTGCTGTCATACCTCGGAAAGGCTAATCTTAAGGTGAACTTAGAAAAATCAAAATTTTTAAGAACACAGGTTGATTTTCTGGGATATATTATCACCCAAGATGGAATTCGTGCAGACCCTGCAAAGATAGCAGCAATACAAAAAATTCCACCGCCAACGAATTTAAAAGAACTTAAATGCTTCTTGGGCCTCGCATCTTACTACCGTAAGTTTATTAAAGACTTTGCTAAAATAGCAAAGCCTCTAACAAACCTAACAAGAGGCGAAAATGCGCAGATAAGAGCAAATCAATCCAAAAAGGTCGTAATTCACCTTGACGATCAAGCCTTGAAGGCATTCGAAAATCTAAAAGACATGCTTATATCTTCGGATATTCTTATATTTCCTAACTTCGAGAAACCCTTTATTCTTACGACCGACGCCTCCAATTATGCCATTGGAGCCGTTTTATCACAGGGCGACATAGGTAGAGACAGACCCATCACGTTTATATCTAGATCCTTAAAAGAAACAGAAGAAGGTTTTTCCACTATTGAAAAAGAAATGCTAGCAATTATTTGGTCCCTTGATAAACTTAGAACTTATCTTTACGGTGCAAAGAATATTAAGATTTTTACAGATCATCAACCGTTAACGTTCGCTCTTAGCAATAGTAACAATAATGCAAAACTCAAAAGATGGGAAGCGAGAATTGAAGAATACAACTATACGCGGACGCTTTGTCACGACTTCCCGTGCTTAACGTACTTACGTCATCTTCCGGTACCCAACATAGTGCCGAAGAAGATAGCAGTAATCTCATACCCCATTGCGAAGCACCTATTAACGTTTTTAAAAATCAGTTGATTTTTTCGGAAGGTGAAGAAATGACCTGTTATGAAGAACCTCATCCAAAGTATCAGAGACATTACATAAAAATGCAAATTTATGACAGTGAAACATTAACCCAAGTTTTAAAAGAAAAACTCAGCCCCAATATATCTCATTATTGCAAGAAATATACAAATCTACGTTTGCAAAGTATAAAATACGAATTACACAAAGATTAGTTACCGATATAAACAATGAGGAAAACAAGTTTAGGATAATACAAGATGAACATAAACGAGCTCACAGAAACTACATAGAAAACAAAAATCAAATCCTTGAGAAGTACTACTTCCCCAAAATGACGAGCTTAATAAAGAAATTTGCAAATTCTTGTGAGGTTTGTCGTTCAAACAAATACGATCGACACCCCCCTAAACCTCATCTTCAGCCTACCCCTATACCATCATACCCAACAGAAATCTTACACATGGACATTATAGAACTTAAAAAAGAAAAATGTATAACCTGTGCAGATAAGTTTTCAAAATTCACAAAATTTTTCCATATTAAAAATAAATCGGCTTTACATATCCGAGATAGAATAATTAAGTTGATACATTTCTTTACCGCCCCCAAGACCCTAGTAACAGACAATGAAAGCAGCTTTATAAGTCCCATAGTTCTCAATTATATCGAAGCTCTTGGCATTAACGTTTACCTAGCCCCTCCGCAAAAAAGCGAAGTAAACTGAGCAATAGAAAGAGTCCATTCAACAATAATTGAAATCATAAGATGTCTTCAACAAGAATACCCAGACTTAAGTACCAAGGAAATGATCAACATTGCAACAGATAGATACAACAATTCAATACATTCAGTCACTAAACAAAAACCTGCAGACATATTTTTTGGAAGAACACAGAGAATAAATTATCAAAACCTTCTTGACTTTAAAAACATAGTCAATACTGACCTAAAATACGAAATCATTCGCAACCAAAAAAATCAACTAAGCAGACAAAACAAAAAGAGGTCACCAGCGAAAATCTACAAACATGGTGAAACTGTATTTAAAAGAGACAAACAAATAAAAAGTAAAGACAAACCAATTTATCATAACGAAACTGTAGGGTTAGACAACAAAGTCACTATTACAACAACTAAAGGGAAGAGAATTCACAAATCACATCTCAAAAACATTCCTTCTATTGCAGAATAAATGTCATCTGTGTTGGAGCAATCGTAAACATTTACGAATACCAGAGCCCTATCGTTGCGATTAAACAGGGAAACGGAAGAATGATCACCGGAAACTACAAAATAGTCCATTTTATTAACCTGACTGTCTTCGACGAAATAATAGACAAAATCAATTATGACATCAACCACTTTATACCCAGAAATAGTGCCTACCTTCCGCAATTGGAACTCCAAAAATCGAAAATACAAAAACTTTTGGACCAACTTCAGGACAAAATACAGAGAAGGGAAAAACGATCCATTAACTGGATAGGATCCGCTTGGAAGTGGTTGGCGGGCAACCCGGATGCAACCGATTGGGACACAATTGTTACTAATACCAACAAACTCTCCACCAACAACAATAAGCAATATCAAATAAACAATTACTTAACGAAAATAACAGACACCTTAATTGATAATTATAACAAAATAATTGATGGTATTAATAGTAATAACACTAATAAATATGAGCAAATCATTTTTAACAAACTTTCCCTCATAAAGGAGGAAATAGGAGACATTATCCTTGCAGGACAACTTGCGAAAAGAGGCATCGTAAATTCAAATCTTTTAAGTAAATCCGAAATCTTAGACATCATATCCAAAGTAGAATCTCTTCCATTTAAAAATGAGCTTCAGGCCATTGAATTTGCCGAACCAATGATGCTTGTAAAAGAATCCGTTTTACTCTACGTCATTTGTTTACCTCAAGCTGAGGATACAGTTTTTAGCAATATTATCATCAGGTCAACCGTTAAAGATAATAAGAGAATACATTTAGGTTTTTCAAACTATCTTATTTCACAAAACCTCCAATTCGGAATAATAGGAAAATGTATGCAAATCGAAGAAACCATTCTTTGTAAAAGATCTCAACTTCAAAAACTTCCCAAAGATAACTGCGTGTTGAAACTATTAAATGGTGAGCAAGTTAAGTGTGATTTTAATTATGAAAATAGGCACGTAGTAGAACTTATTAATGAAGGTACTTTATTCCTTACAAATTATATCGGCAACATAACTTATGGAAGACATTTTCGTAACCTGAACGGTTCATTCCTTATACATTTTTTCAATGAATCCATCGAAATCGATAACGTAAAATATACCAATTGGGAAAGTAAAACTAATCATATACTTCCTCCCTTACTCCAAAATAACCTCACCGAAGGCGAAATAAAGCTTGACCTACAATACCTACACAAACTACACCTTGACAATGTGGAAAAACTATCTAACGTATCTTCGCACGGTCACTTATTCTTAGGTTCCAACCTAACTATTCTGCTCATTGGGACAATTATCAACTTAGCCCTGTTCATTTTTCTGAGACGCCAGTCCAAAAACAAGAAACAAATTTTCATTCCTCCATTCGAACCCTTAAAGCTAAACATTCCTATAGTTGACCCAAATCCCCACATTAATTCGATTCCTCGATTAGCTACAATGGAAGCAATTGAAATAAAAATGTAATCTGCGGGCCGCAGATACTTAAGAAAGGGGGAGTTAACACAATGACCCCTATGCACAAACCTTCAACTCATTAACTAACAGATAAGCATATTTCCTCTTTTCCCATAACAGTGCTATCCTCTTTTCCAAGAATCATAAGTAACAAAATAAATTCATATAAAAAGCGCATTAAGCATTATTTGTAACATATGCAATTCAATTAATACCAAATAAGCAAAATGTAACTATACTTAAAAACGAACTTATTGTGAAATCATTTTATCAAGTAATTCTAAGAATCAAAATGCGAACTTATTGTGAAATCAATTTATCAAGTAAGCAATAATAAAATGTAAAACGAGTCAACAAATGAAGTGTAAAACAATAAATGGTCAGTCTTCTGCCAGCAAGCAAGGTAACTTGGGTTTTTTTATTCGAGCTTTAAACAAACTCGATAACTTACATTATTGGATATGGATCATCTTTAATTGAAACCATAATACGTAAACATTCAAACAAACATAAAAGCAGGCCCCGATCTAGGGGAGGGCAAACGGGACAATTGCCTAGGGCGGCAAAATCGATGGTTGAAAAAATTAAATTTTTTTACTACAAATGTTACTACAATACTACATATATGAAGTCCCGTTCCCCGACTGAGAGTGTTTTTCTCTCTTTTCCTTCAAACCCTACAAACAACAATAACACAGATCTTACTTGAGAATTAAGATCTTAAGAATATGTATTTTTGTGTTCGTGCTCGTGCGCACAGAGGAGGTATACCTAGAGTCGCAACTCAAGGCATTTTACTCTCTTTCGACTAAAAAAATTAAATTTGATAAAATATACTACCCAATGTAAATGTATAGGTTTTTCAATGCATTTCAAATGGGAGGCCGAACCAATACATTTGCAATGGGTAGGCCTGTGTGCTGGGCTCAATAAGGTGAAAAGCCTAGGCTCAATTTTAAAAGTCTGCGCTCAAAATTCAAAAATAAGAGTCAGTTGAATTCAAAAATTTAAAAAATAAAAAATAATTGTATGAAATTCATGTTTTAAGTATTTAAATAACAGTACAAAGTGCAGTGCATAGTGTTTTTTGCTTTTTTAATGGAATTCAACTATGATTTACGAATAAATAACTAAAAAAACATATTTAAACACGTTGGCAGAGTTTATTTCACCCTTAAAAGAGTGCGGTCATGTCCTTATTGAATTTTTTTTCACCTCTTTCACAGATTCACGGACACGAAAAATAAGAGTAAATTGAGAGACTCACCACAACATTTTTTGGACAGTGATTTTTTAAAAAAGAGAGCGAGTTGCGACTCTAGATAAATAGATTCTCTATGCTCGTGCGTCGTGCCTCATGCGTCGCTCAATTCATTTAAAATGGGAGCGTCTGCGTCAATAAGAGAGCGAAGACTTGGACTATTTGAACCAGGCATGGAAAATTCGATACAATTGTATCGAATTTAGTTTTTCGGAGTACAAAAGTACAATTTGTCTTTATTCGATACAATTTGAAAATTTGCAGACAGGACTGCATTGCCGTTGTCATGTTGCTGAAAAATTGTATTATTTATTGGAATGGTCTGAACCTTTGCTATACATCTAATCTTCGTCACAATTGATACATGATTGCGTTTTGACATTATCTTTTACAGAAAATGTAAGCATTTAAGGTAGTTTTGTGCATGTTTTAATTTGATGGCGTTTAGTTCCTCCTTTGTCTTAATTTTGCTAAGAAAACGAGACTTGTTGCAGTTAGTCTAATTTTGGCCTTCATTTGAATGTATGGACTGTTTTTGTCCCGCCACTATTTTTTTGCATGGCATAAAAAGTTATGAACATCTGATTTTCAAAAAACTTAGTCTACTCATCCTTTATTCTTGGCTATAATACTGATTGAACAGCCTAGGAAGGGGTAGGAATGTATTAACCCGATTTTTACCTTTTAATTCGACTACACGTTCATTCCTTGCGCCTTTCCTTTTTCCCTCATAGACTTTCAAAGGCGATTGGGAGTGAAAATGTTTTTTTTTGTCATTCCAGCATTATACTTTATACAATAGGCGTTTTTCTCTTTTACATTTGCTCAGAATCCGAATTGTCAAACCGAAAATTGTGTTTTTTTTTTTTTTTTGTTCTGAGTGTTCAGAGCTAAAAAGTTGTGTTACTTTTTTCGTTCAGATTCAAATTTCGGAACGATCAGAGCAAGCAAATCCGCTCAGACAAAAAGTACAGAATATTCTGAGTGAATTGTACATAATTATGAGTTTGTCGATTACTTTTCGCTGCCGACTAGTTACCAGGGTTCGGAAATCGTTAAAATTTAATTCGATCGCGATCGAAAAAATCAACTGGAATTTAACTTTTGATTCGATCGTGAATTTTAAATTTCAGATTTTTAAAAATAAAATTTGTGTTCACGTTCGATTTATATTTTTCGGGAACTGATCACAAATTTATCACGAATTTATCTACAAAAAGTTCAATTCACGAACCAAACGAAATAAGCTGCAAAATTATTTCGATTGTCATATATGTATTCTTTTTTGTACAAATAACAATCGTGAAAAATTTGAAAATAAGTGGTAAAATGCAAAATATTTGGAGTAATTGAATTTTCTTTTTTGAAAAATTTAAAATTTTATAAGAAAATCCAAAATCTTACGAATTCTTTGCAAAAATTAAAATTTTTTGGAACTATGTATTGTTTTTTTTTTTCAATAAAAAAATCAATTGCTATTTTAAATTTTTATATTATTTCTCAATTTTTCAAAAAAAAAAAAAAATACAAAAATTTCCAAAGTTTTAATTTTTTCTAAAAAATAATTTTTTTTCGGAAGTAAGAAACAACCAACAAAACATCCAAACACCACAAAACAAATTTCAAAAATTATATTTTTTCCGATCTCTTAAGATCATTCCACATCTTTTTTCAATATATTTTCATGGGACAACGAAACTGGAAAGCAATTTTATTTTTTCGATCTCTCACGAATGAAGAGGAGAAAAAAAATTTGCAACTCGTTCTGAGAGAGATCGGAAATTTTCGAATACCGAGAAAAAGTACCGTATGAGAATTTATTTTTTTTCGGATCATAAGAAGACCGAAAAAAAGTGAGAAGACGGAATTTTTTCGATCGCTATTCGGGATCGATATAACGAACCCTGCTAGTTAAGTTAAGTTAACTACACAAAACAAGTATCGGAGATATTTTGAACAAACATTATTGTTTATAGATGTTTATGTTTATAGATATCCAGAAGATTCACATTATTTGAATACGTACAATACATACATATACAGTACCTAGAAATAACCTTTCATGCCTTTCAAGGTGTGATTTTAAAGGGCGGCAAATAATACTTTTGCCTAGGGTGGCAGAAAAGCTAGATCGGGCCCTGCATAAAAGACAACAGCTCTCAACCTTTTTCACAAGGAAAAAATCAACACAACCGCCGGATTTGACTCGAGTGGCCATGACCTTCACTCCAAACATCACAAATGGTCTTATAACAGTGTTCCACCGAAACAACATGACTTTAGTTTTTTCTAATAAATACAAACTAAAAAACAAACTGACAAGTGTTAAAGACAAAAAAGACAATTTAGAAAAATCTGGAGTTTATGAAATAAAATGCAAGTGTGGACGAAAATACTATGGACAAACTAAGAGATCAGCAGCAACAAGATTCAAAGACCACCATAACTACATAAAAAACAACTATCCAAAGAAATCGGCTATTGCAGCAGCATTACACGAACAACATTTGCCAATCACTTTGAATGATGTTCGTCTTTTGGCAAGTGTATCAGATGGTAGAAAGCTTGACGCCATCGAAAGCTTTTATATACAAAAAGACAACAACTCACTAAATGCAGATAATGGAAATATAGAGTCATATTTGTTTAATTGTTGTTAATTTGTTTTCTCTTCAATCTGTAAAAGCTTAATATAGTTGATCTACTTTTTCTAATGTACTGTTTTCAAAATCAATCATATATATCTTAACTGTGTTAGCTTTCATATGTAATTTATGTAATTTCTTAAAGTTTTCTGTTTTTTGTAAGTGACAACTATATTGCCAAGTCGTGTTGCTGATGATGGCCGATACATCGGTCGAAATGCATCCAAATTAAAAAGGTTAGTTGACTCAAATTTAATGGTGTTTTATTTTATTAAAATCGTTCTTATTTAAAATCAGAACGTTAGA
This sequence comes from Sphaerophoria rueppellii, assembly GCA_920937365.1. Lineage (NCBI taxonomy): Eukaryota > Metazoa > Arthropoda > Insecta > Diptera > Syrphidae > Sphaerophoria > Sphaerophoria rueppellii. The sequence goes on along the minus strand of CAKKXW010000006.1, from coordinate 6,928,512 downwards.
GTCATCGTAATTGTTCAGTATTTAAATAATTTACGTATAAATTGTTCAAATAATATTTTGTATTCAAAAAAATTTCAAATTATTGTTTGGATTTTTAAAAAATATTTTTAATTTGTGTTTTCAAAATTCTGTATCTCAAAAACGGATCAATTTTAAAAATTAAAATTGAAGTATAATATGTATATTTACATGGTCTTGAAAACTGCATACCCAAATTAATTTTAAGACATTTTTGAAAAATTTTTATTTAAAAACAAATTAATTTAAAAAAACGACTCCGACGATTTTCAAAAAAAAAAATTCAATAAATCAAGAATAAGGTTTGAATTTGATTGGAATTTACAACTTGGAATTAAATGTATTTACGAGTTACATTTTCAAATTTTAATTTTTTTAATAAATTCTAATTATTTTTATATATTGAGTTTTTTTTGTGAGTTAAGTGCAAGCTGATGCATGCTGCATAGCAATTAACTTTCCACAAAAGGTGAAGGTGCAAGATTTAAAAAATTAGGGAAAACCTTTTTTCTTAATGTCAGTGTGAAAAGAAGAATTAGACAGTTTATTAATTGCAAACAAAATAATTTATAATTAATTTTTTTTTTTCTTAAATCAATCCTCAATTTTTGGAACATAGAAGTAATCATAAGTATTTAGTTTTAGCATGCAGGAGCAAGTTCGTACAACCCAGTCGTGCACATTTTTATTTGTCGATTCAACTTTTAATTTAGTAAGGTCACCACTAACACATTTGGTTTTATATTAAAAAAAAAAAGAAATAAAAGTTTAAGAATAAAATTGATTAAACAGAAAAAATGTACGTTATGTTCTCAAAAATTTCATTTTGAAAATAATTTTTATGGTGAATAAATAAAAATTATAAAATATGCCGATACTATTGTAATTTTGATGTTATTTTTTCCATTAACGTCAATAGAAATTTCTTCAATCACTTATCAAATCTTTTAAAAATAAACGTCACAAACTCGCGGGGAACTAGATGACTTAAACTATAATATTAAATTATTTATGTTTTCTATAAGGTTATTACACATGAATTGTTTTCTAGGAACACAATAACTGTTTGACTATGTAATATTTACATAAAAACAGAAAACAGGCATCTATACATTATTATCATCAGAATAAATAAAAACTGTATGCAAATTTCCACTTTCACTTTGGTTACTCATGACTTGACGCAAGTATCGATGCTCTTTCGCAAACTTAAACAATTTTTATTCTCATAATGATATAACACCTATTTACCTTAAGGCAGTAATATATCTTGTTAAAACGGCAATCACCTCCAAAACGTATCACAGACTTTTTTTTAATTATTATAAAATGTTGAGAACACTTTGTTTTACATCAACAATTTTACTGAATGATTCGCTTTTTTGTAATAATACAGAACAATCTACAACATTAAAAGAAAATCACTCAAGTAACACCTTATTAATATTGAAATCAAACAACATCCGTACAAAACTAACAAGTCTTCAATATGAATTTTGACTTTTTTATTTCAAAACAAAACTATGTAAAAATCAAAAATTCAAGAGCAAAACAACATACAATACGGAACAAGACCCGAATGCAGTAATAACAAAAAATAACATGCTGACAAAAAAAAATACTTCTTCAGCGTCAATGGAGAGACATTCAAAACTAAAAATGATATATGCGCTGACAAGAAGAGACCAGGTAACAGTAAAGAGAGTATAAGTGGTAAACGCAAATACAAATCAAATGATAATAGTGATCAACCCAATGGGTTGTCACTTTGTCTCACCTGCTCGACTCTTATTTCAAACTGGAGAATTTCACTTTTGAATTTTATGAAATCGTTCAATTTGAAATTTAACTATTTCATGTTGCCTGTAAAAACTTTGTGTAAAACAACGTGAAAGTATTATTTATAAACTGTTTATCTTAGAACGGGTGTGAATTGAGTTAAAATTGTATTAAATCTTGAGACTACCTTGGTGAATAAAATGTGTTAAAATTTAACTAGCTGCTGAACAGGCTAAAATATGACACCACACATTACACAAGTGGTTAACATTTTGATGTTTCTCAAAAGAGAAGTTAATGTGGATTTCTTTTCGAAAGTGTATTGGACCGGCGACTAAAAAAAGCAAGAACATGTGGGAAATCTTATAATAAATGTAGGTTTGAACATATTAAGTTGAAATTTAAAAATGCAAAAAAGTATTCTTTATTTTGAAGGGCCGGCCGCTGAAGAAAAATTAAGGTACGAGAACTAAAACAATCAAATCCTAGAAAGCCGAATTCATCACGATTTATCGTTATTCTAGGTATAACACTGTCCAGCTTACTGAAGAAGAAATAAATGTGCAGTGCATTAACGCCCATGGCATAAACACCCGCGCAGGTGCGGATCTAGAATTTTTTTCCGGTCATAGGATAGGAAAAAAATAAAAAATAAAAACAAGAATAACCAAATCAACAAATCAAACCGAATTTCTTCAATAAAAAAAAAAAAAAAAACATAGTAAGAATAACCTTATGCAGAAACTCGTACAATTTGTTTTACTTAAAAATTCATTACATTAATATATACATTTATTGTGTATATCTATACATAAAAATCTAGTGCCGTTCGTTTGCTTTATAAAGGCACACAAACGGTCCAACACATATTTGTGAAATTTTCATGGTTTATACTGTTGTTTTCCGTGATGGTTTCTGTGAAAAAAAAAAAAGAAAAAACCTTATGGAAGAGTGGAAAAGATGCATTGGGTTTCCAATAGACAAGCGTCCACAGTAACCTCTGTCTATCAACTCCTACTCTCCACCTCCCCGTGGTGAATATCAGGTGCCCAGTACCTTCAACCGAAGATTGGGTTCCAACCCCAGTGGGAAGTTGTTGGCGGCAGCAACAAGAGAGAGGGGAATGAGGTATGCGCTCACTAAGGCATGCCGTCTTTTCAACAGGCGGCAGCTGAAGAACTCCCAAGATGGAATCAACGGTGGCGTCTTCAGTCAGGATGAACTACATAGTGAACACTTTATAGGGCTACTATAACATATTCGTAGCCCAGGCCTATAAGGAGCGGGTTGGCCGGCTCTTCGTCTACAGGTTGGGGGTCGTGCGTCGGGGTGACTGCCCGGCCACATAAATAAAATAGAGTTCCGAACCACCAGCAAGCCTCGGATACGGACAGAATTAATGATGACGGCCCACGCAAACGATTTAAGGACAACGAATTTCGGGTTTGCGCTTGGAATGTTAGGTCCCTTAACAGACCACTTGAAGCCGAATAACTAGCGTAGCAGCTACAACACGTGAAACAAATTTAAAAAACCTAATACCTTAATATGTAGTTTATTAATATTTTCGTTAATATTTTTAAAATGTATACATATTTTGTAAGAAACAACAATTTGTACGTTATAATTATAATAAGTACACAAAAGTTGAACATTTCAACGAAATTTCACCCGAATTAAAAAAATTTACATTTCTACCTTTTTATAGGTACCCTTGGTCATTAAAAGATTTATTCGCGCGAATTTTTTAAAATTCACAAACCGAATAAATCTTCAATGATCAAGAGTATAATCGTAGATATAAAGTAAGAATGTATAATTTTTAAATTTATTTTGTGCTGTCCAATTTTGTTGCTACTCACGTGGCCAAGGTGCCAGCGCAAGTGTTCAGGGGTTTGTATACCCTTATTATGCCATAGACACAGTGAGTGCTTTAGGAAAGAAGCAAGGGGTTGGAGAGGAGGTGCCGATGTACATTGGTCTTTAATTCCTGAACACAGCAATGATCGGGAAAGACAGAGTGTGGAAGAGAGTTCCACATTTGCGTAGTACGGCTATAGAACGGACTTGAGCGTAAGACCGAAGTTGGGATCAAGGGTAAACTGATGGGCATTCCTGGAAGCGCGGGTATTACTGTTGAATTGTTTAAGGGGTGGAATGCATCTATCTATTTCACGAGAGCAATTACCGTAGAAGTAACGGTAAAACAAGGAGAGACACGAAACGTTACGACTGTGTTCCAATGAAGTGAATGAGTTAGTGATGTCTCCGTCACCAATCATTCTAACTGCTCTTTTTTGTATAACATCCAAGAGTAAGTAGCTGGAGCACCAGGCCAGAGATGGGCATTGTACTCAAGCTTTGGACGGACATAAGTCTTGTAGTTAGTAACCAAATCAGACGGGGAGAAACAAATTTCTTGCACTGCCTTAAGAAACCCAAACATCTTGCGTCATTTTTGGTGATATCGCGTATGTACTCGTTCCGCTAGAGGTGGTCAGTGAGAGTGATACACATACCGACAATATCGAGATGTTCGGTTTCACAGATGCAAGTGCCACTCATGGACAGTGACAAGGGGGGTATGTCTCGCTTCAACGAAACAATACAGCATTGAGTTTTCGAAGCATTAAACTCTACGCGATTTTGTATTCCCCATTGTACAATGCTGTTTAGGTCAGAGTTTATTGACCTTATCATATTTAGCCGTTGAAGTTCCACATCCGAAGAGGAGGGATGTGAGTCTGGAAACGAATATGAAAAGCTAAGGGAACTATCGTCAGCGAAACAATTGATTGGATTAGAAGTTACAGACAAGAGATCATTAGTAAAAATGAGGAAGAAGGTCGGAGACAAAACGGAGCCCTGCGCGCACCAGCATTTATATTGAAGGTTTCAGACTTGAATCTGTCCAACACAACTTGTATTGAACGGTTCAAAAGAAAGTTTCTAATCCAACGAAGAAGGGATTCATCGATACCGAAATTACGCATTTTCGATAAAAGAGCAAGATGCCAGACTATATCAAATGCCTTTGAAATATCAAGTGCAACAATCTTACTCTCTCCGAAACGAAAGATTTGTTCTACTGTTCGGTGAGATAAACCATCAGATCACCAGCGGACCTGTTGCTGCGAAAGCCGAACTGCCGGTCATTATGAAGCTTTCGGTCTTCGAGATATTTCTTGAGATATAGTTTATCAGCGTTTCCATGTCCAGGTCCCCTCAATTCTTCAATTCTCCACACGCACCTAGAGAATTCTTGATGAGAGTAAGGCACTTAGGCCTTGGCTCTTCAAGAGCTGTCCCGCCACTCTATTTTATTCTATGGGGAAAAACTATTTTCTTCTAGGTCTCAAGATGGCGTTTGAAAGCTTTCGATAATTGATATTGCAGTGAACGAAACTAAGTTTAAAACTGAGTATACCGTCTTATTGGAATTCCGATTACTGAGCTAACCTAAGTTCCCAATAAAATACAGGTAGTATAAGCTAAAAAGGTTTTATCAAGAGGATCATATAAATCAAGTTTTTTTTTGCTATGACGTCCAATCTCCGGCAGCATCGGTATCGTAGCAATAAGGACTGTTTTTTGGAATTTTTCTAACAAGTTATGGTAATAAGTGTACATTTCTGTGAAAGATATTCCTGGTTAAGATCTAGATAGGAATGTTTGATAACAGAATTGCGCTATTGGAATCGATGAGGTTGAAACATAATTAAGTGAAACGATTGGATCCATTTTTCACAGTATTGTTCTCGAAAATGAATTTTCATGAGGGATAACAAATTTTGCAAGATAAATATTCAAATCATCTTTTCTTATCTCGAAATGTTTAAAGGTGACTTCCAATCGATTAGGTTAGGAGGACATTATATACATTATTTCAAAAAAGCCGTTATCAAATATCCATTCACAATTTCTTCCGAATTCATTTGAATTATAGTTTTAACTGGCCCCTAAATAAATTAATAATGTTTTTAAGTCTTATGTTCCTTACTTTTCAAATAGAAAAAAAAAAACACAATTCCTTTTATTTACACTGTCTTTTAATTAGTATACCGATGTTTGTTTTATCATTTGCCAATTTAACAATGCTATGATACCTAACTCAAATAGGCGTTTTTTAACTTTTGTTTTAGAATTAAGGGACACCCAAGGTCCTCAACTAAGTTAAGCAATATATCGATATATGCATTCTACAAGAACATTGAACATTGTTCCTATACGTTACACGTTCTTAGTATCAGAACGTCAATTCTTTATAACTGCGATTCGGTTGTGGAACTGTCTTCCTCGATCCTTAAGAATGATAAGCTGCACTAAAGTCTTCGTATCAAAACTAAAAGAATATTTGCAAAACCTAAGGTAGTGATGATTGGTTTCTCTTTTTTTTTCTTTCTTGTTAGATTTAATTATTAATTCTTGATTCTTACTTTGCTTTAAATAAATATAATTTTTTTTCCTTTATTTTTTAATTTTCTCTGAAGACTGTACGAGTCACACATACAACTTAAAAACTTTATTTTTTGAACTTAAACAATTGCAACACATCCTTAAAAAACAATTAAGTTTATACTATTTTAAAAGATACTGTATCTTATCTTACTGTATAAATCTTTTCAAATAAATGCATGAAATGAAATGAAATGGATGCATCATAGTAGATTTGTGTTTATTTCATTATTTTTTACTGCATGTACATTTATGAAGCCAAATAAAATTATTTGAGTGATTGTCTGATCTAATCCACAAGCACTAAATCAATTTGTCAAATGTCTTGAGGATTATTAACGACTAAACCCAAAAGACCTTTGATTGCTTTTATTTACAATAATTGTTATTTCTGTTATTTGTAAATGGAACTCTCTATAATTCTATTGAAAATTTGACTGTCTTATTTTTTTTAAATCAAAGACTCGCAAAATGCTGATGAAACTGTAGGAAAAATATCGGTTCAAATTGATTTGTTCACACTGACTTTCAATCTATTGTGAGTTTAAATGTTGAAAAGGAATTTGTAACATATATTACTAGCTGACCCGGCTTTTTCTATAGAATGGATTGATTGTGATTATATTTGGATTTAGGTTATTGTATTCACAACGTGCGCCCACGCGGGCATCTTTGCCGCCGGCCGCGCCGATAAAAGAGATTTGAAAAAATTCATGCGCTTCGTTTGGCAGCAATAAGCCAATTTGGTCATACGTTTTACATTTGACTTAAAATACTTGTTGAGGAGTTGGGCGGGTGCAATGTATACACATAATATTTTCAGTATGAATCTGCACTATAATCTTTTATTAAATTTCAAGCAAGCTCTTCAAGAGCTGTCACGCCACTCTATATTTATTTATTTATTTATTTATATCTTTATTCATCAATGGATTAAAAATTCTGCTGATTACATTCAATATAGGTACTATTAAACTAAAGGTAAACATACATAATTTGCCAATTACACATTCGTGGTTAAGACAATTACGTGATAATTTACAAGTTTACAAACTTAACAATTCTGAGACAATTTTTTTATTTTTTTTATAATAAACACACACTCAAGGGGTTTCTTATACCCTTATTATGCCATAGACACAGTAAGTGCTTTAGGAAAGAGGGAAGGGATTGGAGAGGAGGTGCCGGTGTACATTGGTCTTAAATTCCTGAACACTGCAATGATCCGAAAAAGCAGAGTGTGGAAGAGGGTTCCACATTTGCGTAGTACGGCTCAAGAACGATTCTCTATACTTGAGCGTACGACCGAAATTGGGCTCGAGGGTAAACTGATGGGCATTCCTGGAAGCGCGGGTATTACGGTTGAATTGTTCAAGGGGTAGAATGCAACTGGCTATTTCACTAGAGCAATTACCGTAGAAGTAACGGTAAAACAAAGAGAGACACGCAACGTTACGACAACGACGGTGTTTCAGTGAGGTGAATGAGTTAGTGATGTCTCTGTCACCAATCATTCTAACTACTCTTTTTTGTATACTATCCAAGAGGCTTGAGTAAGTAGCTGGAGCACCAGCCCAGAGATGGGCATTGTGAGTACAAGCTTTGGATGGATATAAGTCTTGTAGATAATAGCCAGATCAGACAGGGAGAAAAATTTCTTGCACTGTCTTAAGAAACCCAAACATCTTGCGGCATTGTTGGCGACATCGCGTATGTGTTCGGTCCACAAGAGGTGGTCAGTGATGCACATGAATGAATCTCGAGATGTTCGGTCTCATTGATGCAAGTGCCACTCATGGACAGTGGCAAGGGTGGTAAATCTCGCTTTAACGATACCAGACAGCATTGAGTTTTCGAAGCATTAAACTCTACACGGTTCTTAATTCCACAATGGACAATGCTGTTTAAGTCAGAGTTAAATGAGCTTATCATATTTTGCCGTTTCAGTTCCACATCCGAAAAGGAAGGATGTGAATATGGAAACGAAAATGAGAAGCTAGGGGTACTATCGTCAGCGTAACAATATATTGGATTAGAAGTAACAGACAAGAGGTCATTAATAAAAATAATAAAGAAGGACGGAAACAAAACGGAGACCTGGGGACACCAGCATTTATATTGTGGGTTTCAGACTTGAATCCGTCCAATACAACTTGTACTGGACGGTTCAAAAGAAAGTTTTTAATCCAACGAAGTAGGGATTCATCGATACCGAAGGCACGTATTTTCGATAATCGAGCAAGATGCCGACTTTATCAAATACCTTTGTAATATAAAGTTTAGAATCTTACTTTCTCCAAAACGATGTAAAGATTTGTTCGGTGAAATAAACCATCAAATCATCAGTGGACCTGTTACTGCGAAAGCCGAACTGCCGGTCATTAAGAAGCTTTCGGCCTTCGAGATATTTCTTGAGACATAGTTTATCAGCGTTTCCATGACCTTATATGACAAATGCTGTTTTCCAACTGCTCGGAACGAGCCCCCAGGAATAGGATAGATGATAAACAAGGGTTTCGCCAACGTGAAAGAACACCTCTTCAGAACAATAGCGAGGATACCATCCAGACCAGCGGATTTTCGTATGTTGAGATCCTTTAGGACTCTCGCCACAGCATGAGTGCCAAAGAAGATTTGTCCTATGGAATCATTGACGCGCTCAAGAACAGGCGGAGTCATAACACTCTCTGGCAACGAAGAGTTGGCGGCGAACTGCCTTGCACTGCATCAGAAATAAAGTACAGTAGATGACGGATATAAGAAAGTCCAAAAAACCAGAGAATTCCTTTCTTATAACCGTGTTTTCTTATATGTAATAAAAAGTGGATATAAGAAAGAAAATTTCTCATATAAATTAAATATATATAAGAAAGAAAATTTCTTATATCAATACAATTGCATATAAGAAATAAAATTTCTAATATAAGTCATAGCATTTTTGAATAGAAAATTTCTTCTTAGCAAATTTTAAAACAAAACCAAATAAAATGTTAAAATGCATTGCATGTACAATGTACATCCTTTATTTTAAGTATATAAATCATAAATAAATACATAACATAAACAAAATAAACATAAAATTATTTGTATGTACTTCTTTCAAAATCACATTGAACAGGTAGTATGGAATCAGCTAATACTATGAAGAATGGTGTTTCCGATTTTTTGTGCTACATCAAAACCAAAAAAAAAAACAAAACAAATCCTAATACCAAACTTATGTAAAAAAATGTGTACGACTGGGTCGTACGAACTTGCTCCTGCATGCTAAAACTAAATATTTATGATTACATATATAAAAATAATTAGAATTTATTAAAAAAACTTAAAATTTGAAAATGTACCTCGTAAATACATTTAATTCCCAAAATTTTAATGCCAAACAAATTAAAACGTAACTCTAGTTTTATTGATTTTTTTTTTTTGAAAATCGTCGTCGTTAAATTAATTTGTATATATACAATTTTTCGAAAATGTCTTAAAATTAATTTGGATATGCAGTTTTCAAGACCATGTAAATATACAAATTACACTTCAATTTGGACTCCTTAAATTGATCCGTTTTTGAGATACAGAATTTTGAAAAAATAAGTTAAAAATATTTTTTAAAAATCCAAAAAAAAATACAAAATATTATTTGAACAATAGCTATATACGTACTTTGGGAAAAAAAAATTACGCTAATCGGACTTTAATTTTTCGAGAAAATCTAATAACAAAAAAAACGGTTCTATGGGAGGTACCGTTTTGGAGCAATACAAAAAATTTTGTTTACATAAAAAAAATAAATGTTTAAAAAAATAAAACTCGCGGAAGTTTAAAAAAAATCTTATGGTGGTTACCCTAAATTTTGATCTTAAAACAAAAATAAAAAAAATTGGAATATGAGTTTTTGCTCAAAACGCTATTTTCCAAATTTGAAGTCAATCGGACCAGTAGTTAAGGCTGTAGATGCCTGTAAACTTAAAGACAGACAGACAGATGGAATCGCCAGACCCACTTTTTTCGACTTCTCTATCATCGTAATGTCATATCTCATCCTCATCTCAATTTTTTTTTACGAATTCAATACTAGCCATATTTTCTATATGTCGCAAGTAAAAAGCAGCACTGTGCCAGGTCTCAAGATAAGATGGCACTACAATCGATTGTCAGGTCGCGGGTACTAGCTAGATAGAAATACAATGAGGATGGGTTCAGAAATTTTGTGGAAGTTTACACGGTGCATCATTTGCATATTAACACTGGAAAATTTCTTATACACGTTTTATTTTCTATGTAGTGAACAAGATTTTACATCAGAAGAAGTTTCTTATATCAGTGTTTTTCTTATAAACGTTTTTCTTTTATGAGATAAATTTAACACACAATTTAATGAGAATGTGCATGGTGTTTTGAAATGTCTGTCTTATATCCGTGTTTTTCTTATATGAGACTTTCTTATATCCGTCATCTACTGTATATCGAACTGCAACTGGTTCGTGTGGAAACGTGCGGCAGCGTTGAAGGTTATCCCCACTGATTGCCACTGAAATCAAGACAATTCAAATTGCCGATGGCAATGTTTCTCCACAGTTAGAATTTCCAATTTATATGATTTTGCCACGACTATTTATTTCTATTCTATTAAGTTCTATATACTATTTCGCAACTTAAAAGTGCCTAAAAAAGATATTTACATCTCAAATAATCGCAACCTAAGCGTGCAAAAATCAATACTTCTAAAAAAAAAACTTTTTAAATAAAATTCAGTGGAGTGAATGAGTGGGGTTAAGTTTATTTTATATTTTCAGGTTATTTTAATTGACTTTTCACAGGCCGTTTCTTATTTTTAGGTATTTAAGAAAAGTTTACTATCTAGTTGACTATAGTTTGTTATTAAATATATGCGAATGAATTCGCCATGTAATTTTTTCACTTGTTTTTTGAAATATTTAAAAAGTGATATAGGTATATTGTAATTTCCAATCGCATAACAATCCATTTCCAAGACTCGAAATCTGGTAACTCTGCTTATTTCAGGTTTTCGTGCATTAAAAATCTTTGATGTCAACTTAGGGATGCCAGATGTTTTTCTTAGGAACTGTTTTTATACAAAATTGCTGTTTGTTTCTCGTTAGTGCTGAATATTAAAAAAAAATGGAAAACACTGTCAAAAATAGTTTTTCAAAAGTACAATAACTGTGTTGTAAAAAAAGACTACTACTGCTAGTAATTTTGGCCCTACTTTACTTTAAGGGATCATGAATTTGAAGTCGCCAATTGTATTCATAATTAGATTAGGGCTAGTAAAGCGCAACAAATCACAATTGTCTAGGACAATAATATTTCTGTTTTTAATAAATTAAACAAAATCAAACTTATTCTACAGAATTCACTAGTAGATGTCATTTTTAGTACTGGTAGACTGCATATATTTATGGGATATTTTTGGTTAGGGAATTTTATAAAGAATTTCCCTTCATTTATATTATTTTTGGTAAGAGAATTGTATAAAGAATTTCCCTTTAAGGATATTTTGGACGCCATACACCGCACCTTGGAAAATATATATACATTTTTTACTATTACTTATACTCATGTTAAAATGCATTTTCTCTTGATAAAATAATAATGAAAAATTTCGTGAGAATTTCGTTTGTTGTTTTATTTTAATATTTTTTTTGCAGTTTATAAATGTCTGTCCGCTTCCGAGGCCTGTTGTTGCTTCGCAACTCGATTCTTTTCTACGTGGTCGGAAAGTCACCCCGACGCACACTGGGAAAATTAGTATGGGAGTGCGGAAAAAATTCTATAAAAACTGAACCACTTGATGGATTTGGATGAAATTTTCAGAAATGATAACTTGATACGTAAGAAATCAAAATAATCAATTACCGCCCACTGCCACGCCCCTTAATATTAAAAAAAATATTTTTTTTCTCAGAATTATAAGAAATTTAAATAAATTCCTTACAAAATGTCAAAAATACTATTATAGTAATATTAGTAATCGCAAATACAGATATCAAGTGAAACACAAGAAAGTATAGTGGGAAAATAAAAAAAAAAACACTTTTATTGCGTTTTATTGAAATTTTAGTCTTGTAGAAGAGCCATAACTTCTCCAGTTAACTGATCATGCTTTTTCATGGTAAAAGAATGGGTGAGGTTTGAGATTAAGGGGTCAGATGTCACCATCAATCGGCTCATTACATCCTGATTCGTTGCAATGCGGCTACGTTTCCTAGAATGTCTACGTAGGTATTTTTTTATAGTCCTCATTCCGACATTCTTGAGCCTCTCCAGACAATGTTCCAACAATAAAAATACATTTTTCCATTATGGATCAATAATTATTTTTAATCAAGAAAATCTTAAAATCACTTTTCCACAAATTATTGACTTCAAAAGATTTCAATAAATGTGTTTGTATAAGATAATGGATCATTTTTTCTTTGAGCCAAGGTCAAATTATCATGAGTAAATTTTTGTAGTAGATTTGAAAAAAATGAAACATTACATTCAACAATTTTTTGTTTGGCAAATCTACTCTTTTTTACTTATTTTGTATTATATTCAAATTCATTAGCATAGATAAGAGTGCTTTTTGTTGAATTTAAGAAAAAATATGTGATTGTTAGCCAAAGATGTACCATAGCCCTTAAACGATAAGTTTTAAGAAAAAAGTGTTTTCACAAACTCTATAGGAAATTAAATTGTCTACAACTTTGTCGAAGGTAATTTTTCTCTATCATCAAAATTGAGCCAGCTATGAGCAGCTTCTTAAATTCATTAAAAACAAAATGGCGGTTCATCCGGTTAAATTTTTAGTGAATTTTTTTTTAAATAACGTTTGACTATTGATGTACTTCCATATTTTTGGTCAAAAATGCAAAAATAATTTACTAAAATAGATTTTGTAACACAATCAAAACTGTTTTTTGAAATTATAGCCATTTTTAGTTTATTTTGTGACTAATTGCAGTTTTCAATCTGCAATAAAATACAGAGTGGCACCTGGTGGCACCTAAATTTGGTACCTATCGAAAGATAAACTTGAAAGGATTAAGATGACACTAGTCTCTGACTGTAGGCAAATGTAGCTAAAATTGTATGTCCAAAAATATAAAAAAAATTACAAATTTTTGAGTGCTTTCTTAAAATAATCATACAATGAAAACCAAATTTGAAAAATTATATTTTTCTTCGGTTTAACATTGAGACAATAAAGTTCGTTAAGAAAAAAATAAAGAAAAATATTGGGGCGAAACCAAAAAACAAAAACAAAAACTTTCACCTAAGTGCTTTTTTACCATATAATCAAAAGCGCTACCAAGTTATGTCTTTAAAAAGTTATAAAAACGAAACCAATAGTCCGATTTCAATAATTCTTTTTGATTTAGGTGCAGATTTTATTCTGGAATCTGAAAATATCATCAAAAATTTGGTTTTCAAAATTTTATTTTAAGACTTTTTTCCGCAAAATCCCCAGTGTGCGACGCACAACCCCCAACCTGGAGTACCACTCACTTGATTTGACTCTAAGTGGAAAAACAGCTCCTTTTACGGCCTGGGCTTCAATTAAGTCGAAGTAGCCCGTAAAGATGTTCACCAAGTAGTTCGCCCTAACTGGAACTGGAGACGCCACCGTTGATTCCAAAGACGAAATTCATTCGCTGCCGTCCCTCGGTGGGAGTGCCTTGGTGGGAACACTCCTTCGTTGTGGGGTAATTAGTAGTAACAGCCTACTCCGCATCTACCTGTCGACCATGGGAGGCCCTTCTGCGAAAACAAGTTTCCCGATCGCATAGCTCTAAGCATCATAGTAGTAGTTACCGTAAGCAATTTGCTACGTCAAGGCTTGCCCCGTGGAGGGCAGAGAGGATCTTGTAGGCGATGAAAGTCTGCTAAAAATCGCCTACAAGATCCTCTCTGCCGTAATATGTGAACGTCTGAAGCCTTTCGTCAACAATCTGATTCGTCCTTATCAATGTGGCTTCAGGCCAGGAAATTCAACCATTGACCAAATTTTTACGTTGCGGCAGATCCTGGAAAAGACCTATGAACTCCAAATCGATACCCACCACCTTTTCATCGATTTTAAGGCCGCGTATGACAGCATCTACAGAGACAAACTGTATTAAGCTATGTCTAGTTTTGGCATCCCTGCCAAGCTCGTTCACTTGTACAAAACGACGATGGAGAACTCACGCTGCTCCATCAAGGTTGGCAACGAGCTTACGGAATATTTCGACGTCAAAAAAGAATTCAGACAAGGCGATGCACTGTCATGCGATTTGTTTAACATCGTTCTTGAGAAGATAGTGCATCAGAACTCCAACGTCAACACCAGAGGCACTATCTTGCAAAAATCTGTTCAACTTCTCGCGTACGCCAATGATATTGATATCTTTGTATATTGAACAGCTAGTACTACCAAGATTGGTTTTCTGCTTGGTTTGACAGATCTTCTGTCAAACCAGGCAGAGAACACACATTACAAACTTATGTAAAAAAAACTGCTTCTGTGAAAAATTCTAAAGATGACATCACCATCGTTTTCCATCTTGAGACTACTCCCCAAATAGATATACAAAGATTGATATAATGGGAACAACACAGAGTGATGTCAATGGCGCCTTTGTGAGAATTGAGACAGAAGCGGCAAAAATTGGTTTAGCGGTAAATGAGGGATAATGGAGTATAATGCTGTCTTTGGGGGAGGACACCCAATACGGACGGCTCGGACAGAATATCACAATAGACGCATACAATTTCGAGGTAGTAGAGGAGTTTATCTACCTAGGCTCCGCTATAAACACGGGCAATATCACCAGCGCCGAAATCAGACGAAGAATAATTCTTGCTAATCACTGTTTCTTTGGGCTAAGAAAACAATTGAGTGGAAAAGCCCTCTCTCGAGCAACTAAAATAAAACTGTACGACACACTCACCATCCCAGTCATACTGTACTGTGCAGAAGCATGGATTGTGACAAAATCGGTCCAGAAAGCCTTCGACACTATTCCCGAGGGACGTAGGAGGAGAGGAAGACCGCGACTCAGGTGGCGCACTCAAGTGGAAGAGGACCTCAATCAACTTGGAGTGCAAAAGTGGAGACATGTAGCTAAGGACCGAGCTAGCTCGCGGAGACTGTTGATTGAGGCCCAAGTCCACATCGAACTGTAGCGCCACCTTAAGTAAGTAAGTAAGTTTATAAATGTCAATATTATGTAAATATTTATGAAAAAGCTATAATATCGCACAATTCGAAAATTCAAAGAATTATGAATTTATTCTTTTTTAAAAGGTTCATTCCGCATTTTTTCTTGCGAATTCCATACATGGAGAATTTATTTTGTAAAACTGAAAAAACACTTTTAAGGACATTTATTAAATAACTAAATTACTTTTGCAAATATTATTAATAAAATTTTGTTTGTGTTTTCATTTTATGTATCAACACTTAGCATTATTTTGAATGATTAGGTACTACCAAATTTCAAAAAAAAAATTAATTTTCATTTAAAAATTTCAATGAAAAGTATTTTATTTTAAGATTACAAAATTATAAATGATGAAATTTTTTTAAATAACGTTATAAATACGTATTTACTCATATTGTAGATGACGGTTATGAGAAACTCAAAATGTATTGCTGTATTATATCAGTGATTTCTTATATTTCTATACCAGAGTTGGGCAAAATTTATTCGAATAATTATTCGAATAATAATAATAAGGGTATTCACGTAACGAGATAATTTTCTACTTTGCGGAAAAATAGAAAATTCCGCAAAAGGTTTAAATGAACACCCCAGCAGAAAATACTAGCGTAAACAAGGGAAACAAACTGCTGTTTGTTAAACGACAAAGTGATGTCATGTCATTCGATAATTTATGTTAAAGTGATTCTTTTTTTTTATTCTAATTACATTTTAATTTTTGCTCTTCAAGATGCCAAGTAGTTTTAAAACAAAATTCATTCATTCATTCATTTGTTTGTTGATTCTGATTGGTTTTTTTTTTTATTTAATTTGACGAGAACTTTCCGCTGATGTCAGTTCAGATAGAAAAAAAAGATGAAATGAGCGCCAAATTAAACGTCATAAATTTTATCAGGTTTTTTTCTGCAGTTTCTGCTTCAAATTTGTGAGATAAAATTCTACGATTTGCAGAAAATGTTTCCCATACAAATTTTGACAGCTCATTTCTACCGATAGAAAATTCTACGGTTTCTACGGTTTCTATGGGTTTTCCGCGTTTACGTGAATACCCCTAATTATTTTATTCGTTATTAACGAATAATGAATAATTTAATTTATAGCCGGTTTTTCATTCTTTGGAAAAATCTAAAAATAACAAAGTGACAAATAAACTTATCTGAGTATTCATCGGTCGAATAAATAAGAGATTTATTCTTCAGATAAAGTCTATCTGACGATTGAAAAATCCAATATTTCGTTATCTGTCGAACAAACACTATCAGCTTGTTTATCTGGAGATTGGAAAATCGGCTCTAATTCGAAGAAAATTCATTCTCTCTCTCAGCAATAAAGAATGAATGAAGGAATTCGAGTGTCTAATTCCAAAGAAAACATAAATAAAAACTTGAAGATACACAGACTAATCAAAGAAGGTACCTACATATCCGATTTTATCCGTGATTCAGAATAACGAATGAAATCATGAGTAATTTATTCGCGAATAAAATAATAAAACGCATACTCTTGCAGCTAACCTGCTTTTTAGTTCGTAGGAAAATGTCATTTTGACAACAAGCTTTCCCATTTTGCTTTAAATGACAACAACAGTGATCTTGATAGTATTGGTTGTTCCATATACAAATCCACTTAGTATAATTTAACTACTGATCTCTATATTACACTGGAAAGTGTATTACCTACAAAGTGTAACAGTTTTTTTTGACTCCTTTTGAAGATGACAGTAAATGTCCCTTTTCGACTTTTTGACGTCTAACCAACAAAAAAAAGCAAAAAAATAAGGAGTTTTTCTTTTTTACATTTGAACAGTGCCTGAACAATAGAAATGTTTAGAATAATTTAAATGGTGAAGTTGTTATTGCAGAGAATATCAGTTTTGTAATGGTCTATTATATTATTTATTAAATACAACTATACAAATGAAAAAAAAAAACTTCATATTAATTCTCTATATACAATGCTCAGAACTAAGAAAGAAAAATGCCTATAAATGAAAGAAAACTACCTTTGTATATGGAACAGCTTGTACCTTTGTATATGGAGGGTGAAAATACTATAAATTCCATATACAAAGCTTGTACTACCAAGATTGATGTTCTGGCAGAGAACACCAATACAAACTTATGTAAAAAAATTGCTTCTGTGAAAAATTCTAAAGATGACACCACCATCGTTTTCCATCTTGAGACTACTCCCCAAATAGATATACAAAGGTTCTTTGCACCGACACAGAGATCAGTAATATAGAGATAAGAGATTCTTTGTCGTTTATTTTTGTTATACTGTTATACGAATTTTTCCCTTTTCGACTTTATAACAATATTCAAATGGAGTCACTTTTTCTGTATGGATACACTATCCAGTGTATTATAGAGATCAGTGATTTTAACCCATTTCGTATTCAACACGCTTTTTTAACACGGAGTCTTCATTAGGCATGGGCCATGTCATGTTTTTTCGACAGCATCCCCATGGTAACCTTCTCTGTCAATGTGACTGGATAAATGATGACATAATTTTTCATTTGTGACAAAACCTTGATCAGTTATAACCTTTGAATATGGAACAGCTAGTACTACCAAGATTGGTTTTCTGCTTGGTTTGACAGATCTTCTGTCAAACCAGGCAGAGAACACACAATACAAACTTATGTAAAAAAAACTGCTTCTGTGAAAAATTCTAAAGATGACACCACCATCGTTTTCCATCTTGAGACTACTCCCCAAATAGATATACAAAGGTTATAACAAGATGGGAAAGCTTGCTGTCAAAATGACATTTGCTTACAAGCTAATGTGGCTTTTCTTACAACCACGAAGAATTGCTGCTAAAATTCAATGTTTTTTGGCGTATAAGAAATGTGCAAAAATGAATCCATCCCTTTTTTGAATGTCTGCGTTGTCTGGTCAGCTGTAAAATCGTTTTGTGCATGATAATCACAACAACAGAAAAATCAGCTATATTATACGTGTAAAATCCGTGTACAAGTATGTGCAAATCCGTCTCCAAAAAGAGATTCAAGAGAAATCAATCCTTCGAGAAATAAATTCAATTTCTTTGTGAAAGAAATGCGTTTAAGGCACTGTTTGGAAATGTAACATGCAAGCTGCAACACACTGTACACATTTCTTCTTTATTGCATTGAATTGGAGAGCATGCCCGTTGCTTGGTGGTGTAACGGGGACTGCAGTCAACAATTGCACTCAAAGAGAGCCTTTCTTGGTTTTGCATCGTGCGTCGCTCTAGTTGAGCTTTCACTCAATTTGATGCAGTCAAAGTAAAGTCATGCAAACTCTTCCCTTTTTGATAGCAACCACCAACCGATCAACATCGATCGCACCATAAGCTCTTAACTCTAAAATATTGAAAATTGAACTTTATATTTTGCATTGTATCTCCGATTAAATTTTATATTGAAGTTGAATTTTGGCATTTTCAATCTTGAACAAATTGGTCCTTCAAGTCGTCGGATGCTAAAGAACTTAAAAATTGAATAATAGTTAAATTGAATATTTTGTTTTGAATTCAATTATTGCTACATCGGGTGGTTGCTATTTGATTTGGTACAGTCCACACCACACACATCATCCTCGTTGCATTGAGGATAGGTAAATATATGTACGTTGATGAACGTTGATTTGGATTATTGGCTGGAGGTTATATTTGGCTGTTGGCTGCAATTTGGTTCCTTGGTACTCCCATAGTTTGGCTGTTCGCTGCAAGTTGTTTCTTGGTGTCAATTTGGAATTTGCTGTTCGCTCCACTTGGTTAGTTTTGTTTGGTGGAAATTTTGGACTATGGAGGTTTTGTTGGAAACACGTGGACATTCAAAGGCGTGTATTGAACGGGTACATAGATTTTCGGTGTCGATACCAGAAGGTACATTAATTGAGGCAGTCGAAGTAAGGTTAGATCGTTTAGAAGACGCATGGAAGGATTTCACCGGGAATCAATTCGATTTACATCAACATCATGCTGAGGAAGGTTATGGGAATCCCGAGGTCGAATTTGAACAGGTGGAGGCAAAGTTTATTGAGGCAAAGTCACTGCTTTTAAGTTTTCTAAGAGGAAAACCTCCACGTGATTCGTTGGTAGTCAGAGCTTCACATCGTAATTCTGGTAGTGCAGAAATGAACGTTCATGAGAAGGCAAAAAAGGCAGATGAGGTTAGTTGTGGCATGGAACACGAAAAGGTTTCCAACGAGGGTGCTTCTGCATTTGTTCGAGGTTCATCTCGAGAAATTGAGCTTCCGGCGTTCAAAATAACACCGTTCGGTGGCGACTACAGAGAGTGGCCATGCTTTCGAGACATGTTTTTGGGAAGCATAGATTGTAGGAAAGATCTTTCTGGTGCACAAAAGTTCCGTTACCTTAAATCATTTTTACGGGATGATCCTGCTAATTTGTTGAACGGAATATTTATATCAGATGCAAACTATTTGCAGGCCTGGGAGAACCTAGAAAGAAGGTACGATAGGCCATTGTATATCATCAATCAATTTATTGAGATGTTTTTAAATATGCCGTCGGTATCAACGCCAGATCATAAGCAACTTCGCAAATTGATAGACAATGCAGATGAAGTCATTCGCGGATTAGCTGCTTTAGGGTCAGAGGGAAGAGATCCATGGTTGACGTTTCTTTTAATAAGTAAAACCGATTCTGAAACCCGTCAAGCCTGGGCTTTACACAATGCCAATTCTGAAGAGGCCACAATTGATCAGTTGATTGGCTTTTTGGAAAACAGATGTTGCGCTTTGGAAACAAGTGAATCTAAGTTGAAGGTCCATAAGTTTGATTCCCGATCATCGAAACCTGGACGAGTTAAAAGCTTAGCCGTTATGCCAGTTATATGCCCTAAGTGTGGAAACAACCATTTACTATACAATTGCTCAGTCTTTATTGATATGGCCGTCGTAGATCGTCGTAGTTTCGTCAAAGAAAAGGGATTATGTTACAACTGCCTTGGAACTCAACATTCATCGTCGCGTTGTCAAGTGAAAAGCCGTTGCTTTCACTGTGGTTCACGTCATCATTCGTTGGTGCATCTCGTTGCTGCTGGCCCGAGTGGCTCTAGAATTGGGAATACGCTTCCTAAAGAGGTGGCGTCAACCTCGTCTTCGACACAATCGATTGTTTGCAATCATTCCAAATTTTCCAATCCAACCTCTGTTATTCTACCCACTGCCATTGTGAGAGTGCTGGATGCTTCGGGAAAATTTCATGAACTGCGTGCTCTTCTGGATACGGGCTCGCAAGTTTCATTCGTTACAAATCGTGCTGTTCGGTTGCTTGGACTTTCTCGTTCGAACTCTTGTTTGCCTATAACAGGAATTGGAGCTGTTAACGCTGGGGTTGCCCAAGGTATGGTTTTTCTTCAGATGACATCTCGTTTAGAATCTTCACCAATGCATGTACAGGCCTTCGTTTTGAATACAATAACGTCAAACATATCACCAATTTCAGTTCCTGCTGATTATACTCTCGCTTTTAATGAACTTAAGCTTGCAGATCCAGGATTCATAAAACCTGGACCAATTGATATCCTCCTCGGTTCAGATACTGTATGGAGTAGCTTGCGAGATGGCCACCAATCGGATCATTCCGGACACATCGTAGCCCACAACACTGTTTTCGGTTGGGTCATCGCTGGAAAATTTCCTAGAAGGGAAGTGATTTCAATGCATGTTGAGGTAGGGGTTGAACAGTTAATGAAATCCTTTTGGGAAATAGAAGAGGTTGCTATTCGAGTGAGTGCTACAGAAGATTTTGCTGATAAGCACTTTGAACAAACATTTACGAGAGCTGAAGACAACAAGTACATAGTCGAATTGCCGTTTCGTCACAGTGAAGTCCGATTTCAAAATACCGTTTCTGCTGCCATTTCAAGGTTATTCAGTTTAGAGAGAAGGTTTGCTCATAATGAAAATCTGCGTCTTGAATATTCTAAGTTTATGCAAACGTATGAGGAGTTGGGTCACATGACTCGTATCCCAGATAACGAAGTAGAGTCGAATTCAGGACAAGTCTATTATCTTCCTCATCATGCCGTCGTCACAACCAAAATGCGAGTGGTTTTCAATGGTTCTTACAAAGATTCAGCAGGATTAAGTTTGAATGACGCTCTCTATATTGGGCCTGCTCTTCAGAGAAACTTGTTGAACGTTTTCATACAATTTCGATTATATCGCTATGTATTCTGCGCAGATATCGTGAAGATGTTTCGCCAAATATGGATCCATCCGAAGCATAGGGACTTCCAGCGCATCGTATGGAGAAAAACTCCAACTGACCCTGTTTCACATTATCGATTGAACACGGTCACCTATGGCACTGGTCCAGCCCCTTTTCTCGCAATAAGAGTCCTAAAGCAAATAGCTAAAGATTATGGTGCTCGTTTTCCTAAGGCTGCAAAAGCAATTCTTCGTAATTCGTATGTTGATGATTTCGCTGCCGGAGCCGATTCGTTGTCAGAAGTTCTGGAATTACGGGATCAACTGATAGGAATACTCTCTTGTGGTGGGTTAGAACTCAGCAAATGGGCATCAAATTCTTGGATTATTCCTAGTTCTACAGAAGGGGGAGATACAGTCTCTTTGAGTTCTGACTCGGAGTGGAAAAAGGTACTTGGAATCGTTTGGAATCCATTTAAGGACATGTTTTCGTTTAAGATTTCGTTGGAAGAGTCATCAGCACCCACAAAAAGATCTCTACTCTCAGAAATTTCAAAAGTGTTTGATCCTATGGGCTTCCTAGCTCCATCTACAATCCTCTTTAAGATGCTGTTTCAAGATCTTTGGTTGAGTAAAGATAGCATCGGATGGGATGACCCGCTGCCATGCGAGATTGCAACGAAGTGGAGTTTCTATCGACAAAGCTTGGAATGTTTTGGCCAACTTAGAATCCCGCGCAGGTATACTGTACATGCTTCCGATTTCGATCTAATTGGGTTCTCAGATGCATCAGAGAAGGCGTATTCGGCGGTAGTGTATGCACGTAGTGTCTCGAGCTCTGGTGTTGTTCACGTTCAACTAGTTGCGGCCAAGACGCGCGTTGCCCCGGTAAAACAAGTTTCACTCCCTCGTCTTGAACTATGTGGGGCTCTCCTTTTGAGTCGAATCATACAGCTTATTTGTTCATCGTTAGAAAACCCTCCCACAAAAATCTACGCCTTCACCGACTCTACTATAGTTCTAGCTTGGCTCTCTTCACTTCCACGCCGATGGACAACATTTGTTGCTAACCGGACAGCAGAAATTCTGGACACTTTACCTCGATCGGTTTGGAATCACGTCTGCTCTGAAGAGAATCCAGCAGATAGCGCATCCAGAGGAGTAGAACCAAGTCAACTTTTGGATTTGGGATTGTGGTGGCATGGACCAGACTGGCTTTCAACAGAATGTGATCATTGGCCCGCATTTGACGTCAAACTGAAAGGAGATATTCCCGAGGAAAGGAAACGCCCGGCTGCAGCATTAGTGTCGTCACCAAATTTGAATCAACATTTTTTTGATGAGCTTTCCATGAAGGTGTCATCGTGGAGAAGACTTGTTCGCATTGTGGCTTATATCCTTCGCTTTGTTCGTAATTGTCGGGATAAATCAGAAAATCGCTACTATGGATTTTTAACGTCGGCTGAGCTTCGCAATTCAAAACTGACCTGTCTTCGTTTTTCCCAAAGAGAATTCTGTGAAGAAGTTCGGCAGCTCAAAAAACAAAGCACGGTCTCAACTCAATCTACCTTAGCATCGTTGTCTCCTTTTGTTGATGAGGAAGGCTTGTTACGAGTAGGGGGACGAATTTCGAATGCTCCATTTGTTTCGTTCAGCATGAAGCACCCAATTATTTTACCCAAAAACCATACTGTTTCAAAGCTTATACTTTCAGAGGCCCACATAAAATACCTACATGCAGGTGTGTCGGAGCTGTTCTCTGTAGTTCGACAAGAATACTGGATAATCGGAGCCAGAAACATGCTTCGTAAAGTGGTGCACGATTGCCTTCCGTGTTTTAAAATGCGTTCTTCAGTCTCGACTCAACTAATGGGAAACCTACCTTCGTCTCGTCTTTCACCATCATTCGCGTTCGCCGAAACTGGATGTGACTACGCCGGTCCATTTATGCTTCGTACATCCAAGTTGCGCAAAGCGAGACTTACCAAAGGCTATTTCGCTTTGTTTATTTGTATGGCAACCAAGGCACTGCACTTGGAAGTAGTGAGTGACCTTACCACAGAAGCCTTCATTGCTGCCCTGCGTCGATTCATCGCTCGAAGAGGAAAGTGCAAGGTGATTCATTCCGACAACGGAACAAACTTTCAAGGAGCTGCGCGTAAGCTCTCAGAGGTGTATGCCCTAGTTAGGTCATCCAAACACAACGAGCTAGTTTCGAACGTTTTGGCAGAAGATGACATCAAATGGAAGTTTATTCCACCTCATGCTCCTCACTTTGGTGGACTGTGGGAGGCGGGTGTCAAGAGCGTAAAGCAGCATCTTCGTCGTAGCATTGGTGACAACGTCCTCACTTTTGAAGAGATGAACACCCGCTAACCCCTTCTCATTTTATTATAGGCCGTCCGTATACCGCATTACCTGACCTCAACTACCTGGAAGTTCCGGTCAACCGACTTGGACGTTGGGAGCTGGTTCAAAATATGCTACAAGGGTTTTGGCACAGATGGCAGCTCGACTATATTACCACACTTCAACAGAGACCCAAGTGGCGAAATACCAACCGAGACTATCAAAGGAATGACCTGGTTGTTTTGAAGGAACCGAATCTTCCCCCTTCGCAATGGAGTTTGGGTCGGATCGAGGAGCTTCACCCTGGTACCGATGGACACGTTCGGGTTGTTACCATTCGTACAAAAAATGGAACATTTCGAAGACCAATCACCAAGTTAGCGTTCTTACCCGTTTGCTGAAGTGCCCTTCAGGGGGGGCGGCATGTTTGGAAATGTAACATGCAAGCTGCAACACACTGTACACATTTCTTCTTTATTGCATTGAATTGGAGAGCATGCCCGTTGCTTGGTGGTGTAACGGGGACTGCAGTCAACAATTGCACTCAAAGAGAGCCTTTCTTGGTTTTGCATCGTGCGTCGCTCTAGTTGAGCTTTCACTCAATTTGATGCAGTCAAAGTAAAGTCATGCAAACTCTTCCCTTTTTGATAGCAACCACCAACCGATCAACATCGATCGCACCATAAGCTCTTAACTCTAAAATATTGAAAATTGAACTTTATATTTTGCATTGTATCTCCGATTAAATTTTATATTGAAGTTGAATTTTGGCATTTTCAATCTTGAACAGGCACTGATCTCTATAATACACTGGATAGCGTATCCATACAGAAAAAGTGACTCAATTTGAAGATTGTTATAAAGTCGAAAAGGGAAAAATTCGTATAACAGTATAACAAAAATAAACGACAAAGAATCCCTTATCTCTATATTACTGATCTCTGTATCGGTTGGAAAAAGCAGAGTAGTTTGTTTTCATTTATAGGCGTTTTTCTTTTTTTGGTTCGGAGCATTGTATATAGAGAATTAATATTAAGGTTTTTTTTTCATTCATAATTGTATTAATAAATGATATAATCGACTTTTATTAATTACAAAACTGATATTCTCTTCCATAACAACTTGTTTACTTCACCATTTAAATTATTCGAAACATTTCTATTCACTGTTCAGACTCTGTTCAGATATAAAAAAGAAAAACGCCTTATGTTTTTGTTTTTTTTTTTTTTTTTTTGGTTAGACGTCAAAAAGTCGAAAAGGGACATTGACTGTCATCTTCAAATGGAGTAAAAAAAAACTGTTATACTTTGTTGGTAATACACTATCCAGTGTAATATAGAGGTCAGTGGTTTAAGGGAAAAAAATTTCCACTTTTACGTCACGGATCAATTCTTGGGTTGTAAGAAAAGCCACATAAGGAACAAGTTAGCTGTAAGAGTACGTGTGTAATACAAACTCAAAAAAGCAGGTTAGCTGCAAGAGTATGCGTTTTATTGTAATAATGATACAATTGCTTACATAATAAAAAGCAAGTTTGCTGCAAGTTTGAGGTTTTTGGAGGGCAAAACGTAGGTAGGTTTCGAATCTTGTTATAACTGATCAGTGACCTTGAAGCGTATTGGTATGGTTTGCCCTGACAAAAACAACAGAAAGTAAACAAACTGTTGATACATTGGCGCAAAATTATAGTCCGCTAATGAACAACTTTAGTGTGATACTAGCTTAAAATGACGTTTGAGTCATGGCTGAAACGTCATTTTAAGCTAGTATCACACTAAAGTTGTTCATTAGCGGACTATAATTTTGCGCCATTATATTTTTCTTCGATATAAATAAATAAGTTTTGAACATCAAAAAAAATTAAATATTAAAATTTAATACTATTTTCCGTTTGGTTAAAATAAAATTATTTTTAAATTTTCTTGAAAAGTTTCGATCCCACTGCTGTCAGAGACAACAAATCATGAACAAAATTTCATATATTAATCAAAAAATTTGGAAAAAAAAGCATTCGTCAAATTTCATGGCAGGTTTCTCCATTGAATAAGAAGTACAGGAAGCGGTGTTAGCTACATGTACAGTGTACGTGAGTGAAGCAACAAAATTGTCTGATGATGTCCATTTTTAGGGTATGTGCTGTCAATTTTTAGGGTATGTGCTGTCAAACTTTGACTGTGTTGTCAGTCGAGTTCAGGGGTGTATTATTTCTGTTCGTGATGGTAAGGCGCTGCAATTCGTTGAGTTCCCGTAGTATGCACGGTTGTTTTGAATAGTTCTTCCATCGTGTTTCAAAACGTTTTTATTTGTTGGTTGTATTACAATAGGCGTAATAAACGTGATGAATTACGGATGAAAAATTAAGAAAATGTACTGGAATATAAAAAAATTAAAATTTAAGAACCCTGCAATGCATCTTCAGTGTTAAAACACCATGCTTCCTAAAAAAGAATTGAGACTGAAAAAAAAAGTTGAAGCAAAATCGATGAAATCTTGATTTAATCAAATTTCGCTTGGCGCCCCTGAGAATAACTATTCAACTGCAGACCAGCCCTGTTGCAATGTGTTTGTGTTTGTGTAACTCACACTACTTAGAAAAATGCTTCAATTCTTGTTCATAAGACCCCTTCCTGTACTTCTTATTCAATGGGTTTCTCTGTCCAGATTTAAAACTAAGACATGAAAGTCTGATGTTGGATGAGACATGGATTTATTTGATACTCCACTAAGCACATCATGTCTTGTCTTAAATTCACTCCAACACTCATGGCTGTAACCAAACGTCAGGGTTTAACACTTATTTTACCGCAATTCAAACACGGCCTTAAAAAGAATCGAAATATAGTTTCTTCTCATATATCAAATTAAACGAGCACAAAAAAGTATTTTATATACGATGAAATAAGCATTTACTTTTACTAAGCTAATATTGTAAAACGAAAAATCAATTCATTTTAAATATACTTTATAAATCCTGAAAGTTTTATTTTTAAACCAATCAATCTCCAATGATAACGTATTCAAAACTTTAAGACCAATCTAGCTACATTGGTAATACTAATGATATGATACTTAGTAGCAAACTCGTAAAGTTTTACCTAAAAACTTTTAAAGTTGCTTTCGATCTTTTCACATTCACTTTTGCTTATAATATTGTTTGGATCAGTATGTCACATTGAATAAGAAGTACAGGAAGCGGTGTTAGCTACATGTACAGTGTACGTGAGTGAAGCAACAAAAATGTCTGATATGTCCATTTTTCGGGTATGTGCTGTGAATTTTTAGAGTATGTGCTGTCAAACTTTGACTTTGTTGTCAGTCGAGTTCAGGGGTGTATTATTTCTGTTCGTGATGGTAAGGCGCTGCAATTCGTTGAGTTCCCGTAAAGTGCACGGTTGTTTTGAATAGTTCTTCCATCGTGTTTCAAAACGTTCTTATTTGTTGGTTGTATTACAATAGGCGTAATAAACGTGATGAATTACGGATGAAATATCAGGAAAATGTACTGGAAAATAAACAAATTACTCATTAAAAACCGTGCAGTGTATCTTTAGTGTTAAAACACCATGCTTCCTAAAAAAAGAATTGAGATTGAAAAAAAAAAGTTGAACCAAAATCGATGACTCTTGATATAATCAAATTTCGCTTGGCGCCCCTGAGATTACCTATTCATCTGCAGACCAGCCCTGTTGTAATGCGTTTGTGTTTGTGAAACTCACACTACTTAGAAAAATGCTTCAATTTTTGTTCATAAGACCCCTTCCTGTACTTCTTATTCAATGGTATGTCAAGTACGATTGATATTTCGTTATGTTATCTTATCCTTACGTCTTCCCCTTAAAACTGAAAATGGGAAAAAATGGCCGCATTCACTAACGTAGTCACTACGTAGTAAACTCATTCTGATTGGCCAAATACAACTAAGAAATGAGTTGAAGTTTCCCCTCCGACTTACACTACGTACCTTTCGACTTCAAAGGTAGTTGACAGATTTTGACATTTCATAATCAGCTGTTGAATAAGAAACAAACATTCAATTTCAATTAAAAAAATAAATTGAAATGAAATTAATTGTACAATACGACAATATTAATTATCTGATAGAGTCTGATGACGAAATTTATGTAATCAGATCTTAGCAGGTAGTGTTTTTTCATAGTATAACAAGCAAAACAAGACAGCACTTCTATCTAAAGTTCTCTAACCTCAAATTATAAATTCACAAGCGTATCTTGCATCATATGTGCATAGTCCAGTCAGTTTAGTCATTAAAAAAAAAGTCTTGGGATAATTTCTTAGTGAGCTGAATTTTTGGATAAAATTTTTATTACGGTGTTTCGTGAAGGTGTTAAAACTGAACGTTGATATCGTGCCGAACAAAAAAGATATAAGGGTGAAAAAGTCACGAAATTCAATTTTTCGCAAATATCTCGCGACTTATGTACACCCACAAATTGTTCATGAAATTATCTACAACGCTGGTCGTAATAAAGGTGTATACGAGATACATTTCACTAAGAAGTTTTCGGTAGATAAAACCTAATAATACTGAACTATCATTATTTGACAGTTTGTTGTCGACTAGCTGTATACTTGTATATGCAATTTTGCATTCACAAAGCTAGTTGAAAATAGACTGACGTAGTGATCGATTTTTCTGAAAACCTACCCTACTCTCTTACTCGGACTGCTTCAATTTAATATAGTTATAGTCTACACCCTCTCACTCATACCTTTGTCTCCCTCTTTGTATGTGAAACCTTAAATTTATCTACAAAGGTCTCGCTGACATTTCTGATAAAGCAGAACCATTGAATAAGAAGTACAGGAAGCGGTGTTAGCTACATGTACAGTGTACGTGTGTGAAGCAACAAAAATGTCTGATGATGTCAATTTTTGGGACTTGGGCTGTCAATTTTTGGGGTCTCTGCTGTCAAACTTTGTCAGCGTTGTCAGTCGAGTTCAGGGGTGTATTATTTTTGTTGGTGATGGTAAGGCGCTGCAATTCGTTGAGTTCCCGTTGTGTGCACGGTTGTTTTGAATAGTTCTTCCATCGTGTTTCGAAACGTTTTTATTTGTTGATTGTATTACAATCAACTAGAAAATACATCCATATTTTCCCCTTGTCAATATTTGAATCCCTGTCTATTCTTAAATTGGATGCAATAAATTCTAAGTCCGTTGTTTGTTCAAAACACTTTTATGAAACTGAGTTTATACTTGATGGTGCAAGAAAAAAATGAAGGTTATTTATTTCCGCAATGCCATATGTGTGACCATAATATTAAACGCTTGTTCAAGTTGTTCATAGAATTTGCTTTTAAAATCTATCAAAATAGGCTTAATAAACGTGATGAATTACGGATGAAAAATGAAGAAAATGTACTGGAAAATAAAAAAATTAAACATTAAAAACCATGCATGTGCAACTTTAGTGTTAAAACACTATGCGTCCTAAAAAAAGAATTGAGATTGAAAACAAAAAGTTGAAGCAAAATCGATGATATCTTGATTCAATCAAATTTCGCTTGGCGCCCCTGAAATTAACCATTCAACTGGAGACCAGCCCTGTTGTAATGCATTTGTGTTTGTGAAACTCACACTACTTAGAAAAATGCTTCACTTCTTTTTCATAAGACCTCTTCCTTTACTTTTTATTCAATGACATTTCCCTCCAGTACACCATAGTAGATGGAATACCAAGATTGGTTCTCTGCTTGGTTTTACAGGTCTGGCGCGACGAGTTTGACGTTTGTGTTTTTTTTTTTTTTATATCGTGTTGTTGTTTCCTCGTATTCTAAAAGCAATTTATTTGTTGATTCAACTCAAGGATTTTTTACTGATATTAATTTTTTGTGTGGTTAAGGAAATACAGGAGTTTTCATGGAATTAATTAGAAGTGTGGAATATATCCGAAACGCAAATTATAAAATATCTTCTTCATCTTCGCTCATCTTTTAATTTGAATGAATAAAAAATGAAGAAAAAAATGTTTGATAATGTTTTGTTTTCATGGGCATATTTGATAGCCCGTCGCGCGACGAGTGTTCACAAATTTCTCAGCGATTTGAAAGGCGATTTGACAGCTGTCACTTTCGTCATCGGGTAACTGGCAACTGCGTTCTCACATGAGAATGAACGAAAATTCGTCGATTTTGACATTTTTTTCATATTTTCTTCTGTCAAACCAAGCAGAGAACACACATTGAATAAGAAGTACAGGAAGCGGTGTTAGCTACATGTACAGTGTACGTGAGTGAAGCAACAAAACTGTCTGATGATGTCCATTTTTAGGGTTTGTGCTGTCAAACTTTGACTGTGTTGTCAGTCGAGTTCAGGGGTGTATTATTTCTGTTCGTGATGGTAAGGCGCTGCAATTCGTTGAGTTCCCGTAGTGTGCACGGTTGTTTTGAATAGTTCTTCCATCGTGCTTCGAAACGTTTTTATTTGTTGGTTGTATTACAATAGGCTTAATAAACGTGATGAATTACGGATGAAAAATCAAGAAAATGTACTGGAAAATAAAAAAATTAAACATTGAAAACCGTGCAGTCATCTTTAGTGTTAAAACACCATGCTTCCTAAAAAAAAGAATTGAGATTGAAAAAAAAAATTGAAGCAAAATCGATGAAATCTTGATATAATCAAATTTTGCTTGGCGCCCCTGACATTAACTATTCAACTGCAGACCAGCCCTGTTGTAATGCGTTTGTGTTTGTGAAACTCACACTACTTCGAAAAATGCTTCAATTCTTGTTCATAAGACCCCTTCCTGTACTTCTTATTCAATGAGAAGACACAATAGAGTACCGGTGGGAAACGTCAAACGAGATGACGTCTTGTCGTCGTGGAGAGCAAACAACTTCACTTAGGTCGAAATTCAATAAACAAGAAATATGAAACATACCTTTTCCTGTAAAATTAATGAAAATTTATCATTTATTAAAGTTTAAAGTTTACTATTTTATCTTCTTTGTTCGTTCTTTGTGTTAAAATGTACAAAAAAATGCCTCCTTAGTGCTATGTTTTTGGTTTTTGTTGTCCAACTTCCTTCTTTTTGCATCACTAAAATCTTCATTTCCTGAATAAAAACACTTTTTTAGATACATTAATTATTGATATATTAGGAAAAATTACAAAAAAAAAAATTCAAATTGTATGCAAATCACGCTTTGTTTGCCCTCCACGACCGATAAAATGACAGTTGAAATTGGTCGAAATTTATGCGCTGTCAAAAGGGAAAGAGCTCTATACAAACTTAAGGCCCCGACCCATAGAATCCGTTTCATCCGTTCCGGCAACGCATCCGTGTACGTTGCCGGATGCGATGAATTTGAGGTGACCCAATGAATGCGTTGACGTTTTTGGCAGTTGTTGTCAAAACAAGTTGCAGATTTGTGAATTATTAAGTTGAGTGGACACGTTCTTATAATTTTGTGAAGTAAAAGTACTTTTATTCTTGTGTTTGATTTGCAACTTAATAAAAAAAATAATCAGAAAATGTTTTTGTGAGCTTATTTGGTGATCTGTTTGGATTTTTTATTGAAAATAGAGCTCTTGATACTAGGGTACCCGGGAATTTCGGGAATTACTCGGGTAGCAAATACCCGGGTATTTGCATGGTGTTCGAGTACCCGGGTACTCGAAACATAACGATCGTATATCCGAGTACCCGAGTACCCAGGTATTTGGAACTCTTACACAATGAAGCTGAAGTTGTTTGAAAAAATGGATGCTTTCATGAAGGATTTGCAGGTTGAGGGTGGATTA
Source organism: Sphaerophoria rueppellii (assembly GCA_920937365.1). NCBI lineage: Eukaryota > Metazoa > Arthropoda > Insecta > Diptera > Syrphidae > Sphaerophoria > Sphaerophoria rueppellii. Next base: position 6,896,765 of record CAKKXW010000006.1, on the reverse strand, counting down.
CTATGATAATGTAGTTTATAAGAATGGTTTTGATTATTTGTGTGGTTTATTTGTAATTCATAAGAAAATGCAATTTGTTGGATGGATTTTCATTTTATTAGTGGTTGAAAAATGAAAATTTATAAACCGATCTTGGCCGTCGTCGTCGTCGTCGTGGTGGTCGTCGTGGTGGTCGTCGTGGTGGTCGTCGTGGTGGTGGTCTTCGTCGTGTCGTGTTCGTCGTGGTCGTGGTCGTCGTAGTCGTAAATAAAGAAGGAAACAAAGCTGGTGGCAAGTGTTTGTTGATTTTGTTATTGTTGTAATGTACGAAAAAGAAATGCAAGTTGTGTGTGGATAGTGATAATTGAAAGGGATGATTTTATTATGTTGGTTAATCACTGTCCTGCATTTTCCTGTATATGGCCTTCGTCAAACAGGTAGTTGGTGCGATTTCCTTTGTTTTGGTGATTCAGACAAAATATTTGGTTGAAAATATTAGTTGGATTATTGTTTTATTAGGGCTTGAAAATTAAGATAACCGATTTGGTGTGTTTGGTGTGCTGTCGTCGTTAATCTTTTTATGATGGGTTATTGGTCTTTTTCTTAACCACAGGTCAATAAAAAAGAGAAAACAATCATTTGGTAAGTGTTTGTAAGAACGAAATAAATAGACGGCCAAGATCGGTTTATAACTTTTCATTTTTCAACCACGAATAAAATCACAACCCATCTAAAAAATGGCATTTTTTATGAATTACAAATAAACAACACAAATAAAGCAAAACCATCCTTATAAACTACAAAATCATATTAATCCACCCTCAACATGCAAATCCTTCATAATAGCATCCATTTGTTCAAACAATTTCAGTTTCATTGTGTAATAGTACCGAGTACCCGGGTACTCGGATTCACGATCGTTATGTTTCGAGTACCCGGGTACCCGGGTATCTGAATACCATGCAAATACTCGGGTACCCGGGTACCCGGGTAATTTGGAATAATTCGAGTACCCGGGTACCCGGGTATTGTTTCGGGTACCCGGTCAGAATCAAGAGCTCTAATTGAAAATAGTGTGTGTTGACAGGCTTACAGATCAGTGGTTTCCGAATGCAAATAAAACAAACTTTATTTCATCCCTTTCCCGACGTTTCGTTGGTTTTTTCCAACTTCTTCAGGGGCTTCTATTATTTTATTGCAATTAAAAACAAATTATAGACAAAATTTAATAAAATAAATAAATAAATACAAATTAAAAATTAATAAAAATAAAAATTACAACATTTAAAACTCACAAAATATAATTTGAAATTTAGCACACAAAAAACTTAAAACTATATCACAGACTCTTGATCGCCACACTGTAGTTTTTCTTTATGTTGTCTTTGTCCTCTTTCGTGTTCATCGCTGTCGTCAGTTTTTGCTGTATTCGTAGACTTTCTAATGTGTATCTTGTGTTCTCTTTGCTCTCTTTGTCCAATATTTTAATGTTCTCAAAATCAGCTGAGTGATTTGTTTCGTTTATATGTTCGGAAACCACTGATCTGTCAACACACACTATTTTCAATAGAAAATGTTCTTGTTAATATAGCCTGACCAATTCTAAGTCGGCAATCTAAACCAGTGTTTTAGATAATCTAAAGTATAATTATAAATGAATTCTGAATGTAATCAAAAGAAAACCTCAATAAAAATTACTACTACTACTATTTTGTAAATTATTAAAGGAAATTGAAAAACTATTCGCTATTCGTTGTTTATTATATTTTGTTTTCAATCTGTCACTTTCATCGCATCTGCCGGAGGGGCTACTTTATCCGTTGCGTTGACCGCATGCGTTGCTATGGGCAGCATCCCATAACAACTTGTGTGTTTAAGCCACTGATCTCTATATTACACTGGATAGTGTATTACCTACAAAGTATAACAGTTTTTTTGACTCCATTTGAAGATGACAGTCAACGTCCCTTTTCGACTTTTTGACGTCTTACCAACAAAAAAAAAAGCAAAAAAATAAGGCGTTTTTCTTTTTTACATCTGAACAGAGTCTGAACAATGAATAGAAATGTTTCGAATAATTTAAATGGTGAAGGAAACAAGTTGTTATGGTAGAGAATATCAGTTTTGTAATTAATTAAAGTCGATTATATCATTTATTAATACAATTATAAAAATGAAAAAAAACCTTAATATTAATTCTCTATAAACAATGCTCTGAACTAGAAAAGAAAAACGCCTAAAAATGAAAGCAAACTACTCTGTTCTTTGCACCCATTGACATAATATATAAATTAATATAATATAATAATATGTCAATGTTTGCACCGATACAGAGATCAGTAATATAGAGATAAGGGATTCTTTGTCGTTTATTTTTGTTATACTGTTATACGAATTTTTCCCTTTTCGACTTTATAACAATCTTCAAATGGAGTCACTTTTTCTGTATGGATACGCTATCCAGTGTATTATAGAGATCATTGTTTTAATCCAGCTGTCAGTGCAATACGTCGACGCAACGGATGAAACGGATTCTATGGGTCAGGGCCTTTATGTTAAAAATGGTTATGTCGGCTTGGAACCAGTTGGCGCTTTAGTCGAATTCCATTTCGATTATACCTGTTAAATTTATATTTATATACAAAGGTTGCGGGCACCTGTAAATAGAATGTATGTTAGAATTTAGAAACACTAATCGCAAAATCAAATAATTATGTCCTTACTCAACCAAAATTTCACATTGCATACTTCATTACATTCGAAACTCCCTCTTCTTGGAAAGCAACCTGCAAAAATCGAGATAATTCTGAAAAGTAATCAATTTAGAGAAAGATCAACAAAAATGTTTACTTACCAAAAAACAAAACATAAACTTTCTATTTCCACTGCTTGTCGTTGTCAATGCCAAAAATAACAATGAGGAACGAGCAGACAGCAGACCAAAGATTCAGGAAAATGGTTCTTCTTCAACTTTTTTTTGTTTCTCTGATCTCTGAATACTCTGTAGATAAATACCAATTCAGATCAGCTGATTCTATCTTAGCTGCGCTGACATAAATAATCAGGATCATGAACTTTGTGTATGTGGTGGTAAAAGTATGGTATGACTGGTTACTCACAATAGACACTAGATGACGTTATATTATGAAAACTTGCAGCTTCTATCGCTAATTGTTTTCCTCGATGGTACCCAAAGTAGTGCATACTTTATGGCAATTACGTAGGTTCGAAAATTCAAAGTTAAATAAATGTACCGATGCGAACAGATTAAATAGGTTGTGTTTAGCTAAGGTTCTAAGCTAGGCTAGGGCAAAGATTAAATAAGTAACAAGATGGGAAACAAGGCTGTACAAGTGACAGTTGCCTAAAAGCTTCGGACCATAGTTACTGTGAAAGAATGCGTGTTTTTACCAATACTATCACAGTAAATATGGTCCGACCATCTGAAAATGCGATAACAAACAAAAGAGAAATGTTGAAAATGCGAAAACAAACAAAAGAGAATAGATAAATCTCAGCTCATCTGTGTTTTTGTTACTCACATGCATTTATGCAGACGAAAAGTGTTATAAATTATTCTTAAGGTTAGACGGTGGAGTGGATCGAATTCGCAAAACGAACAGATCTTAAGTAATATTGAACGCGTTCATCCAAATATTATTTACACAAAGAAGTGCTGGATGCTCTCATCTGTCATCTCGCTTAAGTTCTTGAAGAACCATTTTATTTTCATTTCGTGATGAACAAGCAACAGAGGAAGAGCAAGTTCGATCCACTGCCGCCTTTATAAATTAACCAAAATTGTAAGTCTCCATTTTGTATTTCTGATTTAAACTAACCTTTGTAAATTAACAGGAATAAACTTGATTAAGAAAATCTTGTTGAATTCAAAATTTATTCGGACGAACTTTTGCCACGCCATTGACATTTTTATTCAATTTTGAATTGAATTGGTAGCCATTCAGATATCTTAATGACCCGGAAAAGTGCAAGATTAGCATTTAAAAGAGAGCAAATCCAAACTCGGAAAGTGATTCCGAATCTGATAGTGATAAAACGATGACTGACGAGTCCGAGATGGAGAAACTAAAGGAGGAGATGCAGGAGTTACGTTCACTGTTAGAAGCCGCCATGGCAAATGCCAAAATCGAGAAAGAAGAACGTATGCGCCTGCAGGAACAGCTAAGCCGTAAACAAGACACGACGATTCCTCCTAGCCAGCCAACAGGGTCGCAGCCAGCGTCCATGACTTCGTCAATCATCAACATGGAAGAGATGACGCAGCCAGCGTCCTCCGCATCGTTCATGATCTCGTCAATTGCCAACATGGTGAAGACGCAGCCAGCATCCTTCACATCTTTAGTTGCCGCCAACCCAGTAGATGTTCTGCAATCTGTTCAGCCTATTGCCGCCAATAAATTTACGACAGATGCTATTTATGCCACTGGCATGAGGGAGAACACAACATTGTCGCCAAATGTTCAGCCGTCCGTTCCTCTCATGCATTCCGTTGCTATGCCAACATGCTATCCCACGTCCACGTTTACCCCGAGGTTAGTTTCGTATCTCGCACCCTTGAATCCGCCTCAAACAGTTACACAGATGCCAGCCCAACCAGGCTTAACAATGCCGGCATCCTTTGGACAAGACCACTTCGGACAATTAAACCATTTCGGGAACAGTAGAAATTTGCATAATTTGCCAGACTTCAGTGGTCGACCAGAAGAATGGCCGATGTTTTGCACTGCCTACCGCGAGTCTACGACGATGTTCAATTACACCAAAGTGGAAAATAATTTCCGTCTGCAGAGATGCATCAAGGGTGACGCTAAGGAAGCCGTCGAGTCATTGTTGATTCACCCCGATAATGTAGATCGAGTTATGGCAACGTTGGAGTTCCTCTACGGTCGCCCAGAAATTTTGTTGCGAAGTCAACTGATGAAGGTTCGTGAAATCGCACCCATTTCAGAAGGAAATTTGGAAAACCTGATTCCATTCGCATCAAAGGTGCAAAATCTCTCTACATTCCTCGAAGCAAGCGGGTTACATCAACACATGGCTAATCCAACTCTAATCGACGAACTAACCAGCAAATTGCCAATGAGTAAACGATTGGAATGGGCGCAGCGAAGTATGTACATACAACCATATGCAACAGTCAAGAATTTTGATGAATGGTTGAAGTCAGTAGCGAGATTGGTGTGTCTTGTCACTCCAAATTACTTGCCGCCACCGCTTGACACGAAGTCGAGACCAAAAAACGTACTGCATGTCGCACAACCTGGTATCATGAATGAAAACTGTCGCTATTGTAAAGGAGAGAAACATCTCGTGCCTGACTGTCCTAAGTACGTGAATTTGTCTATAAAACACAAATGGGACTTCGTGAAGAAGAACCACCTATGCTTCAGCTGTCTACGGTTTGGCCATAGTGTGCGCACATGCAAACACCGTAAGTCATGTGGAATTGACAGCTGTTCCAAGGCACATCACTCGTCGCTTCATGACGTTGAGTATTCGGAGGAAAATCCCAAACAAGATGAAGCTGTCACCAAGTCTTTGCTCAACTGTGATTCAGAAGATAATTTGAAAATCCTCTTTCGTATACTTCCAGTCAGGCTGTATGGTGCCGGTGACACTATCGTCAGGACTTACGCTCTGCTTGACGAAGGGTCATCGGTTACGATCATGTGTGCAGAATTGGCCAAAGAGCTTCACCTGAGTAGCCGCTCCACGAAGCTTAAGTTGAAATGGTTTGGCAAAGAGTCGGTTTTCGAGAATTCATGTGTTGTGAACCTTCGAATAAGCGCCGACAAGGAAAACGCTGAGAAGTACTTGATGGAAGGCGTACGGGCGCTCAGCGATTTGGATCTTCCGACTCAATCTTTGTCAATGAAAGATTTACGGCCAGAATATCGACACTTAGGCGACGTAGCACTGCCCTTATACGAGGATGTTAAACCTAAGATCCTCATCGGACTTGACAATTGTCATCTCGGAACGCCAATACAAATAATAAAAGACGATGACATTGGACCTATTGCCGCCGAAACCAAGCTTGGATGGACTGTGTATGGAAGAACATCAAAGGTGAATCCCATTCACGCCAACGTTGTTCTCCTGAATCATAAAGAAGAACAAGAGGATGCTGATTTGAATAAGCTCGTCGATGATTACTTCAGCATTGACTCGTTTGGGGTGAAGAAACCGACAAAGCCATTAGTCTCTCCAACCGAAGAAAGAGCTCTTCAAATATTATCAAATACTACAGTTCGGATAAACAACCGTTACCAGACAGGTCTTCTCTGGAAAGATGATACCTTTGATATGCCATCGAGCTATGAAATGGCTAAACGAAGACTTTGGAGTTTGGAAAATAAATTTCAAAGGGAACCAGAATTCGCAGTCGCATACAGAGATATCATCGCTAGATACTTAGAGAAAGGGTATGCTAGAAAGTTAACAGATGCCGAGGCTAGTGTAACAACACCGAGAACCTGGTATTTACCTCACTTTGGTGTAAGAAATCTTAACAAACCAGGAAAAATACGTTTAGTATTCGATGCTGCCGCGAAGGTAAAAGATACCTCGTTAAATTCCTTCTTGATAAAGGGACCCGATGACCTCAAGCCACTGACGTCAATTTTATACAATTTTCGTTTACGTCCCGTCGCAATTACTGGGGACGTAAGAGAAATGTTCCATCAGGTGATGATCCGTCCTGAGGACCAGAACTCGCAACGCTTTCTTTGGCGAGAAAATAAAACCGATCCAATCAGCGTATACGTCATGCAATCAATGACTTTCGGTGCCAGTTGTTCGCCATGTTCGGCGAACTATGTGAAGAATAACAATGCCATGAGATTCAATAAAGTCCACCCACGCGCTGTTAAGTCCATAATAGATCATCATTACGTGGACGACTACGTTGACAGTTTTGAAAATACGGCTGAAGCGATTGAGGTTACAAGAGCCGTGATTTCAATCCAAATACGTGGTGGTTTCGAATTAAGGAATTTTGCATCAAATTCCAGAGAGGTGTTGCTAGGAATATGCGCCATTAGAGAGGAGAATGAGACAAATAATTTGATAGACATGAACGTCGAAGCAGCAACAGAAAAGGTACTTGGGATGTGCTGGGATCCCAGTGATGATGTCTTTGTATTTAAGCTCAAATTTGTTCGAGTAAGCCAAGATGTAATCGTTGCTAACAGATGTCCAACAAAGAGGGAGTTTTTAAGCATTGCCATGTCAATATTCGACCCGTTTGGTATGATTGCCAACTTCGTCATTCATGTTAAATTGTTGTTGCAATCCATATGGAAGTACGGAGTCGAATGGGACGAGCCAATTCCAGATGAGATCTTTAATAAATGGCTGCTTTGGAAAGAGGAACTTCCGAAATTAAATCAATGTCGTATACCAAGGTGTCACAATATCTATCTGTCTTCAGCTGACAAAATTGTTCTTCACACTTACGTCGATGCCAGTGAAGAGGCGTTTAGTGCCGTTACCTACCTAAGGATTGAAGTTGGAGATCAGGTATCTGTTTCTTTCATTACTGGGAAAACACGGTGCGCTCCCAAGAAACTCATCTCTATTCCGAGACTCGAGCTGTCAGCCGCTGTAATGGGTATCAGACTTTGTAACTCGATTGTTGAACATCATGATTTGTCATTAGCTGATAAAATATTCTGGAGTGACTCAAAGACTGTTCTGAATTGGCTTAAATCAGAACCTCGTCACCAAAAACAGTTCGTGGGCTTCCGTGTCGCCGAAATTCTTGAAAGCAGTAAAGTCAATCAATGGCGCTGGATACCGTCCAAACTTAATCCAGCAGACGAAGCAACGCGATCCAGATATCCACCGAATTACAATTCCGAAAGCAAATGGCTGAGGGGTCCGGCATTTCTCGCGTTATCTGAAGATACTTGGCCCAAACGACCTAATGACATTGAAAATTACGTTTGTCAGGAAGAAATGAAGCCGAAGTTTATATTCCTCGCTCGAACTGTAAGTACACAGCTATTTGATTTATCCAGATTTTCGAAGTATTCCAAACTGCTTAGAACAGCAGCTTGGGTCATACGTTTCATCAAAGCATGTCAAGGAAAGTCAGAATCGAAAGGAGAACATTCGGCTTCAGAAATAGAAAACGCTGAAAGAGTGTTGCTGTCTGCTGCGCAATACGATACATATTCAGACGATATTATTACACTCAGCCGCACGCAAAATGTTTCCAAAACAAGTAGCCTCTATAAATTAACACCCTTTATAGACGATGATGGTCTCCTGCGTGTTTACGGACGCATTGATGCTGCTGCTACCATACCATATGCCGCCAGACGCCCAATCATCTTGCCAAATCAACACCAACTTACAGTATTACTAGTAGCGCATTATCATCGTAACTTCCATCATCAAAATAACGACACTATTGTGAACGAAATTCGACAGAGGTTTTGGATACCGAATCTGCGATCAGCTGTGCAAAGGGCAAAAGCGAGTTGCCTTATATGTAAATATAGATCCGCTATGCCGATGCCACCACTGATGGGCCAGTTACCCGAAGATCGTCTCACTCCTTTCGTAAGGCCGTTCACATACACAGGCTTAGACTATTTTGGCCCAGTCAACGTCACTATTGGGAGACGGCAAGAGAAAAGATGGATAGCTCTATTCACGTGCATGACTGTGCGAGCAGTCCACTTAGAAATTGCTGCAAACCTGTCAACAGATGCTTGTATTTTATGCATCCGCAATTTCGTGAACCGACGCGGGGTTCCAAAGCGCATAAGAAGCGATAATGGCACGAATTTTCTTGGTGCAAGAAACGAGCTATTGAACGCGAAAATTTTCGACAGTGAGGCAATCAAAGCTGAGCTTTCCTCAAGAAATATAGAGTGGCTTTTCAACTGCCCATTAAATCCGCATGCTGGAGGATGCTGGGAAAGACTCGTGCAATCGGTGAAACGAGTTTTGTCGTACTCACTTAAGGAGTTAGCTCCTCGACCTGAAACCCTTTATAGTGCACTGATCGAAGCGGAAAACATTGTGAATAGCCGTCCACTCACGCATCTCCCTGTGTCAACGGATGATGAAGAACCTCTTACTCCAAATCATTTCTTGCTCGGCTGTCCAAACTCCACCCAAACTCCAGGGCCATTGGATCCAAAGGCACTTTGTCTTCGAAAACAGTGGCGAGTTAGTCAACAAATAAAGGACCGATTTTGGAACAGATGGGTTCGTGAATATCTGCCGATGCTCACGAGGAGATGCAAATGGTTCCAGCAGGTTCCACCTTTAGAAGTTGATGACTTGGTTCTTATATGCGATTCCGATGTCCCAAGATCTGAGTGGAGACGGGGAAGAGTAACAAAAGTTTTACTGGGACCAGATGGACAAGCTCGATCAGCCGATGTGAAGACAGCTACAGGACAGTTCCGTCGACCAGCAGTTAAGTTGGCTAAACTGGACGTTATTGTTGGTGAAGCTTCTGATAGTACAGCGCGCCTCACGGGGGGTGGGGTGTTATAAATTATTCTTAAGGTTAGACGGTGGAGTGGATCGAATTCGCGAAACGAACAGATCTTAAATAATATTGAACGCGTTCATCCAAATATTATTTACACAAAGAAGTGCTGGATGCTCTCATCTGTCATCTCGCTTAAGTTCTTGAAGAACCATTTTATTTTCATTTCGTGATGAACAAGCAACAGAGGAAGAACAAGTTCGATCCACTGCCGCCTTTATAAATTAACCAAAATTGTAAGTCTCCATTTTGTATTTCTGATTTAAACTAACCTTTGTAAATTAACAGGAATAAACTTGATTAAGAAAATCTTGTTGAATTCAAAATTTATTCGGACGAACTTTTGCCACGCCATTGACAAAAAGAATAAAGTAAATGAAGGAATATGAAAATTGCGGGATCTAGGGAGTGAAACGTAAGTCAGTTTCCCATCTTGTTACATATTTAATCTTTGGGCTAGGGTTAGTTAAAGCATTATTTTTATGTAGCAGCCTTCGAGGAGACAATCCGATAGTATAGCCCACAAAAGAAAAGCTAAGTCTTTTGAATAGTTAAGACAATTTTATTTCTTCGCTATTAAGCTGCCAAGCTAGTGCATGTGCAATCAGCAATCTTTCCCCCCTAGATACCGCACGCGCTGGGGTTGATTTTCACCGAGTAAGACGGCGATTACGGTTGCTAGACGTATCGGCACTTAATTAGAAATCATTTAAAATTACTAAAACGAAAAAGCGATGGCGACACGAAATAAGGAAGACGAGAGGTTGGGACTGCTTAATGCAAGCAGGCTCCAAAAAGAAAATTAAAATTTACAAAACGTAAAAAAAGAAAGAAAAAAAAACAAAACAAAGTAAAAAATAAATAAGCGTGTAGAAGACACTTGTCAAGTACGTAAAAAAAATAAAATTAAATTGAATTAAAAAAAAGAGTCAGTTTCTCTCTACTACATATACGTATTTATTTATTTTATTAGTTGTTTTAGGAAATACAGTATAAAAGCTTCTTTTGAGTGATCTTGCTATGGTTGGAATAAAAAATATTCGAGTTTTCGTTCACCTTTCGTAGCATTCTCGTAATTGGTTCATTACTGCCGTAGTCAGTTCTGTGATGAGCCTGATGGAATTGGGGAACCGATCTTAGAGAATGAAAGTTAACGTTGATACTTATTGCATCAAGAAGAGTTGAGGATTTTTTAGCACCAGATAAAATTTGGTGTACGAAAATAATGTCGGCAACTTCACGACGTTTTTCTAGAGATTGCCTTTTTGTAAGCAACAACCATTCTTGATACGGAGGTAAGTTGAAATAGTCAACCCACGAAAGTCCTCTTAAAGCGAAACGGAGGAATCTACGTTGTATTGCTTCAATTCTCTTTATATGGACTTAGTGATAAGGGGACCATACATGGCTGGCGTATTCCAGTAGAGGCCTTACAAACGTGGTATAAAGAGATTTCGTAACGTAAGAGTCCGAAAATTCCTTAGACCAACGTTTGACGAAACCTTAAGCGGAATTTTCAATCACAGATTTTTCTACGTCATTAATAGTCAAAATAAAAATAATAGGGACTCCCGATTTCGCAGTAAATGGTTCTGATACTGAAGATCTAAATAAATAATTTGGTTCCATCCATTCAATGATACCAGGAGGGAATCCAAGGGCCTTTAGCTTGAAAGATATAATACTGTGGGAGATTTTATCAAACGCCTTGCTAAGGTCCGTAGCAATAACATCAACTCCTTTTAACCAAACCAAATATAACTATTCAATTTATCGAAAAGCTATAGAAATCAGAAAGAAAGGTTTCTTGCACGCTGTGTTTACAAGACAAGGCAGAGTATATGTTAGACAAACCAATGATGAACAAAGAAAACCTCTATGTATAACAAGTGTGACCTCTCTTGAAGTGCTTTGCTCATATAGAACTTCTACAAATAGCACCGTTGATACTGATTCTGCTGATCAGATAATTGATAAGGAATTACTGCAAGTGTGGTTTCTATTGCTTCTGATGCTGCTGAAGAAGTGAATGAGTTTGTTGCTGTTGCCGTTGGCCCATCTGGACATAAAGGTGTTGTTGGGTGTAATGATGTTGCTGTTGATTTTGGTGATGATTCTGTTTGATGATGCTGTTGCTGTTGCTGTGACACCGTTATTACTCTCTTTTAAAATTGAATTTCTTGAGCTGAGTTTACTTTTTTTTTTGCGATATGGACAGAATATTTTTTAATAAGGGTTTCTTATTTGAATCACACTTAAAAATATTTAAAATATTTATTTTTTCTTGTTGTATTTATAAATTTATGGAATTATCTTTTTCTAATATGATCAATTAATGTCCTTCTTATTATTGTATTTTAGTGCAAATAGGGTCCTCTTTAAAGCTGGTGATGGTTTTTTTGAATTTCTTTGTTAATTATGGTTTTTGGTACAGATCCTGATAATGTAAGGAGTGTTCTAAATGTGATGTGTCGTGCGTTTGATGGCCTTAATGTTTGTTGTTTGAATACTGAAAGTATACGAGCTAAATATTCAGTTGTTGCAGAGCAACATGTTTCTTCAATTCGTTATGTATCGTCAATGCAATCAGAGACACAACAATATCATAGAAAGCAAAGTTACTCTGGTCCATCGACTCGTTAAAGTGCACGCATTTACTCGCATGCGATTTATGTACACAACATAGCAACAAATAAGCTGTTTGTGCATTGTGCGTACATGATTGCCGATTGGATTACATAGCTCACCTTGAACTTGAAATCCGCAAGGTGCAACGACCGAGCAGATCATGGCCTTGAATGCGATTTGAGTTGTCGATCCATAGACAACATCATACAATTTCATTATCTTAACAACTTTAATCCACTTCGGACGTACAAAATAAAGCAGTAGAAAATAATTTGAATTGTTGTTGTTTTCACTCTTACTACCAACTCTTTCGCAGCAAGTGTAGAAGTGGGTTATTTTTTTGTTCATAAAGGGACAATCCGGAGTTAATTATAATTTGCTGGTGTCCTGGCGGCACATAGTGGTCCTTCGAGCCGGATCGTCCTTAATAAAATCATTTGTATATTTTAAAACATTAAAAATAAAGAATTGACTGCGAAGTGATTTAGTAAGAATAAAATCGAACTACATACATAACGATCGACTGTACAATCTACTGTACAATTCTTACGTTGGTGTCGTGGTCTATTTATACCTATATGGTTCCTGCTGAATCTGTTGACACAAAGGAGCAAGGATTTCTGAATCAGGAGCAAGGACTACTACATATATCAGGTGTGTGGCAACTTAAAATTTTACTTATTCTCATAATTTCTCATAACCTACAAATTGAATAATTTATACTATATACAAAATAAATATCGTGTGTTGTGTTCTGAATTATATTGTTAAAAAAAATGGGAAAAATAGGAAATTATGTTGAGGCAGTTCAATGCATATTTTTAGAGTTAGACACCGAACATACAGCCTATAAAGCTTTAGGAGAAGGAAGTATTACAAATGTCCACATGAACGAAATCCGTTTGACAAACTTGGAAAAGTTATTCGAAGATGCTCGACAGATGCATCAGAGAATTGTTGCTGCTCCGTCAGAGGACGCGAAAACCAAATATATGGATGATTTAGTTTTTCATCATTTAAAGGAACTTTATTTTACATATTCGTCTGAATTAAAAGCACAATTGCTGCTATCAGAGACTCAAAAGCAGTCCCAAAGTATTTTAAATTCATCAATAACGGGGTCAAAGTCTCCGTTTGTTGAACTCAAACTCCCACCTATTAAAATTCCAACATTTTCTGGTTCCTTGCAATTGTGGCCAGAATTCAAAAGCTTATTTGAGAGCCTTGTCACTAAAAATTCATCAATATCAGATGTACAGAAGCTTCATTACCTGAAGACTCATTTAAGTGGCGAAGCTGAACGATTATTGAGAAACACCGCAATAGCGGATGGCAACTTCAACTCGGCTTGGTCAACACTAGTTAAACGGTACCAAAACCTTAGATTCCTCAAAGACACTCAATTTAAATTACTCTTTGACCAACCGAAACTGTTGTAAGAATCATCAGGGGATATACGGCTGCTTTTAGACACTACAAATGAGGCCAAACATTCATTAGAGAATCTTGGTGTTTTAGTTTCGTCATGGGAAGATGTCCTTATCTTTCATACAGTCCAAAAGCTACCATCGGTAACCAGAGGTTTGTGGGAAGCACATATATCTACACATGCTGACTATCCAACATTCAGCATTCTCGAAGAATTTCTTCTAACAAGGTCGAGAACTTTGGAAATTTTAGAGCAATCATCATCAAATTCAGTTCAATCTAAAATAAAAAAACATGCACCAGGTACAGTTCGTTCGCATAATTCGTCAATTTCCAAATGCTCAATGTGCCAGGGTTTGCATTCAATCAGAAATTGTTATAAATTTAAGGCCTTGAATATTAAAAAACGATATGAAATTGTTCAGAAAAACAAACTATGTTACAATTGCTTATCGAATTCCCATTTGACTCAAAACTGTTCTAGTACATTCACTTGTTTAATTTGCAAGAAAAAACATCATTCGCTTTTGCATAACAACGAATCATCAAATGATGTGAAAGCAAAAGAACCAACTTCAACAGGCTCTGGTCACGGACCTGCTTCACAAACTTCTTCTCTCGTTGAACCTTCACAGGCAGAACCATCAGATAATCCATCATCCACTACGCAAATGGCTTCAGCATTTAATACGTACATAGCCGAAGACCGTCCAGCAAAAACGGTGCTTCTGGCTACTGCGCTCATTAAAGTTGTCACATTAGCTGGCGAATCATTGTTGCTGCGAGCATTACTGGATCCTGGGTCGGAGGCTTCCTTCATTTCTGAGTCTGCCGTGCAACGTTTAAGGCTTCGAAAGGAAAGAAGCTATGTTAATATATTAGGGGTTGGAGAAACCAACACCAGTGTGTCCAAACACAAAGTATCTTTAACAATCTTTTCAAATTGCAATGAAAACTTTAAGTTATATTTAACGGCATTAGTTTTGCCCAAATTAACAACGATTCTTCCAACGCACAACATACGTTTTGTAAACTGGAGTCACCTTCAAAATCTGCAACTTGCCGATCCCTCATACAACAAACCAAACAAAATAGACATATTACTCGGCAGTGATGTTTACTCATCGATTCTTCTTGAAGGTCTCGTTAAGGGTGAACCAGGTTCCCCAATGGCTCAACGAACCGAACTTGGTTGGGTACTCTCTGGATGCATAGGTTCGCACAATCGGACTTCAATTTCGTCTTTTCATACGACAACTAACTGTGCTGACCTTGATCTGCAAAATACACTTCTTAAGTTTTGGGAATTCGAAGAAGTACCAACCAGGAAAATGTTTTCATCTGACGACGAATTTTGTGAAATGCACTTTTGCAGAACCCACCAACGGCAAGCAGATGGAAAATATGTCGTTCGAATTCCATTTAAGGATGGAAAGCATCCAGTGTTAGGGTTGTCCCACAAATCAGCCCAGCTTAGGTATTTCCAGTTGGAAAGGAAGTTCCAGTCAAATGTTTCATTTCATTCAGAATACAGCAAGGTTATCGACGATTACAGAAATCAAGGACATATGACAGAATTTGATCCTTCATTATTTAAGGAACACAAATGTTGCTACTATATTCCTCATCACGCTGTGATGAAGGAATCAAGTTCTACAACGAAATTACGTGTCGTTTTTGATGCATCCTGCAAAACATCTGATGGAACATCACTTAATGATCATATGTTTGTTGGTCCCAGGTTGAAAAATGATATTTTCGATCATATTATGCGCTTTAGAAGGCACAAGATCGGTTTTGTAGCAGATATAACTAAAATGTATAGGCAGATATGGGTTCCGGCAGAAGATAGCATTTATCAACTAATCCTCTGGAGAGATAGAAGAGACGAAGAGATCAAGACGTATCAGCTCAACACCGTCACGTTTGGAACGGCTGCAGCACCCTATCTAGCGGTTCGCACCCTTCAGCAGCTTGCACTCGATGAACGAGAAGATTATCCATTGGCTGCGAAAATTGCTCTAGAAAATTTTTATGTAGATGATGTCATCCACGGCGCAGATTCAGTTGAAGAAGCTCTTCTAATGCAAGACCAGCTCATAACAATGTTGAACCGAGGAGGCTTCCCTCTTCGCAAATGGGCCAGTAACAGCGAGGAACTTTTAGCAGCAGTCACTGAAGAAAATCGAGAGGTGAAGCTGCCTTTTTCATTCGACGAGGGCAATAATATCAAAACCCTAGGCATCCAATGGAATCCTGGTACAGATATATTTTCATTTAAAATCAAGCTACTAGATACGAAAACGACGACAAAACGTACAATATTATCTGACATCGCTCGTCTATATGATCCAATGGGATGGATGGCACCCTGCGTCATTATAGGAAAAATCTTAATGCAAGAAATTTGGAAACAGCAACAAGATTGGGACAGCGAACTTCCGACAGAAATAATATCCAAATGGCATAAATTAAAAATCGAACTGAATTCAATCAGTGAGATCAATATTCCTCGTTGGATCAACATAACAAAGGAATCGCATTTCGAAATCCACGGATTCTGCGACGCCTCCGAGAAGGCATACGCCGCAAATGTGTATATTCGAGCCATCAGTGGGAACACTGTGAAAACAACACTTTTGGTCTCCAAAACTAGGGTTGCACCCCTAAAAAGTAAATCTCTGGCTCGTTTAGAATTGTGTGGGGCTGTGTTGTTAGCCAAATTATTAGTTCATGTAATAACAACAACTGAATTTAACAACTGCAAAACATATGCTTGGTGTGATTCAGAGATAACCCTTGCATGGATTAAAACTCCTCCTTACATTCGCAACACCTTTGTCGCAAACCGAGTGGCAGAAATTCAGGAAATGATGGACATCAATTGCTGGAATCACGTTTCGTCTAAAGATAACCCAGCTGATCTGGCTTCACGAGGTCTCACTCCAAACGACCTGATAAATAACGAACTGTGGTGGCATGGTCCCCAGTTCTTGCAAACCTATGACGACAAACAACATCCGCTATGGGAAGTGAAACACACGGACCTGGAAACCAAACCTTCAGAGATCAAAAAGGTAAGAAATGAGCTAATTGCATCTGGGCACCCCATACATAATTTTTTTCAGCTCTGCACTCATTTCGCCTCTTTTGAACATAACGAGCTTTTCACCCGATACTCAACTTTGAACCGTTTAATTCGAACAACAGCATATTTGCTACGTTTTTTAACCAACTGTCGAAGAAAGAGAAGAAAGATAACTTTGATTTCAGGGTCGCTCTCGGCTGACGAAATTCTATTAGCACGAATGCGATTAATTACAATCGTTCAAGAAGAGTTCTTCGCTGAAGAAATCTCAAAATTAAAGAAAAATGATATTGTGCAAAAGGAAAGCAAATTGGCAAGGCTTTCACCTATCATGGATGAAATGGGTGTATTGCGAGTTGGAGGTCGATTAGAAAATGCTAAACTACCGTATTCACAACGTCATCCTATTATATTGCCTTCCCAAAACATCCTTACAACCCTAATCATTCATGATGTTCACATGAAATCGCTGCATGGGGGTCAACAGCTCATGATGGCAACACTCAGAACCGAGTACTGGATACTGCATCTCAAATCAAATGTAAAAAAGTGTATTCATAAATGTCTAAAGTGTTACAGATTCAAAGCAGCACCAATGCAACAAAAAATGGGCAATCTACCAGCACTTAGGGTGAATCAATCTCGTCCATTCGAATCTTGTGGAGTTGACTATGCTGGTCCAGTTGCTCTGAAGGCATGGAAAGGGCGTTGCAGCAAAATTTCAAAAGCGTATATAGCAATTTTCGTGTGTTTCGCTACAAAGGCAGTTCATCTTGAACTTGTCAGTGACAACACCACCTCAGCTTTCCTGGCAGCCTTCAAACGTTTTGTTGGACGACGTGGGATCTGTAAAAATATCTTCAGTGATTGTGGAACAAATTTTCAAGGGGCAGATAGAGTCATCAGCACCGAAAAAAAACATTTATCGAAGGATTGGGATGAAGACATTGTAATTCAACTTCATATGAATGGAACCACCTGGCACTTCAACCCCCCAGCTGCCCCACATTTTGGTGGGCTCTGGGAAGCGGGTGTAAAGTCTATAAAGCACCATTTACGCCGAGTCATTGGCCACTATACATTGACATTTGAAGAATACGCAACTGTTTTAATCCAGATCGAAGCTTGTCTCAACTCTCGTCCACTTTGCCCAATGAGCGAAGATCCTGAGGATCTGTCTATTCTAACACCAGGACATTTTCTCATTGGAGCGTCGTTAATCGCAGTACCGGAAAGAGATCTAACCAATGTTAAAACAAATTATTTGGATCGGTGGCAACTTATGCAAGGAATTCAACAAGACTTTTGGAAAAAATGGAGATCTGAGTATTTAGGTCGGCTCCAGCAGAGGCCAAAATGGCTTACTTCAAACCATGAAATCAAGGTTGGTGACCTAGTTCTTTTGCCTGATGAACATACTCCTCCCACACTTTGGCGGTTGGGTAGGATTCAAGCAACACACGCTGGGACTGATGATCGAATTCGTGTCGTAACTATAAAAACATCTACGTCATTATTCAAGCGTCCCATTACAAAGGTTTGCCTCATTCCAATGCTTAACGAATGAGTGTCATATACACACACCACACGCACACACATAACAACAATAATCATAATATTTTTCTTAATTAATATTTAACTTAAAATCTTTTTGCCACACACCATTCACCTGATTTCCCTTCTTTTCATGTCAACATAACGATCATCGAAGCTATCATCACTCAACATACATCTTTATCATAAATTTTCATCACGCAACATCCAACTTTATCAGAAATTTTCATCACGCAACATACATCTTTATCTAATATCATCCGCTTTAAATTCTTCCTGTGGCCCGGCAGGATGTTGCAGAGCAACATGTTTCTTCAATTCGTTATGTATCGTCAATGCAATCAGAGACACAACAATATCATAGAAAGCAAAGTTACTCTGGTCCATCGACTCGTTAAAGTGCACGCATTTACTCGCATGCGATTTATGTACACAACATAGCAACAAATAAGCTGTTTGTGCATTGTGCGTACATGATTGCCGATTGGATTACATAGCTCACCTTGAACTTGAAATCCGCAAGGTGCAACGACCGAGCAGATCATGGCCTTGAATGCGATTTGAGTTGTCGATCCATAGACAACATCATACAATTTCATTATCTTAACAACTTTAATCCACTTCGGACGTACAAAATAAAGCAGTAGAAAATAATTTGAATTGTTGTTGTTTTCACTCTTACTACCAACTCTTTCGCAGCAAGTGTAGAAGTGGGTTATTTTTTTGTTCATAAAGGGACAATCCGGAGTTAATTATAATTTGCTGGTGTCCTGGCGGCACACAGTATTTTATCAAATGTTTAGCACCTCTATGGTGGATGTCATAATGATATCGGAATCATGGCTGAGTGCTCATAATTCGAATGCTCTTGTTGCCTTACCTGGTTTTAAATTGTTCAGGAATGATCGTAAAGACAGGGTTGATATGTGCGTGATCATATTTCTGCTTCTGTAGTCTACAGGTCAACTGCTAATAATATTGAATTTATTTGTGTTGAAATTAAAAATGCAGCTGAAAAATGCTTACTAGTTTCTTTGTATAGCCCACCAAACATGTTTAGAGAAGAATATTTCTGTGGCAATATGACAGAGTAGCTTATGTTAAAAAAAGCGTTTTTGAGATATTAACGTTTTTGTCTAAAATTGTTGTTTATGAACATTTTGATTTTTTTTTAATGCTCAAATGTAGAGTACAGTATACATGTTATATTTTCTCTTAATTTGTAAAAATATATCCAGAACAATGTATTCAAAACGTGATTTTAGAAGTTAAGCTCTTTTGCTAAAATAAAGTTGGTAATTATAAATGTCTTATGTAACATAAGTTCTTCTGTCATACCTTGAAAAACTATTATGATGTAGCCAAGTTGACTTAAGATCTTATGATGAATTGCAGATTATATAAAAATAAAATATAAGTAAATTATAAGGAACTTTTATTAAAAAATAATTTTAATTACAAATGTAATTAAAGGAACTAAAACCGTACAAAATTCATTAGGTCTTTGAAAATAAACAAAAGATTTCAGTTCAAACAGTATTTTTGTAAATATAAGGTGTTAATCTTCTTCATCACCCTCGGTTAAATCGGGATGAAAGTCAGCTTCTTGAATGCCATTTAAACTTTTATAAAAAGGATGATAAATATTATCAATCAATGGCAACATATCCAATAAATCTTGCCTTTTCTTTTCATTGATTTCAAGTGGAGAAGAATAACATTTCTGCAGATCAGCTATTTTGATAGAATTGAACCCACGACGTCTTATATTAAGAGATTTGAATTCTTCGATTTCGTTAAGTGATGTTTTGAAATATACTGTTCCAAACTCTTTAGTGAACCTCATCCACTTAACCTTTTGCCAACAAAATGTCTGTCCATTATTGTCCACCTTTCGCCACACAAACTTTTCTTTGGAAACAGCTGAGAAATTGAAAATCTCATCTTGATTCATTTCCTTAACTTCAAATTGGTTTTTTACGCCCACTGTTCTCACTAATTGATACCAATCACGGGGATGATGTATTTTAACCGTTGTCAGCTTTTTCTTTTTTTCGATTAGGGCATGGTCCACGTCAAATTCCATGTGAGTATGCCCGGGAAGAAGAAATTTATGATCAATCGTTTGCACACTATTTGGCAATTGTAAAAAAGTCTCGAACATTGAAGCAATGTAGGAATTTTTATTCTGTCCCGGGCAACAATCGCTGTACAAAATCACATGTCGAGTTTCAGCTGGAAGCTTTTGAAGATGGTTAAATACACATGACGCGATCTCATTTCCTCCACGATTTGCTAATGCTTCATGCCACATATAGCATATTGGCCGTCCAGTGTCACAATCGTGAACTGTTAAATTATAAGTCCACAATGGGCGTTTATAAAAAGAGACTGACGATCTCAAATATGGTGTTGGCAGACATTGTTGTAGGTCAAACGTTAGAACATTTATAGATGAGGAGTTTTCAGCTTTAGATTTGTCCACTGCTTTCGATTTGTACGCGGAATCTGCTTCCAGATGGTGATCATTTTGCTCCTTTTTAAGGTTCTCTCGTTCTTTCTCAGTAGCAACGTCAATCTTCATTTTTAAAACTTCACATTTATGGCACGTATCTAATTTTGGCTTTTTAAATTTCAAGTTCAAAGTGTTGAAAATTTTCGAAAACTTAGAAAGTGAAACTGGAACATACTTTTCTGAATAGAGCCGATATAACTCTGCAATTGATAAATCACTCGACAAATACCTTTTTGAAGTATCGCGTCTTGTGTAATGCGATTCGTAGGATGGGAAACTGTTTATGAATTCAATAACTTCATTTTCTTTTTCAGGAGCGAGTTTCTTAGGACCAGGATGTTTTCCACGCAAATCACCTGTGAACGACCCAAAGCCTTCCAGCTTTTTTTTAACTACTGTTTTGATGAATTGTTCTGATTCACAAAGGGTGTATCTAAAGCATTTTTGGCAAACTGAAACTCTTTCTCCACATATCTCTAAGAAATATTTGTTGGTGTGTTTTCTGTTTCTTGGATTGGTAAGGCTCTTTTCTTTCCTTACAAATTTGGTTTCGTCAACAGAAATCAAGCCGGCAACAAAAGCTTGTCTCAACTCATAAGAACCAAGATCCCAGTACGATTTAAATATAAGCTGTTGGGTTGCGAACGTTATTTTTTCTTTACATTTGTTGCGACAGGCATCTAATTTTTGTACAGTTCGTTCTCTTACAACTTTTCCCGTTGTAGATACATAGCTTTTGCCGGAGTTCCTTTTTTCTTTTCGCATTTTCTTCGTTGGTTTGGCTGTTTTTTCGGTATTTTCTTCGTCGTTTTCAGAACATAATGAATCGTTATCTCCAAATAAAAGATATTGTTCTATTTGGTTCCCAGCATTTCTTGTAGCGAAGGAAATTTCCGAAGGATCACAAGGGGCAAAATCAGAATCGCCATCTTCGAAATCTTTTGAATTTTCTCCTTCTACTTCCATGTCTAACCTTTGGTTTTGGGGGTAGACAGCATTGCCTCCGTTTTCATTTACGTTATGAAAATCTTTATTAACCGATATGTCTTTCAATTTATTATTTTTGCCTACAAAATATATGGTTTTTGGTTCCAGTTACTATTTTATTTCAAATCTTATAATATTAACTTACCAGCTGAGATATCAAGATTATTGTGCCCATTGCCTTTCGATGTAGATTGTTCCAAATTGCTTGTATCGAAAGAAATTTCAGAAGAATCAGACGGTGCGAAATCAGGGTCGTCAAGTGAATTGTCGTTATCGAAATCTTTTGAATTTTCTTCTTCTTCCTCCATATCTAAACTAATATTTTGGGGGTCGACAGCATTGCCTGCGTTTTCATTTATGTTCTGGAAATGTTTATTAACCGATATGTCTTCCAATTTGTTATTTGTGCCTAAAATATTGTATAGTTTCAGTTCCTATTTTATATTCAAAACCTTATAATATGAACTTACCAGCTGCGATATCTGAATTATTGTTTCCATTGCCTTTCCATGTAGATTGTTCCAAATTTCTATCGGATTGTTTTTTAAGTGCCATAGACAGCATTTTTCTTGCACGTTCCATTTTGTAACTTTGTAAGTAATTGAAGTTATCTTAAAAACACTATTTGGAAAAGCAATACAACACACTTCACTGTGAAAAACTTTGAATAAGAAACTCGTTTTGCTTGCACTGAAAATTACAACCTTTCCTCTTAAGTGAATAGAGCAAACTGGTATGCATCCAACAAAACTAGCTTATATTGACATAAGTAACGGGTATTTGAATATTGTAGTGCAACAAAACAGCTTATGTTCACTTAAGGTTTTCTGTCATATTTGAATTCCGTAAATAAAATTGTTTTGATTTTGATAGAACAACTTATGCTAACATAAGTTCCCATGAAATCAAATAAGGAATTTAACAAAACAGCTTAAGTGAACATAAGATTAAGCAAAAAAAAAAATTGACCAAAGAACCTAAAAATTTAGCCTACTTAAAATGACATAAGTTTTTCTGTTAAAACTAAAATTTTTGAAAAAATGTAACAAAAGGAAACTGCTCAACATAAGCCGTTCTGTTAAAAGCACCACATATTTTTTAAAACATAAGTGTTTAGGAAACTTACGATATTTCTTCATAGGAACACTGTTTTAAAATGGGAGTGAAATAGAATAGTTGCTCTCAAACTGTAGAATAAGCCTAATTTAAAATCTGAAAAACCGCTTATGTCAACTTAAGCTACTCTGTCATATTGCCACAGATTTATATGAACTAAAAGATACGTTATTAAAACTGCATCCTAGGTACAGTGGCATTTTGATCGGGGGTGATTTTAATGTAAATATTCTAATTAATAATAATGCAACGAGACTACTTTACCATTTTTGTGATGTTATTGGACTCTCAGTTTTAAATTCCCTTTGGCCAACTTGTCTTAAGTCTGATTCAAATCCATCCTTACTGGACATGTTTTTGACAAGTTCTAAGAGGAGAATTTTAGGAAATGATCAAATTAGGCCTACATCTGATTTCATTCATGATTTTATATTCTGCTCTTATCAGTTTGAAGTAAATAATGCTTCTGATTTCAGCCCTATCAGTATATTATGTTTCTTGTGTAAAGTATTTGAAAAAATTTTTCACGATCAAATCCAAGCCCATATAACTGAAAGCAATTTGCTATCACAGTGGCAATCCGAGTTTCGCAGCAAACACAGCTGTGAGTCCGCGGTAGTTAAAGTTACTTCGGATTTTAGATGTGCGCTTGATTCTGATAAATTTGGTGTCATTGTATTACTTGACTTTTCTAAAGCGTTCGACTGTATTGATCATTCCATCCTTCTATCTAAACTTAGGGTGAAATTTAATTTTTCTAGCACCTCGCTTAAGCTCATGAGCAACTATTTATTGAATTGAATCCAACGGATAAAAATAGATGTGGGTACTTGTGATCCTATTATAATCAACACGGGTTTACCAAAGGGCTCAGTTTTGGGTCCGCTTTTATTTTCTTTATTCATTAATGACCTTCCCTCTGTAATTTAAAACAGCCAAATTCATTCATATGCAGATGATGTTGTACTATACATCTTTCGTCCAATTGGTCTGATGGAGGATGGTATAGTAAGGTTAAATGAAGATCTTAGTAACGTTCTCACATGGTCGAAAAACAATTCGATGAAACTTAATCCAGCTAAATCTGTCGCCATGCTATGTTCTAGGGACGAGTTAAGTTTTGAAGATGTTCCCCCTGTAATTCTTGACAGTGAAAGAATAGCGTATGTAAGTGATGCTAAATATCTTGGGTATAAAATAAATAGTAGGTTAAGCTGTTGTGGAGCAATCTCAGATACTATAAAGAAAATTTATTTTGGTCTGCGATCTTTGAGATCTTCCTCTGAGTTACTATCCTCTGACATTAAAAAATACCTATTTAAGTCGTTGATTTGCCATACTTTACTTTTAACTGTTCAGTCTATCCGGTTCTTGATTGTCAATGTAAGCGTAAGCTATTTATTGCTTTTAATGATTGTGTTCGTTTTGTATAAGGTATTCAGAGACAAAATGTTACATCATTTCCTGGTTGGTATGAGTTTTGAGAATTACTTGAGATTTAGACTTATTCTAAGGTTTCATAAAGTCGTCCACAATAGATGCCCTGCATATCTAAGTGAATCGGTCCAATTCGCCAATTCTCAGCGAGGATTGAAATTAATTTAACCGCGTTTTTCGCACATCAAAGCTGAACGCTCCTTCTACGTATCTGCAGTTCGTTTGTGGAATTTACTTCCAAACGAATTGCAGAATATAGCCTCACCTTTCGCTTTTAAGAGGAAATTATATTTCCACTACTCAAATCTATAAAATAGAATATTTGCCTAGTTTTATATTATTAATTAAATTAATCTATTATATATGTTCATATTGCTTAATAATAGTTTTTTATCCTTATTTACTGTGCCTAATGTATTTATCAAAATGTATATGAAATCGAATTTATTACTGTTAAAATCGTTAACTGTGCGTATTCTAGATACTCTAAAAGATTTACATCTTAATGTATCATAGTTAGCTTTAAATTTTATGAAATAAATTGAAATTGAAATTGAATTGAAATTGAAGGAACCCATGTTGTTTGGGCGAAAATAAGGATTTAAAAACGAAAACAATTGTCCTTTGAGACGGGAGGAGATTATTTATGTCGGAGACGTGTGTTTGTCCCAATAATAATTATTTTTTATTTATATATTTACTTGCATTTTTGGCGTGATAAGTTTTTGATTATATTTATTTTAATTGTACTATAGTGAAGCAAAAATTTTTGTGCAAGAGCACCATATTACTCATATTAATGATCTGCACTATTATAAGTTAAAACTAAGAGTTGAATCCAGGGTTTAAGTTCCTATGACCTATTTCCCCTCGTGTCGATACGAAACTAGCCTGGTAAAGGACTTTTGAAGGCAAAATCCCCTATAGCGAGCTCCTTATAGGTAGGAAGTAAATCCGCGGCCGTTTGCGGCCCATCCTTCTAACGAAGCGGAAATAGATTGATTGGTATTCGAACAGATGCCCATAGTAAAATTTTAATCAAAACTCTCCATTTATTTTTGTTTCATAGCGTAATTTTTGTTTTGTTTTGTTAATTTGTTGATTTCCTCGTTAATTCGTTAATGATTTAACTGTTCATTTATTTACTGATCAATTTCAATTATTATTTCGTTGCATACATGTTTTAGTCCCATTTCGCTTATTTGTTTAACCTTTTGTCAATGATAAAATTAAACAAACTACAAACGTCATGCATTATATCAAAAGAACTTTAGGAGATTAATAATCGGACCTTCATTCAGTCAATGAGTATCTAGTTAAGACATGTTTTGGTAAGAATATTCAGGGGGGTGGAAAGAGGGGGAGTGAACTTTCAAACGAGCGATTAGTGATTCCATGAGCTTAACCAAGCTCGAGCAGTGGGGAGTCTTAATCGACACATAAGGGACTCCAGAATGGGTGGGGGCGCTACAAAACATCTGTAGCACCCGAAGTGAGTTACTTCATCAAGGTAAGCAGTGGCATTCCCTATCGGTATATATATATTTTTTTTTTTTTATAATACGCACACACTCAAGGGGTTTTTATACCCTTATTATGCCATAGACACAGTGAGTGCTTTAGGAAAGAAGGAAGGGGTTAGAGAGGAGGTGCCGGTGTACATTGGTTTTAAATTCCTGAACATTGTAATGATCGGGAAAAACAGAGTGTGGAAGAGAGTTCCACATTCGCGTAGTACGGCTAAAGAACGATTCTCTATACTTGAGCGTACGACCGAAGTTGGGCTCGAGTGTAAACTGATGGGCATTCCTGGAAGCGCGGGTATTACGGTTGAATTGTTTAAGGGGTGGAATGCAACTGGCTATTTCTCTAGAGCACTTACCGTAGAAGTAACGATAAAACAGAGAGAGACACGAAACGTTACGACGGTGGTCTAAAGTGGTGAATGAATCAGTGATCTCTCTATCACCAATCATTCTTACAGCTCTTTATTGAATTCCATCCAAGAGGCTTAAGTAAGTAGCTGGAGCACCAGCCCACAGATGTGAATTGTACTCAAGCTTTGGACGAATATAGGTTTTATAGATAATAACCAGATCAGACGGGGAGAAAAATTTCTTGCACCGTCTTAAGAAACCCAAACATCTTGCGGCATTTTTGGCGACATCGCGCATGTGCTCGGACCACAAGAGGTGGTCAGTGATGCACATACCGAGAATCTCGAGATGTTCGGTCTCATTGATGCAAGTGCCACTCATGGACAGTGGCAGGGGGGGTATATCTCGCTTCAACGATACCAGACAGCATTGAGTTTTCGAAGCATTAAACTCTACACGGTTCTTAATTCCCCATTGGACAATGCTGTTTAAGTCAGAGTTTAATGAGCTTATCATATTTTGCTGTTGCAGTTCCACATCCGAAGAGGAGGGATGTGAATCTGGTAACTAATACGAATATGTTATGTGTTCTGTTAACTTCAGTTTTGGAGTTCTTAAAATGGCACGATTTATGTTTGTTTGTTGTTTAGTGTCTTTGTCTTTTATCGGGACAAGATCCCTACCCATCCGGCAAGTTAAGCCGTGCTACGCCAGCGTGCTAGTCCCGGTGAAAGAAGTCAGCGTTTTGTCTTATGTGTCTGAGGCTGGTGTCTATTCCGGTCGGCACTATTCCTTTAGTAGACCGTTTTAGTGCGCCGAGATGACTTTTGATAATTTCCGCTTCCGATAAGATCTTCAGAGTCATAATCGGGCTACACTTATATCCTCAAAAATACCAACACATCACAGTCAATTAGATTCCGTGTAACAAAATAATTCTTCTTAACGCTGTCGGCGCTGTCTTCATTTCAATAATTGAAAGTTCTATCTCCGCCGGCACAGTCGTCCATGGCGCACACTGGGGATTTTGCGGAAAAAAGTCTTAAACATAAAATTTTGAAAACCAAATTTTCGATGATATTTTCAGATTCCAGAATAAAATCTGCACCTAAATCAGAAAGAATTATTGAAATCGGACCATTGGTTTTGTTTTTATAGCTTTTTAAAGACATAACTTGTTAGTGGTATTGATTATATGGTAAAAAAGCACTTAGGCGAAAGTTTTTGTTTTTGTTTTTTGCTTTCGCCCCAATATTTTCCTTTATTTTTTTCTTAACGAACTTTATTGCCTCAATATTAAACCGAAGAAAAAAATGATTTTTCAAATTTGGTTTTCATTGTATGATTATTTTAAGAAAGCACTCAAAAATTTGTAATTTTTTTTATATTTTTGGACATACAATTTTAGCTACATTTGCCTACAGTCAGAGACTAGTGTCATCTTAATCCTTTCAAGTTTATCTTTCGATAGGTACCAAATTTAGGTGCCACCAGGTGCCACTTTGTATTTTATTGCAGATGGAAAACTGCAATTAGTCACAAAATAAACTAAAAATGGTTATAATTTCAAAAAAAAGTTTTGTTTGCGTTACAAAATCTATTTCAGTAAATTATTTTTGCATTTCTGACCGAAAATATGGAAGCACATCAATAGCCAAACAATATTTTTAAAAAAATGCACTAAAAATTAAACCGGATGAACCGCCATTTTGTTTTTAATGAATTTAAGAAGCTGCTCATAGCTGTCTCAATTTGGACGATAGAGAAAAATCACCTTCGACAAAGTTGTAGAAAATTTAATTTCCTATAGAATTTGTAAAGACACTTTTTTCTTAAAACTTATCGTTTAAGAGCTATGGTACATCTTTGGTTAACAATCACATATTTTTTCTTAAATTCAACAAAAATCTCTCTTATCTATGCTAATGAATTTGAATATAATACAAAATAAGTAAAAAAGAGTAAATTTGCCAAACAAAAAATTGTTGAATGTAATGTTTTATTTTTTTTTCAAATCTACTACTTGACCTTGGCTTAAAGAAAAAATGGTCCATTATCTTATACAAACACATTAATTGAAATCTTTTGAAGTCAATAATTTGTGGAAAAGTGATTTTAAGATTTTCTTGATTAAAAATAAATAAATAAATAAATATTGATCCATAATGGAAAAATGTATTTTTCTTGTTGGAACATTGTGTGAAGAGGCTCAAGAATTGCGAAATAATGACTATAAAAAATACCGACCTAGACATTCTCGGAAATGTAGCCGCATTGCAACGAATCAGGATGTAATGACCCGATTGATGCTGACATCTGACCCCTTAATCTCAAACCTCCCCCATTCTTTTACCATGAAAAAGCATGGTCGGTTAACTGGAGAAGTTATGGCTCTTCTACAAGACTAAAATTTCAATAAAATGCAATAAAAGTGGATTTTTTTGTATTTTTCCACTATACTTTCTTGTGTTTCATTTTATAATCTGTATTTCCGATGACTAGTATTACTATAATAGTATTTTTGACATTTTTTAAGGAATTTATATAAATTTCTTACAATTCTGAGAAAAAAAAATATTTTTTTTTTAAATTTAAGGGGCGTGGAAGTGGGCGGTAATTCATTATTTTGATTTCTTACGTGCCTAGTTATCATTTCTGAAAATTTCATCCAAATCCATCAAGTGGTTCAGTTTTTATAGAATTTTTTCCGCACTCCCATACTAATTTTCCCAGTGTGTGGCATAGTAAACGAGGGATAAGCATATGAAAATAGAAAGTATAAAGCAGAGGTTGCCATTTTTTTTGCATAAGTTGGTATTGACTAAAAACAAAAAAATGGTAATTCTGCTTTGAACTACCAGCAGTCAAAAATTCCATCTTACCTGTCAAATAATTATGCAAGGGAATGAATAACTTCAATTTTTTAACAAATTATGTATGTAATTTGTTTTGTATTGTATTTGTATTTTATAAATATAAGATAACATAATACTTATAATAATTAACATTACAATTTTCTTATTTTCATTTCAATTTAACATTTTTTAAAGTTATATCTACAGTAAAGGAAAATATACAAGCTAGTGGTTCATCTTACCTTTCTATATTTATTCGACAGATATTATCAAGATTTTATTTTTGACTTTCGTCACCTACTAAGAAGCAACCAGTAGCAAAAGTCATCTTGATAATAACTCTTAAATTTACCTATATATACAAAGTATCTGACAGTGTAAATAATAGCCGTATTTTTTCACTACTCCATAGCCAGCACAGTTTATCTATCAAATTCAATTTGTATGTCAATAGTTACATAAAATGTCGCAAAATGGACGTGAGGATTGCATCTCAGATTAAGAAAAATAGCAAATACTTCAACCAAAGACCTCGAATACGCGAGGTATACCAAAAATTCTCCATTGAATAAGAAGTACAGGAAACGGTGTTAGCTACATTTTTTGCCTGTGCTGTCAAATTTTGCCTGTGCTTTTGAGATTTTCGTAGTTAAATTTATTAAACAAATCTGTAAAACAAAATTAAATTGTGAAGTTTTTGCTAATTTAGATAGAATATTTACCATTCTTAATAAAAAACACCATTAGCGGTAAATTTTACCACACCAAGTTTCACCTTCCCCTTTACTAATCAGTTTCTTTTACGATCCTAAATTATTGAAGAGTTCAGTTGAAACCTCTGCCATCAGCCAGTGACCTGCTTTGCTGGCATTTAAGGAAGCAATCCCAACAGGTTTCTTCAACAGAAGCGTTTGACAGAGTGTCCACACCAACGAGTTGTGCGACGGGCAGTCTACAAATAGATGATAATATGTCCTTGGTTTGATTGGAGAAGGCATGAAGAATTTACCCATGCCCAACAATGTGTGAATTTTAATCACACCAACATAAATTTAGTATGGCCGAGTGCCCACCGTAAATTGCCTTCAACATTGAAGATTAACCAAACCATTTTCTTTCTTAAACCTAGCTTAAATATATGCAACTCGGTTGATGGAAATGGTTTTTCCTCTAATTATAACTACATACTAGAAGACGGGTATAGTGTCCGTAGCTTAGTGGTTAGGTGTGTTGGCTGCTAAGCAGAACGTCGTGGGTTCGAATCCTAATCGCGTTTTTATTCCATCTTTCTCGGGCACTGCCTCTTGCGAAGAACTGACAAAACTTCCAAGAGTATGTATCATCTGTCATGAAAAAGTACTTCTCAACTTTGCCGTTCGGAATCGGCGTTAAATTGTAGGTCCCCTCAATTCTTCATACGCACCTAGAGAATAGGCCTTGGTTCTTCAAGAGCTGTCGCGCCACTCAATTTATTTATTTACTAGAAGACGGGTTATGGAGAGTCCTCGTAATCCATGGAATTCCAAATGATTTTTCGAAGTTCTTTGATTGGAAGGGATAGATGGGAGCTGAACTCTCTCACTATGCTACTGGGTGATCGCATCACCTATTTGTATAGACCGCGAGCGATGGATGATTCATGGCTTCCCGGTCACGCACCCCAGTCTTATTAATGGAGGCAAATGCAGGACCGAGACAAATGTTCACCAATGACCACGCAAAAGGTTCGAAGGAGATGGCTTGAGGGTCAAGTAGCCGTACGAGATAAGTTCGCAATCTTGAACTTTCACTTTTTGAAGAATCGTGAAAATCGTGAACACTGCGAACAGCCATTTTGAGAGGAATTTGGAGAAATGTTTGATTATAATTTTTTGGAAAGTATTTTTGGGAAATACGATTTTTGTGGGCCTTTTTGTTGGAGAGGAGGAGAAACCATTTTGATTTTCTGCTGAGGACTATATATTTGGTAATTTCTATTTGATCTCTTTCGTAATTCTAACTTGTGTCTAATTGGCCTGGTTTGCGGCAATTTTCTTTTCCTTGCTTAACATTTTTATCTAGAATTTTCTTAGGTAGTTATTCTTTGTGTTTCGACAAAAAAAAATTGTTTGTTTCTTTTGCCCTTTGTTTAATCCCTTAAAATTCCAAGAGTGCCCCTTTTGGCACTCTCATAGATTCTTTGTTCATCATTTTTGAAAAGATACTGGTTTTAATTCAGGTATCCCCAAGGTTTTCCAGTCGTAATAAATACATTAAAATTTAAATTCCTTCACTTTTTGTTATTTGTTTTGAAGACTTTTCAAGTATTTTGCATCGTTGGTTTGGTAAACTACCAAAAAAAAAGTTTCCTGGCGCCCATTTTCAAAATTGAGTACGCTCCTGTTCTTTAATTTTAATCACCCTATTTCGATATCAATTCAATTTAATCACCTCGATCAAAAATAATTTTCAATTAATTACACCCACCCCTTAACCGGAGCTACCGGTGTGGCAGCACTTTTATTTTTGTCTGTTGTGAATTTCCTCCACTAAACACACCTGACATCAAGTGTCAAGTGTCATTCAAGTTCGCGGCACATCGGGTTGGTGCATCTCGTTTCGTGTTTAATTCTTTTTTTTTTATTATATTCATTAATTTTTTTTCTGTCGTTTGCTGATAAAATTGGATGCGAACAATATATCCTTGTTTCAAAGTTGGGATTGTTCGGTTTGGTTAAAAAAATTCACAACAAAGTGCTGTGTGAAATTGCGTAAAAACGATTCTACTACGGAGTCAAGAAAAATTTCTTATCACAAGTAAAATATGTCTCATTTTGATTATAAATGTATGTGAAGTGAAGTTATTTAGTTAATTTAAACAAAGTAGAACTTTAAAAATGTATTTGCCATAGTATTTAGCAATCCTTATATCTAATACATTTCTCAAAAATAGAAATCGGGGCAGCTTTCCTAAATACGGGCTCATTGAGGTTATAATTTTGTTTTTTCTTTGATTTATCTGTGAAATGGTGAGGAAACAACTTCAGGTTGAAGTATGTTAGTGTTGCCAGATGAGTAATATTTTACACAATGCAGCTTTTTGTAGAATTCAGAAAGTATATGCGGCGGCTTTGCCGCTAAAAGGATTTTAACTCTCGATGTGAAGTGCACGACTCTGACAACGCGCTCGCCGCAAGCAGATCGACAACGACTGGGTATATAATCAAAATTCAAAATGTCCTCAAAGAAAATTCCCGCCCGAAAAAATCCTATAAATATACGCAGTCTGTCGGTACTTAAAATGACATTAAATCGTGACCTCTGTGCAAAAAGTGCAATTTTATTTAATTAATTAAAAATAGGAATATTTATTTCCCAAAAAAAAACAGCGTATTTTTTCTTAATTTACTAGTATCTATCGATTGAACCATTTTCGTGTCCTAATTCAGTAGCCCGTATAAGAAAGTCAAGCCTAAAAATCATTTGTTCATAGAATTTCCTTGTAATTGATTTGTAGTTTTATCTGTCAAAAAAACACAAAATCGAGTTCAGGGGCGGACGACCCAAAAAGCGTATATGCAATGAATTGTGGATGAAAAATGAAGAAAATGTACTGAAGATAAAAATAAAACAATAAAGACTGTGCATACGCACCTTGAGCCTTAAAACACCATGTAAACCAATTAAAAGAATTGAAATTAAAAACAAATTTGATGCATAATCGTTATAATAGGTTTGTTCGATGTAACCAGCCCTGGGGCGCTCCGGTGCTTGTCATACGGTGAACGGAGCTGTCAAATAACTGAACAATTTCTCTGGGTTTGGTTTCACATCGAACGCGTTAGTAGTGCTCTGTTTTTTTCTCTTTGTTATATAGCAACAGCCGATTCGAACAGCTCCGAAATTCTCGCCCCGAAAAAAACTTGGGGCGATTCAGAGCGATTCCGGCGTGATCACTGAATACACATCGAACACGGTGGAAAAGCACTGAGGCGAAAAAAGAGCGACATCGAACAGTTCAGTGCGGAATCAGAGCGACCCATAGCGCACATCGAACAAACCTAATCTTGATTCAATCAAATTTCGCTTGGCGCCATTGATATTAACCAATTCAACTTCTGTTGTAATGCATTTGTGTCTGTGTAACTCACACTACTTAGAAAAGTTCTTCACTTCTTTTTCAAAAGACGAAGGGGTCTGTACTTCTTATTCAATGAAATTCTCCGATACCTTTGGATATTTTTTTCTTTACAGAAAATGGTTCATGTATTTGATGTTTTTTACTATGGTTTACAATAACAAAAAGTTATCCAATACCCTTTGTTAACGTGACTGAACCCACCCAATATCTATACGTTTGCTAGGTATGATCGAGATAGCATTTACTAGTCCCGCCATCCAGTTACAAGCATAGATAGCTTATTAATATATATAAATTGGTATTGAGGAAAAAAATCTCTACCTTCACTGTTACTAGATGGCAATAGTGAAAAGTACCATCTTGATTATACCTGGCAAATGGATGTGATACAGTCGACTCTCTCTAAGTGGAATTTTTCGAGTTAAGGTTTTGCGAAAATCCGAGTTATAGATCGAGAATTTATTTCGTTTTTTAAATGGTTATTTGGTGAAAAAAAAACGTCTAATGATTTAAACAAAAAGAATATTGTCTAATAAACTGAAGGGAATGATAAAAATATTAAAAATTTTAATTACAGTAGAGTTAAGTAGAGTTTCGATTTAGGGAGAGTCGACTGTATTATTAGAGGGAAACCAGATATTGTTTAAGAAATTTCAAGTTTTGTGGAAATGAGGGTGCAAATGAACCACTAGTTTTAAAACCATAACTTAATATTCGTCTACACTATTTTGTGAGCACATTACTTGCTCTTGCCACCAGTCATGCACCTCATACACAATACTTCCTGGATTATGATTATTGAAAGGAATTGCCTTCGAATTTGTGACAGCTGTCGTTGTGTGTTGTTGCTGTTGGGATTGCATCTGTGTCTGCGATTGCAACGAAGTTTGAAACTGGGATTGATGGCATCCGTTGATTGTTGCAATGATGTCGCTATTACTTTGAACTTGTTGACTGCTGTATTGAAAGTGATGTGGCTGGTGGTACAGAAGTGATCGAGAATTTGTTTCATGATTAGGGTGATGATGATAATGTTGACATAGACTGGAAGAAGGGTGTGCGTGTGAATTCGATGTTACTTCATTGAAGGTACTTTTACTGGAGGACGCAGCAATGGGCTTTTTGTCGACCTTCTTAGAACTTATACAACGTTCTTTGGAAGAGGTTTGGGGATCAATCGAACTTGGGGCAAGAAGTTTCCTACCCGAAACGCTTCCAGTGGATTCGGATCGAGTGAGTGTGTGTTTTTTCACTGTTCCAGTTGATGTTGAAGCACCTGTTAAACGCATCGATTGGGTCTGTTGCTGTAAAGGTTGCTGTTTATGTTGAATCGCCTGTGGGTAATCCTGCTGTTGTGAGTGTGATATAGACTGGCTACAAGTAGACGTAATAGATGGGCGTTTCTGTTCAGGGGACACCACAGTTGGCTCTAAATGAAGTTCTTCAGAACTGTGTTTTTGAGAAGGAACTATAGGCTTTTCTGTATTTATAAACGCTGTTGCAGTCGCTGAGGTTGATGCAGCAGCCATCGCAGCAGAGTTAATTTCTTTTGCCTTTTCTTCTGTCGCTCGTATCATAAGCTCGTTTGTGGCGCGCAACCCAGCCAGCAAAGAGCTTTGTTGTTTCTAAAAAAAAAATAAAAAGAACTTAATTAAAATGACCGTTAATCAACACAAATTAAACAAACGCTCGCGTTTTGAGTGCGTATTTTCTTTAAACATCCTTCTAACCAGGTACGAATTGTTTGCTTGGCAACTTCTTCCTCAATAATGTACTCGAATTCTTCACGTGCCAATAGTTCTTCAAGCTGAAGGGCCTTACGTATGTCCACTGATCTATATGACAACATGCTTATAGTGCATGTACGATTATTACGCTTTATTGTCTTGATAAATCTTTGTTTCAGTCAACTTACTTAATAACATCGTGAAATGTCACATCTTCCCCATTATGAAGCTTATCCAATTCATAGCACATGTATTTAAACAGTAATCGATCCTTTTGCGGATCACATTCGAGGCGTCCTTTTAAAAGACGTAAAATGAATTTCACACGTCTCACAGGAATGACACCTCTCTGGTGAATATCAACTACATTCCACGTGTTTTGAAAGTTCCGTATATCAGCATAGGATAACAAGGCGTCTTCTTCATTTGAATAGAATAAAGAGAAGTTCTCCATGATTATAGCTGTGTTAAAAAGAAAATGTTGTTTAAAAGAAATGGATGTCTTTCATTTATAACTCACCGACTAACAAATTGAGAACGATATACGTTATTATGACATAGAAAGTACAAAAATATACCAAACTAGCAGTGAAATTTCCACAATCAGTTTCCCAATAATTAAGGCCAGGTGTGCAGTACGGTGGTTGAATCATACAATCGTGCATTATTTTATTCCAATCTTCGCCTGTGACAATGCGAAATAGCATCGCAACGCCTGTTACGGGAGATCCAAAATTCGCACGACGACCAATTCCTTCACCGTATTTAACAGTTCCGAACAGAATTGTTCCAGCGAGCGCATAGAAAAACACCAATAAAAACATGCCGAATATGATGAAAAATGATTTGCATACGGATACACCAACTGTGAGCATTAACATTTTAAGCGTAGTATGCTTTCCAGTGATTGTAAAAAAACGGAGAATAACCACCATGAACCCAATGAAGTATGAAAGGTCGCTCTATAGTAAAAAAAAATTATAAGAAACCATTTTAGTCTAAATAATAATTTAATCTTTTTCTTGACAAGTTTTAAAATGGAACAACTCTTCAAGCTTAACCGCTGATTCATCACGTTCAGTTATTTGCTTTGCATAAGTAGGAAAACAAGAAGGTTTTATTTTATTTTATTAAAGTCTAATTTTCTGTATTTTTATTTTAACAATGGTTCTTGCCGGTACAAAAAAAGAATAAGACTGATTCATATTTAAAAAAAAGAAAAAGCGAAAGTCGCAAACGCCAAACAGCATCGATGACGTTTTACTTTTCGAACATGCGTTGTTGATATTTGACGTTTCGAACATTGAGGGGTAGGGGTAGCTTACATTAAAACAACACCAAACATTATTATAATTTCAATAAAACAAACTGTTTCGTATGGACTATTTACAAGCTCGTACACGTTAAGGATATAAATAATTATATCTTCAAAAACAGGGGCCGAATCACCGCTTCAGTGAACGAGTGAGTGACTCTTATCAGTGGTCGAACGAACGAGTAACCACTTTGGGATGATGGCATTCGATTGGTCACGTATCGTTTGGGAAATAAAAATTATAGTAGTCTCTATTCTACTTGAGTCTTTAGGGGTGTCTCAGTAAGAGTGCACTTTTTCATTTTAAAATAAAAACAAGTATTTTATGACATAGTTGTGAATTTTTTTGATAGTATTGTAAAGAAGACATGTTCCGATTAAGTATTGAATAAAAAATCCGGCAAATTTTCCATGACTTTTGCACAGAGATGTGGCTGTATCTCACAGATGAGGCGATGAGGATTTCCTATTGAGCTCAGGAATTGTTTTTGATTTATTCGCATAAACCCGAGATATTGCAAAACCTCAAAGAAAATAAACGCACGACGTTAAACCGCACGATCTTGGTGGCCAGTTGACATAAGAATTTCGTGTTCTGAAAATCGTTGCTACAATAAGTGTATTGCTTCATGCGCGGTGTGGCAGGTTTCACCGTCCTGCTGAAACCCAATGTTGTCCAGGTTCGTGCCGTCCAATTGAGGCCACAAAAAGTGCGTTATCATATTCCTGTCGCGAATCTTCAGGAATTGTTCCAAACTTCCATGACCAAACTGTTGGATGACAAATTGCCGAACCTTGCGACAAAACCTGACATCGAAGGAATGACCGCGGACATTTTGACACTTAAGGAAAACAACAAAACGCTGGAGACGCAACTGCATAAAATGGAATCTCGTTGTCAATTGCTAGACAATCAATTAGAGCTTCTTGAAAAAAAGACGAAGGAGAAGAATTTGGTGATACCTTTACAGCCTGCCGAGAGTGGTGGTGTATAGGGTACGGTGGAAAAAGCCAAATCAATTTTTTTGGACCTCCTACAGACGAATGATGCATCAAAAATATCCTCAGCGCGGCAAATCAGTGCAAGCAATACGAGAGCTAATGTCATTGTTGAAATGGTTGATAGGGAAGACGTTGGCCGCATACTCCGAGCTAAGACAAAGCTGAAAAACACTCGCACTTCGGTTCATAAAGACTATCCAGCAGCCGCTAGACAACGTAGAAGACGACTGATCAAACTCAAGACGAGCATAGTTGCGAAACATACAGACTTCCAAGTACTTGTGCGAGGAGATATTCTTCTAGTCAACCAGAAAAAGTTTTACTTTGATAAAAATGGAAATTTGACATCGGAAGCTGAAGAAGATTTGTTGTGGTTAAAACAATTTTATGATGACAGCGTGGATTTGACATCTGAGATTGCAAGTTGTTCTTACGGCGGAGCTTCAAAGGATGATGTAAACAAAGATTCTCAAACTGTAGGGAGTGTTTACACTTCTCGTTTTTAGTTGTAATGCCGTCTGCCATATCGAAAATATTTTTGAAAATTTTAATGTTAATTCTAATAATGTTAAGTCTTTTAAGTTTAAAATTCTCTCATATAATGTCGCAGGACTAAATAATAAGAATATGTTTATGGATTTTTATAGATTTATTAATCAATTTGAAATAATTTTGCTATATGAAACATTTCTAACTGAAAATAATACGAATATCGTGGAACACAAATTTAGTAATTTTGAAGGCAAGTGGATACCAGCTATTAGAGAACAAGTAAGAGGAAGAGCCAGTGGAGGATGTTTCTTCGGATATAAGAGGGACATAAGGTATATAAATTGTGATTTTCGGTTTGTTGAAGGCGTTACGTATTTAAATCTGAATTACAATGGAGAGGATTCCCGATTACTGCCAGCGTACATCAACTGTAACCACTGGGACACTGATTTTGAAAAACTAGAGGGTTTATTGTCTCAACAGCGACAATTGAATCTGATGGTAGTGGGAGATCTGAACGCAAGAATTGGTAACGAAGCTGGAAACGAAAACCGAATTAGAGGGATCGAACGGAAATCTAAGGATACAGTCTGTAACGCAAGGGGAATCAAATTATTGGATGTTTGTAACTCATATGGGCTTCAAATCATCAATGGAACAAGTGGGGAGGATCAGGAAGGTGAATTTACTTTTGTTGGCAATCAGGGCAGTTCTGTTATTGACTATGGTCTCATTGGTGGTAAATGGAACGACCAAATCAGCGAGTTCAAAGTTGAAAATGTACCGTTTTCGGACCACTTCCCCTTAGTCGTTACCTTTGGACTTGCGATGGTGACTGACGAAGCAAGACCTATGAGACTCCTACCAAAACTTAAGTGGAACCAAATCAATAGAGTGCACTACCAATTAAATCTGGACGCTTCTCTTCAAGGATATCAGCAATGTAACTTGACTCAGTTAGAGGAGATCATGAAAGCATCTTATCCGAGCTCTTCGGGTAGCATTAGGAAGGCCCAAGATAGCTTTAAGGCACTCTGGTTTGATTTGGAGTGTAGAAAAGCCAGAATGTTGTCATTTGGATGGTTAAGAGCTTATCGACGCTCAAGTGATGAGCACTTTAAAAGACAGTATCTGCAAGCAAATAGGTATAACAAGGAATTGTGTTCCCGGAAAAAGAACAGTTATTTTGAGGCAGAAGCAAGACGGTTATCTAGCTGTCGGAACGCGAAAGAATTTTGGACTTTGATGAAAAATCTGAATGGTAAAGTCTTTAAAATCCATCCCAAGCTGAGCCCCACTCTTTTGGCTGACCATTTTAGAAATTTATTAAACCCAGCTCAGGAAAGAAACAACTTTCATTTCGCGCCTCCGTGTATTTATAATGAAGTATTGGACTCAGACGTGACCAACGAAGAAGTATATTTAGCAATGAACTCAATGAAGGATGGAAAAGCGGCAGGCTCCAACGGGTTATCAGCGGAATTTAAGTATGGAACCTTCGAGTTAATAAGCAGGCTTACTGTGTTGTACAACGAGGTGCTGGCAACAGGTTTGATTCCTCAAGAATTTAGTGAATCTATTATTTTTCCGATACACAAAAAAGGAAGCTGGACGGATATGGCTAACTATCGAGGAATATCCTTTCTTAATTTAAGCTATAAGATATTTACAGCGATTCTGAAAAGACGCCTCAATAAATGGATTGAAGAAAATAAGCTATTGAAGGAATTTCAGGCAGGCTTTAGATCAGGTTACTCTACGATCGACCATATCTTTGTACTGAAAAGCATTGCGGAATCTTTTATAAGGAGGAAGAAGAAGTTATACGCGTTTTTCGTGGATTTTAAGGCTGCGTTTGATACCGTAAATAGGCAAGCACTTATCTACAAACTCTATGGGATGGGAATGTCGATAAGGTTTGGAAGAGTCCTGCAAAACCTGTATATGGATACAAATGTATCAGTGTGGAATGGTACAGAGATGTCGGAATGGTTCAGAACGGAATCAGGCGTTAGACAAGGTTGTACGATGAGCCCAAGCCTCTTTGCTTTCTTTATCGACGATATGGTTGATTGTTTACCCGCTGGCATTGAACACGCTGGACAAATAATAAAAGCACTGTTGTTCGCAGATGACATTGTGGTTCTCGCGTCATCTCCGGAGTCGTTACAACTTATGATCAACCGGCTTTTTGAGTACTGTAGAAGATGGAATTTGATAGTTAACATGGAAAAGTCGAAGATCATGATTTTCAAGAACGGTGGAGGTAGGAACTGCGCAAATGAAAAATGGTACTTCAATGGTGAGAATATAGAGATCGTCAAAGAATTTAAATACCTTGGAGTTAACTTGACGAAGAACTTAAAAATGGAAACGCATCTGAGAAGCTTACAAGCGCAAAA
This sequence comes from Sphaerophoria rueppellii, assembly GCA_920937365.1. NCBI lineage: Eukaryota > Metazoa > Arthropoda > Insecta > Diptera > Syrphidae > Sphaerophoria > Sphaerophoria rueppellii. The sequence continues at coordinate 6,856,711 of CAKKXW010000006.1, read as the reverse complement.
GCTGCCATCAGCGCATCGTGGTGTAGGTGTTTTTCCAACAAAAGTATTTTACACAGCAGTAAGTACACTGTTTTTAAAGCAGTATCGGAATCAATTTTGTTCTATGCTGCTCAAGTTTGGGGAGCGAAACAATATGATGAGGTTGAAAAATTGCTGCGCTTTTATGTTAAAAGAGTATTCCGTTTGCCACCTAGTACGCCGAACTACATGGTTATGTTGGAAACAGGACTGCAGCCGCTCTTTATACGAACACTTAGAATGCAGATTGATTATGTGCTGAAAGTTATGAAAATGGAAAACCACCGGTTACCGAAGATAGTTGCGCTTCAAACTATTAGAGAGAGGTCAGGCTGGTATGCAGAATGGATGGATCTAGCTAAAGACTGTGAGTTCAACCTAAGCATAAATAATCTCGAGTTTAGTCACTGGGAGGAACCACTTTATCAGCTTATTACAAAAGCTGATAATATGTTCAGAGAAAGATGCCTTAATGAAGCAACTGGGTCGCTGCACAGAGTAGTGTACAGCCAACTCAATCATAAACTGGAGGCGAAGAATTATTTTCGCGATGTGTACAGCGTTGAAGAGGTTTCGTTGATGTTGAAGCTGCGTGGTGAACTCATCCCTCTTAATTTCATACCACACAGAGACGATTTACCAATAATATGCTCCTTATGCAATCTACAAGAGAGAGAAGACGTTTTTCATTTTATGGGTAAATGTCCAATTCTTAAGGTCATCAGAAGAAATGTTTTTGGTACTGACTTTTTGACTGAAAATGAAATTGTATCATTACTGAACGAAGTCGACGTTAATTTAAAGCCAGTTTACAATACTTATACAATGTATTGTAAACTGGCTTTAAATTATAGGCAGAGAATTATTAATGAGAGTTTCTAAGGCTAATTAAAATTTTGCTATTTAAATTAACTTATTTTTCTATGTTCCTTTTTTGTTTAATTATTGTGACGGTAAATTTTATTTCCTAATAAGTATTTGTATTATGTTTTGTCAACTAGGCAGACGGCAATTAAGCCATGCTTTTTGATTTTTGTAAACAATTTTTGTAAATTATCATGGAAAAAATAATAAAAATCTTTATCTATCTGCCTATCTATCTATCATATTCCTGTAACGAATGCTTCACAGTCACTTTTGTTGTGTTATGAGTTTTCACAATTATAACGCTCTGTTCTTTCAAAAAGCGCTCCATTTTTAATAATAGGAATAAACAGAGGTGACAGCTGTCAAATTTCAGAGTTACAACTTTTATGATAAAAAATATTCCAATTTTAAAAACTGCATTCTTACTGAGACATCTTTTCAAATAAATAACAAAACAGTGAAACGAAATGAATAATTCTTATTTATTCTCCGATTCAGAAGGTAGAAATTTTAATTTTATTATATTCCGTGAGCTCTTTATGTTTCGAATGAGATTCAGTTCGATAACTGAAGACAGAATTTAAAATTATTGTACAAGTTGCTCGATAGATAACTCGATAACGTGAGTTATCTGATGCCGTGATTCAACCCCAGGCGTTACATACATATGTATGTACCGATTGACTTTCTGAATGACACTTCAGAAAACTAATTTTCTGAAATTTCATTTCAATTTTCATTTTTGTATAGATTATGACACAAAATGTAGCAATCTCATTCGATGACTGCAAAATATTATCAGCAATAGAACGTGAATCGCTACTAAATATCAATACTTTTTGGGCTGAATGTAATTTGCGAAAACGTCAAATCCCTGTCTTGAATGTGTGTGTGACAACTGTCAAAATAAATTTGATCGGTCCGAATATCCCAGCAAACATTTTCATTCAGAAATGAATCACAATAAAATCAAAAAAGTGAAAAAATCGACCGAAAAAGAATACAGAAAAGAATCATTTTGAGTTCTTTTACCTGGGCTCTTAGACACGGATTTGAATCATTAAAGGGAATCATTTAGGATTTTAAACGTCTTCATTTAAATGAACGTATATAATGTTCTATATATTCATTTAAATGATAACTTCATGAACCTTTTCTGAATCATAAAAATGATTCCAATATGATTAATTAAAATGAAGGTATATACTCAGAATTCCCTCACTTAAATGAATTATATTGGAATCATTTTCTGCTTCAACTTTCAAAATGATTTCAAATATTACACTTATAGTTAGTTTTCAGTTCTCTTCACTTTTTTATTATTGATTTAGGTATTTTTATTCAACTCTTTTATAAATTATTTGCACTGTTTGTCATTTAGCTCTGACCACATCAAAAACGTTTGCCAAATGATAATTCACGATTTCACGTTCAAAACGATAAACGAAACTTTTGTCGCGACAATGACCCGTTATCCTTACTCCTTTGTAAGGAAAATAAATAAGAGCGAACAAAAAAGACCTCATAAGGATACACAAAGATTCAAGAAAATGAGCGAAAACTGATAATGCACAAACGTTTGCCTATGTAAGAAGAATAAATAAAGGACAAAAAAAAAACTTTTGCATAGAAAGATCCACCAACAAGATCTTGTATACACTCAATTCATATTTGTGAAGAAACAAGAATGAAAAATGAATATTGTTTTTTCGTTTTGTTTCATTTTTTCGAATCTTTGTGTATCCTTATGAGGATTTTTTTGTTTGCCCTTATTTATCAAATCTCTCACCATGTCCCCCGTAAAAATGTGAAGGATCTTTCTGTACATTTATAATTCATTCACAAAACTGAACGTTTTATGAAAATTGTTCTTCATTTTTGTGAACAAAATCTGAACATTCACGAAAATGTTTGCTGGGATGATATTATCCTCGATTACGAGGATAATATTTGCATTATCGACGGCCAATTCATTGATATCATAAACGGAATAAGGAATTTTAAAATCCGCCATAATAAAAACAAAGACTAATTGTTTTTTGTCGTTCTTTTGCAGCTCAACACATAGTAGGAGTTTCCTTTGACGAAGTCGCACCTTTTTCGGTCTTTATGCAGAAACAGGACCTCTTCAATTTGAAGAACCATCCAATTCTCCAACAACATCACCCCAATTAACTACAACCCTATCCGCATTTCAACAGTCACCCAATCCACCACCCGAAGTTCCAGCATCACCACTTGGAGTCAACAACAACACTATCTGTGTATGAAGCATCTCCCAAAAAACAACTTGAACCAGCTATCCAATCCACATCATCAGATATAACTGCCGTTGGCCAAAACAAGAACGTTTCCATCTTCAAATGGGACGATGGCCAAACCAAATATTTGTTGGATCTCTACAGGAAATATATGAAGGCGATTGGAGCAAAACAAATTCTTCAAAAACGCACAAAGAAAGTAATACAAAACAATAACACGAGCGGTGCCGAACGAATAGAACTAGACTTTGAGGAAGAAATGGCAACGATTGTATAAAACGATGATTCAATCCACGGCCGTTTTTCCGGGAGTTATGGTGAAGAAAAGTATGCTCCCCTCGACATCCACGATGTGCTTGACACCCTAGACTTTTTTCTCTTAGCTTAATTTTTGAAAAAAGTTTGGTTTTTAGTCCAGGAATTTTCTATCCCACTGTTTCCCAATAAATATTTAAAATAACTTTAATTGACTTTTCTTATTTCAAAAACAAAATTGCTTGTCTATCTTATAAAATTAGTTTTGGAATTTTTATCCTATTTAATTTTTCAAACAAAAAAAAAATTCAATAAATAATAATTATGATCGCGTATTTATTTAGTCGTTTTTGGCATTAGATTTGTGTCGCGAAGAAAAAGTGTAACACCCCGCTTCCCAACCCCTAACCGCTTCCCCATTATCACACTAATCCTTACCCGCTACCCAGCTATCCGCGATTTCTAGCCGCTATCCCGGTACCCGCTACACCGTTACCACTCTATCTGCTACCCACTGCCCGCTACCCACTGCCCGCTACCCACTGCCCGCTACCCACTACCCGCTACACTGCTCTCGGCTATCCTGTTTCCGCACTACCACGCTACCTGTTAAAGCACTACCCTGGCCATATCTCATGAACAGCTTCGTCGATTTTGTAAAAAAAATTACTTTAAACCCATCTACACCACTACCCGAACATTACCTTAAAATTTGGAACAGAGGGGTCGGTGGTAGGAAGGTAAAAAATGTAGGACTTTTTTTTTTTTTTTTTCAATTCCACACCATAAAAAAATAAATAAAAAGAAATTAGTTATAAACCTATTCTCATACCTGCTGAATATAGGTAGGTACCAGGGATTAAAATGAGTATGTTTGAACAGTTCGAACACATCCAACTTTTTCATATGTGCTTGTTCATACTCGTTCTATTGCAACCCTTTCTTATGAATAAATTGATTCATAAGTAAAAAGGCTTGTAAGTCAAACCAAGCAAGCAAAGGAAACTCGTAAATATTTTTCGTTTTCGGGCATTTCAAGTCAAACTGAATGTTCGAGTTTTCGGGTAAAATTGATTGGATGTTTCAATTTTTTTTTTCTCCACGAAGAAAAAAAAATGAAAGATGCAGACTTTGTATGGGTTATAATTTAATGAATAAAAATATTTATAAATGAGTTAGGAAACATTATTTTTCACATTAATTAAAGAAATGATTTATTAATGAATGCATACATTAAATGTAGGTTAGGTTTGTTAAATAGAAAATATTGATTGACGAAGATTATGTCTTCCGGTTGGTAGAGAATGCAGTTTTGTAAGGATATTTTAAATATTGTTAACAGTGGCGGATTAAACGTTGAGGGCGCCATAGGCAAGCATCGCATCGGCGCCCCTATATTCAAAATATCTAGTAGTATAGTTTGGCCGAAACCGCTGCACCGCGTTGAAATGGGGGCAAGGAAAAAGAGTCTAAGTTTACGTGAGATCAATAAGTATTGTCCAAAAGATCTTACGGGTTCGGTTTGAAATATTTTAGTTAATGATGTGCCGACTGTCGAACCGTAAATTTTGTTACCCATAAGTTAACTCGAGTTGGTTGTTATGAAAACCGAGTTGCAACTCGGTTCGCAAATCAGATTTCCCCGAAAATCAATCTAGAAAATAAGAGGGTTTTAATCCTTCAAAATCTTTGCCATCCGCTGATGAGTTTCGACCATTAGGTTATTTGCCCCTACAATAAGTAAAATCAATATTCAAAAACACTTTACAAAATTAGAAGGAAGCTCAGTCAATTGCGGAGTTGGCAAACCAAATAGGTAAACCCAGTTGACTCTGAGTGGAGTTTGAGTGGCTATCTAGATGTTGTTGACTCACTAAGACCTCAAGGGTCCATTGTGATATCATAGGAGAGTAATGAACTTAAACAAACCATTTTGTACTTTTAATGAAGTTAGAGAGACATCTTTTGTCGATCGTTGCCAGTTCACCGGTATTATCGTAGAAGGGATTACCGAGATAGTTATTCCTTTTATTGAAGAGTGCCGGGCAAGTACATAAAAGGTATTGGACTGCTTGCTCTTCCTCCTCGTTCATGCAGCTTTTACAGAGGTCGTCTGCGTAGACCCCTAGCCTCAAAGCATGTCTACCTATAGGGAAGTGTCCTGTTATGACTCCAACTGTGGAGCTTATACTTTTTCTGCTCAGGACGATCAAACCTTTTGACCGTTTCAGGTCTTTGCTTGGCCATATTTGTTTGGTTGCTAGGCAGGTGGTACCCTGTGAGCCTGTGACCATCTAGCATTTGTTGATTCTAGACCATATTGTTTGAGAAGATATTTGCCTGTAGAATGTAGTAAGTGGAATTGCTAAGGACCGATTTTTATTTTAACAAAAGTCGCAAGTGCGGTTCGAGTTCATGAGTTTGCTAGTTCAACAACCACGTTTGAACTCGTGTTATTTGCCACTTTTCAAAATTACTGCGCCCGTGCGCTCCTTTGTTGGCTCGCTCCCCTAGGCGCGTGCCTAGTTTGCCTTTAGGATTATATGCCACTGATTGTTAACCTTTTTATGACATACCTGACCTTCTAGCTATTACCAGGCTACCTACTACTTTCTGCATAATATATTGTAATCCTTTTCTAGGGTGGGATGTTGGCTTTTTGTTATTAGAGCAATGAAACAAAAATTGAGGTATGAAAGAACATTTTAAGGTTAAGCTATGTGTTAAGGATTTAATACAATTTATATTTTCTATTTAATTAATTTTCTGTTTACTCTTGTTAACTTATGTTCATTTACCCTATGTTTTTATGTAAACAGTTAAATGCTTGCAAATTTCGTATCATGTCTTCATCATTCTACTTAAATTATTCTCTTTGTGTTAATTATGTATAAATTCATTTAACTAATGTATTGAAATCGAGAGAGTTGAAAATACTGGTTTTTTATAAGACTTAATTTTGATGCAAGCATTTTCTCGTCCATTTGGACTGCAGACATCGAGAGGGTAACATCGATCAATAAACATTGTTCCTTAATTTTTTCGCTTATCATTGTTTTTTTTTTGATTCATGAAATATTATCTGGAACGTTTCATCTTTAAATAATTTGTGGTCCTTCGATTATATTTGGAACGTTTCATCATCAAACATTTTTGGTCCAAATTCGAGCCGGATCCATTTATTACGTAAAATTTTTGTTAATATATTTGCAAAGAACTTTTGTTAATTGGTGCTAATCAATTTCGTGATTTTCGTTATAACCTTCGTCTGCCCTCGTGGGTGATTGTACCTAGAACATTACAGTTTCATACGTTAACTGTCCTATTGACCATTTCGTTATTTATTAAATCGTTTCTTATTTATCGTTAATTCCGCTAATTTCGTTATATTACTCGAACTCTTACCTAAATAGAAATTTGTTAAAATGGCATCTGAGTCGCAGCCGGTTACAGTGCCTGTGCTCCGTAGCACACGTGGTCACTTAAAAGGTTCCCTTACGAAGTTAACTAATTTCATAGAAACAATTTCGGACGCAACTTCGCGTGCCGAATTAAAGATTCGCTACTATAAAGTCGAAGATTTATGGAAAGAATTCCTCGTGACACAAAACCAATTGTACACGTTTTCTGATACCGAAAACTATACGGATCCTATGCCGGAATTCGAAGAATTCGAAACCAAAGTTTTATTCGTCAAATCGAGACTCCTAGCAGCAATAGATGAACGCGAACAAATTGAGAGAAAAAATGATGTAATATCTCAAATAGCCACACAACAAAAAGTTTTGATTGACACATTAAGCCAGTCCAATCCTGCCGTAAAACAGGATGATGGCTTTTTTCCATCTGTTCGAATCGAACCATTTTCGGGGAACTATAAAGACTGGCCGTCCTTTAGAGATACTTTCCAAAGCGTGGTGTCAAATAGGCCAAATTTATCACCAATTCGGAAATTTCAATTTTTAATTTCCTGTCTTCGCGGTGATGCATTAAGTCTCCTTAATCATCTTAAAGTGTGTGACGATACATATGAGGAAGCATGGGAAAAACTCGAGAAGCGTTTCAATAGACCGCGTCATATTGTTAATAACTTCGTGAAAGCATATATGGAACTACCTTCAGTTCATACTTCGAACGTTAGTGTTTTGCGCAAAATCTCAGATGGGGCAGATGAAATAGTCAGGGGTCTTACATCCATTTCATCGCTTACCAGAGATCCATGGCTTATTTATATTCTACTAAATAAGCTGGACTTTGAAACGCGTCAGGCGTGGTCTGAGGAATATTATTCGGAAGACTACCCTACTATAGGTCAATTGTTAGATTTCTTGGATCGCCGTTGCGAGGCCTTAGAAAGTTGTAGGACAAGTGGCCGTGAAACTAACCTAACAAAAAAGGCGCCAGTAAAAAGCATGCATGCTTCCACCTCATTAATATGCCTAAAGTGCAACGCGAACCACAGTCTTCCACAGTGTCAAATGTTTCTCGATATGGATGTTCAATCTCGTCGAGAGTTTGTTAAAACTAATAAACTCTGTTACAATTGCCTTCGCAGTGGACATCCTTCAGCACGTTGCCAATCCAAATTTCGTTGCAAGGCATGCAATACACGTCACCATAGTTTGGTTCATGACGACTCCATAAATTCGACCGCTAGATCATCAAGTTCTTCTACAAATAAAAATTCGCTCGTTTATGATCCTAACAAAGATTTTGTGCCACAAACAAATAATACTTCGCTTCGTTCATCCCAAACAACAACCTTCGGTTCCGTGAATCCACAAAACTCGGTAAACATTCCATCGACTTCGACACAAGCCTTAATCAATAACCATTCCCATTCAATGCAAATTACAAATAATTCGATTAAAACATTACTTCCAACCGCGCTCGGAAAAGTTCTCGACGTTAATGGTAAATCGCAGCTAGTCAGGATTCTGATTGACACAGGGTCGCAGGTGTCTTTCGTCACCGAGTCATGCGCTCAAAGACTCGGAATAAAACGTCAAAGTGCTCGTATACCAATAAGTGGTATAGGATCTACACAAGCTGGTAGATCTAGAGGCCTTATCTCGTTGGCAATTACTTCGCGTTGTGATACGTATAGTATTTCCGTTAATACGTATATTTTATCGAGCGTTACAACTAACTTGCCAACATATTCGTTTACCATCGAAGATTGGGACTACTTACATCGAGTTGAACTGGCCGACCCGTGGTTTAATCAATCCCGCCCCGTCGACATTTTACTCGGAGCAGATAAAGCTTGGGACATTTTACAAGGGCAATGCATCAATGGCAAGGAAGGATATCCCATCGCACAACGAACTATATTCGGTTGGGTTTTGGCTGGACCATTACCCTTTACAAACGAACCTTGCTTTACTTCGCATCATGTTCATGTAAATATCGATTCGCTTTTACAATCTTTTTGGACAATCGAAGAGGTCAACCCTAAATCCATCGTGTCGGATGAAGACAAACAAATCGAAGAACATTTTGTTAAAACCTGTCATCGGGATTCGTCAGGAAAATATATCGTCGATTTACCCTTTAAATCTCCACCTTCTTTTGGCAATACTTTAACCGGGGCCATTTCGCGCCTTAAATGGATGGAGAAGAAGTTTTCGAAAAATCCAAATCTATTTGAAAGTTACACGCGGTTTCTTGACGAATATTTAAGCCTAGGGCATATGTCGCGAGTCCCTACTGCAGAAATTTCAAATCGAAATGTGTTCTATCTACCACATCACGCTGTTTTGAAACCGGATAGCAGTTCAACAAAGCTCCGTGTCGTATTCGACGGGTCGTTTAAAGACACAAACGGGAATAGTCTCAATGACGCGCTTATGATCGGCCCCCCCATTCAGCGCAATCTTTTTTCTGTCTGCCTTAGATTTCGCCGACACAAATTCGTCTTTACCGCAGACATAATTAAGATGTTTCGTCAAATTATGATTTCCGAACAAGATACCGACTTCCAGCGTATAGTATGGCGAAAATCACCAACGGAACCTGTACAACATTTCCGATTACGCACGGTTACATACGGAACATCTTGCGCTCCGTTTTTGGCGGTTCGTGTTTTGGAACAATTGGCAAGAGACTATCGCGAAGAATTTCCAATTGCTTCAGAGATAATTTTAAATGATTTTTATGTTGATGATGTGGTGTCTGGTGGTGATACTTTAGTTGAAGCCACATTCAAACGCGATTCATTAATCAAACTCCTCGAAAAGTGTAACATGCGGTTAAGCAAGTGGCAAAGTAACTGCCCAGAACTTCGCCAGGGCTCAGATAGTGATGCTATTCAAAACGTTTCGCTCGATGTAGAATCGGATTCGTGGTCAAAAGTGCTCGGTTTATTTTGGAACCCAAAAACAGACGTTTTTAGTTTTCGCTTAAATTACAACCCCGAAGATACAATTACAAAACGACAGATTTTAAAAGACATAGCTCGCATATTCGATCCCCTCGGTTTCCTCGCTCCCTCGGTAGTCCAGCTAAAAATCCTCTTACAAGAATTGTGGCAAAGAAATATTGACTGGGATGATAAGCTTCCATATCCTATGGCATGCCGGTGGAAAAAATATCGTGAAGAACTCCCGGCTCTCACAAAAATTGAAGTACCACGCACGATCGGTCTAGGTCGAAGCGCCTTGCAACTACATGCTTTTTCAGATGCATCGGCATCCGCGTATGCTGCCGTGATCTATTCGCGATATCAATTACCAGACGGAACTTTTGAGATAAACATTCTCGCTGCCAAATCTCGGGTTTCTCCGTTAAAACAATTGAGCATTCCGCGGTTGGAGCTATGCGGTGCTGTTCTCCTAACAAGACTATTAATTGCAGTTCAAAACTCACTCGAGGTCACATTTGACAATGTCTTCGCTTGGTCAGATTCAAAGGTTGTTTTATCATGGCTATCCTCTCCCCCTCGCCGTTGGAATGTTTTTGTCGGCAACAGAACTTCGGAAATTCTCAACGCAATACCACGAAATAGATGGTTTCATGTCCGATCGGACGTAAATCCAGCGGACTGCGCATCGCGTGGAATTTCACCTTCTCAACTTCAAGAACATCCTATTTGGTGGAAAGGTCCACAATGGTTGAGGGAATGTAATGATGCTTGGCCAATAGTTCGGGATTTGGAGGATGATCCACTCTGTAATCAGGAGGAAAAGATAGTTCCTCCACAATCTAACGTAACCGTCATTGATGTTCACCCAATTGAAGAACTTTCAACTAGAATCTCGTCCTGGAACATACTCATTAGAGTTGTAGCGCGCACACAACGTTTCATTCAGAGATGTCGCAAAGAACATATTCCGACTTCACTTCATCTTCAACCGAATGAGATCTTCAATGCTAAAAGGATAATCATAAAATGGCTACAGAATCGTCACTTTGGAGAATGCATAAAATCATTCAATCAGCATGGTAATTTCCCTAAGAATTCGAAAATTATTAACCTCTCTCCTTTCTTAGATGATCATGGGATCCTAAGGGTCGGTGGAAGAATTACAGAAGCCAACGTTTCGTTCAACACTAAACACCCAATCATCCTACCTAAAGGAGACATCATAACAAAGCTCATTGCTCTTGATGCCCATAAGAGATTCTGTCATCCTGGAATACCAACGCTTTTTGCTCTTATTCGACAAGAGTATTGGATCATTGGTTGTCGCAACTTACTTCGAAAGGTTACCCATGAATGTATGAACTGTTTTCGGCAACGTAAAGCAACAGCAACTCAACTGATGGGCAATCTTCCTCCGCCCCGACTTCTAGTTAGCCGGCCTTTTGCACATTGCGGTTGTGATTATGCCGGTCCATTAAGTTTAAAAGTGAAATCGGGACGAAAATCGCATGTCAACAAAGGATACATTTCGCTTTTTGTTTGCCTAGTGACGAAAGCAATTCACTTAGAACTCGTTAGTGACTTAACAACGGATGCTTTTCTCGCTGCTTTACGCCGGTTTGCCGCTCGTCGTGGAAAACCGTCACATCTTTATACCGACAACGGGACAAACTTTCGCGGCTCAGCTCGTTCGCTATCCGAGATGCATCAATTGCTATTATCACAAGCCCACAACTCAATCGTAGCAGATTCATTGGCCCGCGATGGGATTTCGTGGCATTTTATCCCCCCTTCATCACCACACTTTGGCGGTTTGTGGGAGGCGGGGGTTAAATCTGTAAAGCAACATCTTCGACGCGTCATAAATAACGATGTTTTGACATATGAACAGTTGTATACGCTTTTGACTCAAATAGAAGCGCTGTTGAACTCGCGTCCGTTGTGTCCAATCTCGGACACAGAACTCGATCCACTAACACCTGCTCATTTCTTTTTAGGTGAATCGTATGCTGCTATTCCTGAGCCGATGATAGATATCCCAACTAATCGCTTATCGTGCTGGCAACAACTCCAATCCAAAATCCAAGGTTACTGGAAGCGCTGGCAGATGGAGTATTTGACGTCACTGCAACAACGTCCCCGATGGCAACAAATTGAAACGAATATAAAAGTCAATGACCTAGTGGTGATTAAAGAGGCAAATCTACCTCCTGGAAAATGGGCAATGGGACAAGTTATTGATACCCATCCAGGGAAAGACGGACATGTTGGAGTTGTAACCCTAAGAACGACAAACGGAAATCTAGTCCGCCCAATTCATAAGCTGG
>CAKKXW010000006.1:6647307-6796060 GCA_920937365.1 Sphaerophoria rueppellii | reverse complement strand
TGCAACGTCTGGACTTCTGCAAGCGCACCCGTGGTGGCCACGCAAAAGAAATCGAGTTCCATACATAATAGCAAATGTACTTCCACATTTGAAAAATGAAAACATTGTAGTTGTTATTTATTTAATCCGTTAATTATCTAACGTTAATATAAACTTATAGCTATTTACATAATTTTTAATTTAAAATTTTAATTAACACAGAAATAAATAAATACTATAACATATTAAAAAAGCTTTCTTTAAATTGTTTACTTTTAACATTGTCATTAACAGATGAAATTAAATTATAAAATTTATTGAAGACTGAAATCAATTGATTTAAAGGGCTATTCGTACCATAGTTAGTTCTGCTAAAAATCGGACATAAAGGTATCTGTCTTCTTATGCTTGTTTGACTATAGCTAAAATTTAGACGATTCAGAGCTGTTGGGGATATAATAGAACCATTAATTAATTTTAAAATAAAACAAAATTGGAGATATTGTCTATGTTTTGAAAGTGTAGGGAGGTTTATTAGCAAGAGTCTGTGAGAATAAGGAGGTGGTGTAAATACTTGGGAAAACGGAAGAAAACGAAGACAAAAACGCATAAATCTTTTTTGGATACTTTCAAGTCTGTCTATATGGACTGAATAGTATGGTGCCCATATAACACAGCCATATTCAAGTATTGGCCTGACAAATGATACATAAAGAAGTTTTAAGACGTAGGGGTCACGAAAGTCACGAGAAAAACGTTTAATAAAACCTAGAATCTTGTTAGCTTTTTTAACTATAAAGTTATAATGGTCACAGAACGTTAATTTACTGTCAAGAATAACACCTAAATCAGAGAAAACGGAAAGTTTACAAAGGGAGGAAGAATCTAATAAATAGTTATAATCTATAATTGTTTTTTTGCGTGTAAAACACATAGTTTTACATTTGTCAATATTCAATAAAAGTCGGTTTGTATTGCACCATTCCCTAAAACTATGAAGATCTTCTTGAAGCTGTGAGCAGTCATTAATTGAACTAATAGATTTGAAAATTTTAATGTCATCAGCGTATATTAAAACGGAGGAGTTTTTTATAACGGATGTTATGTCATTTATATATAAGATAAATAATAAAGGACCTAAATGGCTACCCTGTGGAACACCAGAGTTGACGTAAAATTGGTCGGAGAGTTCATTTCGGAATATAACGCTATAACTTCTGTTCTTTAGATAAGACGAGATCCACGTCAAGAATTTGTCGTTAAACCCTAAGGCCTTAAGTTTATGGACTAAGGTCTTGTGACATAATTTGTCAAAGGCTTTACTGAAATCTGTGAATACGCAATCCACTTGCTTACGATCTTCGAAGGAGTCAAGGCAGAAAGAAGTGAAATGAAGTAGGTTTGTAATTGTTGATTTATTCTGGACGAAACCATGTTGATTTTCACATATAATTGATTTACAATTAAACGATAACATCTTACAGATAATGGACTCAAATAGTTTGGGAATAACGGAAAGTTTCGGAATCGGACGGTAATTCGTTATTTCATTCTTAGACCCTTTTTTATGAATCGGAGTTATAAATGCACTTTTCCATAATAGTGGGAAAATTGTAATGGGAAACTCGGAATACTCCGGAAGAGCACGAAGAATTTCAAGACTGAAATCAATTTAAGATGCGCAACGGAAAAATAGAAAGTTCTTGGTGGAAAACTTGGTATGTTTTGGAAAAAAGCAAAACATTTGATTTCTTATCACATTTAGGATTTTGACCTGTGCAAAGGTGGAAAATTTGTTGTCAAGCTAGAAAAACTTCATATTTTTTGAATTGGAAATATCTGTGTCTTGTAATAATTTAGGAGCTTATCTGTAGGTGCTTTATTGCGGCAAAACGAGGTAACCTTAAGATAACAACAAACAATAAAATGGTTGTATATCGGTTTGTTTTTGTTTGTATGTCCGGTAAAGAGTCTCATGCCGCTCAACGAATTTAAAAAAAAAAAACTTTGATTGTAGGCATAGTTTAATCGAGTCATGGTTATCTACTATGAAAACAAATTTTGGAAAAAATATTACGGGAAAGTAAGCAAATGGAAACAATCAAATGGTGGTCGAAAATTATACTTTTGTATGGGATTCTAGGTGCAATCGGTCAGAAATTGTTTTTCGAACGGATCAAATATTTTAGTGAAAAATTCGGAAAACTCCAGAAAACAAGAATTTTTTAATTTTTTTCTACGAAATTTTGCATTATACCGAGTTGTTCAATGATTTCAAACTACGTAAAAGTGGAAAATTTGTTGTGAAGTTTGGAAAATATTATATGATTCTCTATTTTAAAAGCTAAGGATTTTTGGTTTCAAGCTCAAGCTAGAGCATGATTCTATAAGTATTAAAAATAAAAAATAAATAGAGTGGCGCAACAGCTCTTGAAGAGCCAAGGCCTAAGTGGCTTACTCTCATCAACAATTCTCTAGGTGCGTGTGAAGAATTGAGGGGACCTACAATTTTACGCCGATTCCGAACGGCAAAGTTGAGAAGCACTTTTTCATGACAGATAATACTCTTGGAAGTTTTGTCAGTTCTTCGCAAGAGGCAGAGTCCGTGAAAGATGAAATAAAAACTTTGGGCCCGAGTAGGATTCGAACCCATGACGTTCGGCTTAGTAGCCAACGCACCTAACCACTAAGCTACGGACACTATAAGCACAGACAAGTAATTATACAGATGTCTCATCCCCATAGTAAAAAGTGGCTCATATTTTTTTCATTGACGATCGACTATGAACAGGCAAAAAAGTTCTTTGCCTGTTCATAGAAAAGCTCCATGCCTGTTCTTACGAAAGCTTTTAAAGCTCTCTTGAATTATTGAAATGTTCTCTCTGTTCCCTCTTTCGCTCAAATCTTTTCGTTTCCTTTTTCTTTTCTGAGGTCCGACCGATGAGAATATAATAATTTATAATGAGTAAAGTAGATACAAATACATACAAATGTATCTGTTTTTTTTTTTTGTTTGTTTGTTTCCTTTTGCATCTGTGTATAAGAGTAGTTCGTGGCTCTGAAGGTGAGAAAGGTAAGAGCAGGTTGGTTAGAAAGCAAAGTGCGTTTTGTTGTTTATTTTTTACGTTTTTTTCAATATTATTTTACTGTATGATCAAACAATTGCCTATATTATTTATTGAAATAAAAACTGGCTTATCAGAAAATGTACATAAGCACATATTTCAAATTATCAACAAAAAATGCTGTCCTCAAAGAAATTATCTTTAGACAAAAGTTATTTAAAATTTTTAAAATGATTCGTTTTAAATGCTTCTTCAGTGCTCATTTTAAAGTTTTTGTTTGAACGATCACTAGAATTCGGATCAACTCTTTTAATGCGTTTGTGTGTATGAGCATATATATTTTTTTTTTTTTATAATGAGCACACACTCAAGGGGTTTTTATACCCTTTTTATGCCATAGACACAGTGAGTACTTTAGGAAAGAAGGAAGGGGCTAGAGAGGAGGTGCCGGTGTACATTGGTTTTAAATTCCTGAACATTGCAATGATCGGGAAAAACAGAGTGCGGAAGAGAGTTCCACATTCGCGTAGTACGGCTAAAGAACGATTCTCTATACTTGAGCGTACGACCGAAGTTGGGCTCGAGCGAAAACTGATGGGCATTCCTGGAAGCGCGGGTATTACGGTTGAATTGTTTAAGGGGTGGAATGCAACTGGCTATTTCTCTAGAGCACTTACCGTAGAAGTAACGATAAAACAGAGAGAGACACGAAACGTTACGACGGTGGTCTAAAGTAGTGAATGCATCAGTGATCTCTCTATCACCAATCATTCTTACAGTTCTTTTTTGAATTCCTTCCAAGAGGCTTAAGTAAGTAGCTGGAGCACCAGCCCATAGATGTGAATTGTACTCAAGCTTTGGACGGATATGGGTTTTTATAGATGATAGCCAGATCAGACGGGGAGAAAAATTTCTTGCACCGTCTTAAGAAACCCAAACATCTTGCGGCATTTTTGGCGACATCGCGTATGTGCTCGGACCACAAGAGGTGGTCAGTGATGCACATACCGAGAATCTCGAGATGTTCGGTCTCATTGATGCAAGTGCCACTCATGGACAGTGGCAGGGGGGTATATCTCGCTTCAACGATACCAGACAGCATTGAGTTTTCGAAGCATTAAACTCTACACGGTTCTTAATTCCCCATTGGACAATGCTGTTTAAGTCAGAGTTTAATGTGCTTATCATATTTTGCCGTTGCAGTTCCACATCCGAAGAGGAGGGATGTGAATCTGGAAACGAATATGAGAAGCTTAGGGTACTATCGTCAGCGAAACAATTTATTGGATTAGAAGTAACAGACAAGAGATCATTAATAAAAATGATAAAGAGGGTTGGAGACAAAACGGAGCCCTGGGGCACACCAGCATTTATATTGTGGGTTTCAGACTTGAATCCGTCCAATACAACTTGTATTGAACGATTCGAAAGAAAGTTTCTAATCCAACGAAGTAGGGATTCATCGATTCCGAAGGCACGCATTTTCGATAAAAGAGCAAGATGCCAGACTTTATCAAATGCCTTTGAAATATCAAGTGCAACAATCTTACTTTCTCCAAAACGATGTAAAGATTTGTTCCACTGTTCGGTGAGATAAACCATCAAATCACCAGTGGACCTGTTGCTGCGAAAGCCATACTGCCGGTCATTAAGAAGCTTTCGGTCTTCGAGATATTTCTTGAGCTGATAATTTATCAGTGTTTCCATGACCTTAGAAAGAAGGGACATAAGTGCAATCGGACGATAATAAGAGGGAGAAGAAGATTCGCCTTTTTTAGGAATAGGCTGGACAAATGCTGTTTTCCAACTGCTCGGAACGAGCCCAGAAGAATAAGATAGATGGAAAAGCTTACGCAAGGGTTTTGCCAGCGTGGAAGAACACCTCTTCAGAATAATAGCGGGGATACCATCCGGACCAGCGGATTTATGTATGTTGAGATCCTTTAATACTCTCGCCACAGCACGAGTGCGCTAGAAGAACTGGAGGAGTCATGACACTCTCTGGCAGCGAAGATTTGGCGGCGAGCTGCCTAGCAAAAAGGTTAGCTTTCGCGAGCGAGCTAACAACTGGAGTGTCATTGTCGACGAGCGTAGGGACAGAGGAAGAAGAAGAATTCTTCATGTTTTTTACAAATGACCAAAAATTCTTATGGTCATTGCAGGCCTTCCTGGCTTGTTTAAACTTGTTCCGGTTTTCCTCAGTTCGGTTGGCTCTGAAACACCGGAACTTTACTTCTTTTTCCCTGATAACCTCTTTACAGTTTGAATCAAACCATGACTTTTCCTTGGGTTTGATGCTTTTAACCCTATTCGGGATAAAAGTTTTCATTACCAAAACAATCATATTAGTAATCATATCTGCGCTGGAGTTTACGTCACTATCGAGGAAGCATAGTGACCAGTTAAAGATCCGGAAAAAGTTGTTGAGACCGTCCCAGTTGTCTTTCTCGTATTGCCCTACGGTTCTCTTCGGAGCTCTTTCTCTAACTGGATTAGCTTGACACGAGAAATTTGCAGATATAATACTATGATCCGATCTGCCTAGAGGCGTTAATACACTGATAGTGTATTTATCAGGGTCAGACGTAAGAAACAAGTCAAGAGTATTTTCCGCTTGGCCATTAATGTCCGATATTCGAGTGGGCTCGGTGACAAGCTGAGTTAGGTGGTTAAACTCAGCAAAGATCTCAGCACACATTCCTTCGGGTGTTGTCTGGCCCGAATGGAGAAGCCACGAAGAATTGTGTACATTGAAATCGCCCGTAATAACGATTTCAGTGTGAGGATACAGGGAAACAATTCTTTGGATGGAGTCAGACAGAGCATCAAATTCACGAGAAGTTGAAGCCCTGTCCAAATTTGGTCTTCGATAAAGAAAACAATAGTGAATGATGTGCTTATTTATGGTGAACTTAAACCACATAAAATTGAAAACAGGGTTGGAGCAGCGTCCATATTGTGGAAGGAATTGAAAAATGTTCGAAAATCCATTTTCATCAAGAACTTTGATTTTTCCATTTGAAAACCCATTTAGAAACCAAAAATTTCAAGCATTTTTCCCGACCTTTGTTCAGGGGCGGATCCAGAGACTCTTGTTAGGGGGGGTGACCATGAAAATGTTGATTTAATAGGCAAAGAGAAATAGGACTTTGAAAGAACAATTAATCGTTCAGGGTTTTGAAGAAGAGTGAAGATATGAGCCACTTAGGCCTTGGCTCTTCAAGAGCTGTCACGCCTTTCTATTTTTATTAATATCTCTAGAAAATTTTTGGAGATAGGAAACCAAGCTGGTAAACAATGACAATGCTTCCTGCGTTAATTCAGTAGGCCAGTTCTGAGATCGCATTTTGACATTGGTGGAACATAATTCTCAGTTCTCACTGAGATAAAGTGGTTACAAATTGTTGTTCTGCATATGACAGTCACGTCAAAATAGCTGAGCAAGAAATCTAAATCTAAAATAATTTCATCTCAGAGATCACAGAAAAATATCTCAGTTCTCAGCTGAGAGTTTTAGTTCCACTTATAAAATCTCTGAGACCTCTGAGATTTCAGTGATTAAGTGTTAGGTGGAACTGACCTCAGATCACAGTATTGACATGAAATTGGACTCATTCGATGCGGGGTGGCGTTATTACGTTTTGATTAAGTTGTCAGCGGTAGTTAAGCAATTTTTTAACTGGCATACAAATTTGAAAGTAGTAAAAATTCGTCATTTATGCATGAAAATTATGATTATCTCGCGAACCGCTCATAGTGCTTTTCTCGTTTGGCCCAAAGCGCTTGATTGAGAACTTAATAAGTTTTCAGCGAAATCGGTTTAGCGGTTTTTTGTAAGGATCGGAAAAAAAAACTGAAAAAATCTAACAAAATCTGAAAGTATTTATCATTTTTTCATGAAAATTATGACGATTTCAGCATAAAATGTTATTCACCAATATTAGAAAATATATTATTTTACAATATTTTGTTATAAGCAATTGAAAATGTGTTTAAGCGGATATATTTTTATGGTTCCTACTTCCTACAGTTTGATTTCATATAATCAACAATTAAATATTGATATAATGTTACCACGTGCCGCGGTCGTGATGATGATGATATATGTTTAACATTATTTTAAAACTATGTTCTGCTTGTCAAATCACCAGATTTTAGGCGGCTTAGGGGAGCCATCAGCCCTATCGCCCCCTCTGAATCCGTCATTGCCTTTGTTTGATTTTCCTAGTTTTCCCACTCTTCCATGAGATTTTCCAATTTTTGTTTTCACCAACCATGAACATTTTTTACAAAAATTGCTATGCGGCATTGCAGTTTATTAAAACAATAATAGAGGTTATAACAAAAACTGCACTGTTATGCAAAGAAAATAAAAAAAATAATTTTTTGTACAAATTTTAAATAGAGATCAGTTTTTTTGTTGTCAAAGAATTATTCGGTTTAGGGATGTCGAAATTCAAAAAAATATCGATATATATCGTATCGATATTTTTAAAAAATATCAATATCGGTTTTGATATTTTTTTAAAAAAATATCGATATATCGATATATCGGTAAAATATGACAAAAAAAATAATTTTGCCTATTACTTCAAATTCAATCATCAACATTACTAGACTTATCAATAGACATAATTTTAAATAAAATAAAACAACAATATAGAATTTCAGTTTTTTTTTAATCAAACCAATATTTTTCTGAGAGCGTCATTAAAAAAACTCTTTGATTTATATGTTCCGCTGTAAGTCGGCTTCTATTGTTTGGTACTGCGAGATTAACAGCAGATGCCACTCTCTCTGAAGAAACCGAAGATGCAGGCGCAATCAAATATCTGAGTGCTATGTCGGAAAGCACAGGAGTGAAATTGCGACAATCACACCAGAACTTCGCTGGATTTTCTTGTCTTGTTTGTCTATTTTTTTGAAAAAGTTCCATACAATACTAGACATGATTGGAATGTTCGAGTTCGAGTTAGATTTATTGTTTTTTATCTTTTGATTGAATTATTTTCTTATTTAGATTTTGATTGCTTCAGATCTCAACTTGATTTGATTTGATTGAACAGCAGAAATACGAAATAATAAGGAAAAGGTAACGGTCTAACGGAACAAGAACAACGGACCAACGAAAACACATAACACAACACAGACACATACCAGAAAAACATAAACAAGAAGAAAAAGAAAAAGGCATTTTTCTTTTTTAGTTCAGAGCGAGCTCTCAACTCTGAGTCTTGAAAATATGTTGAACACGCTCTATTTGAAATTTTATTTTGAAATAAAATCGAACACTTAATATTCAGGAATTTTTTGTTTGTATATTTGAATTAGGTAATAAATTTTTCTCCATACATGCTTGACATTTGTTTGTTCAGGCATTTTGCACACAATGCTTGATCACTTTTTTCCGAGCGCGTCGGTTCGACTCCGAACACTCAGAATCAGTGCTCTGCACGAAAAAAGAAACTCAATTTTGAGTTTGGCAGTTCAGCCTCTGTTCAGCTGTAAAAAAAAAAACAAAAAAGCCTAAAGCCAAAGGAAACCAAGCTGTGAAAATGGATTTGCATTTTGTGTACAAACCTAAGAACCTTTATAAATATATTTGATAGGTACTATCAAGAATTGTGGCCATCTAGTTAGATGCAGGGAAAGCAATACAAAGGTACGAACTTAGCTATAAGTTGTATGCTTGTATGGTGTGCATGATGCGAAAGAGCAAATTGTTGAGAATGTATTGTGTGCGAATGGTGAGACCAGACCAAGCAAAAGCACCATAGTTGAGAATGTGTTGTGTTTTCAAATTATTCAATATTCATATTATTGAGTGCAGTGTCTACTCATCTGCTGTGTAGCATTCCATTCCTTTCCTTTTGAAGAATTTTTTTTTTAGTCACAAAAAATATCGAATTTTTATACCTTTTCGATATGCGGATTTTTATATCGATATATCGATATATCGAAAAATTAAATATCGTCCAAAAATATCGGCAAATCCAGAAAAAAATATCGATATATCGATATATCGATATTTTTTCGACATCCCTATTCGGTTTTAATTCTTTTTTTAAGATTGCAATAAAGCCGAAAAACTTGTCTTGAAAATTTGGTCTTATTTCCAAATTTTTTTTGGCGCAATTTCTAATAGATCTAAGAATTAAAGCCAAATTGGGGTAGTTTCCTTTTTGAAAATTAAATAAGACCGAATTTCAAATTCGGTTCTATTTCGTTGGGTTGAGCGTTATCTTACGTCACCCCAACATGATATTTACAGGCGGATTAACGTGCGAAAAAATGTTTTGTAGGTTTGATTGATCGAAACAGAGAAACGGTTAACTGTATTCATGCGAAATGTTTATTAAAATCAAGAAAATTTTATGGGCTTTAGATTAGATTAGATTAGTTCAGTCACTTAATTCCATAAGATAACGGCAGCTTTTATGAAAAAACTGAAAAATGCGTACATAGTTTGGACCTTTTCTTAAATTGATAGAAAAGATTGAAAAAAAAAACAAAATTTTTTTGTATAGAAAATTTAAATTTTCAAATCTGTCTTTTTTCTTTCTTGTAAGTCAATTTTTAGCAGAGATAAGTCAAATTTGTGTTTTTGCATGTAAACCCATTTTTTGATTAGAAAAAAACTTGTAGCGATCTTAAACAAACAGGGAATTAATGCCGACAAAATTCTCAAATTGAATCTTAGATCGGTGATTGAAAAAAAAATTCCGCTCACTTTATGAAAAACCAAACTTTATTTATTTATTTTTTTTTTTTTGGAACGCGCAAGCGAAAACAACTAACGGTATTTTCTTAACTCAAAATAATTTGAAAAGAAAAAATTATGACCTTTGATAAACTTTTTATTTTACTTCAATCCAACTTTTTCTTCTAAGATACAGAACTATAAAAACCAATTTAATTTTAATACTAGCGTAAATTTAACACATTTGTAAGTTTATGTTTTAACTTTTTAATTGTGTACCTAAAGAGTTTAGCATTCAAAATATAATTTCATACAAACCTACATCTTCCAAAAAAAATTCATAACATAATCATAATCTGCAAACGAATATCAGAAAAAGTAAAATTGTTTTTACTCTTCAAATAGTTTTTTTTTTCCTATCTTACGTATGTGTAGGCCGGTAGATGCATTTTTTTCCTTGCCTGATCAATAAGCAGATCAACAGGAAGAAATATTATTCATCAGGTTGTATGGTTTTCGTGTGCGGGAAATATGAGGGTTGAAAAAGAAGAAAGAAAGAAAGAAAACGAAAAAAACAGGCAGATGTCTTTTCGTGTTCAAGAACAAAAGAAAAAGAAAGATTTTCATGCAAGCTTTGAAAAAAAGCTTTTTTTTTAGCGAATTTAGATTTCATAGGACACTTTTTTCCATATGGATGAGACATCTGTATAATTACTTGTCTGTGCTTCCATGTTCTGAAACTGTGGTTCAGGGGCGGGGGAATGTTTAGGATTTAATACAATTTATATTTTCTATTTAATTAATTTTCTGTTTACTCTTGTTAACTTATGTTCATTTACCCTATGTTTTTATGTAAACAGTTAAATGATTGCAAATTTCGTATCATGTCTTTATCATTCTACTTAAATTGTTCTCTTTGTGTTAATTATGTATAAATTCATTTAACTAATGTATTGAAATCGAGAGAGTTGAAAATACTGGTTTTTTATAAGACTTAATTTTGATGCAAGCATTTTCTCGTCCATTTGGACTGCAGACATCGAGAGGGTAACATCGATCAATAAACATTGTTCCTTAATTTTTTCGCTAATCATTGTTTTTTTTTTTTTTGATTTATGAAATATTATCTGGAACGACTGGAACGCTTCATCTTTAAATAATTTGTGGTCCTTCGATTATATTTGGAACGTTTCATCATCAAACACTATGAATGAATTAGTTTTAATAATAATTTTTGTTTTTTCCGCATCTTTTTTTATAAAAGGTTTTTTTTTTGTTTACATGAGTACATTTTTAAATATTAAGATTCAAATGGAATCATAAAGATGTAGAACCACAGATAATATAGTTACATAGATATCGCACGCAGAGGAAAAAAAATTACCATTTTTCAATTCTATGGGACGTACCACTACGTCCCAGTTCGATCAAACTAGCGTGAATCATACTCAGTCTTTATGTTGTTTCTTATTTGTATTGTATTGTCAAGTTGCTTGTTGCGTTTTCTTTTTTATGTGCGACCGACACGTATAGAATGGCAAGTATTGAATTTGTGCAAAAAAAGTTGAGATAACAGATAATATAGTTACATAGATATCGCACGCAGAGGAAAAAAAAATTACCATTTTTCAATTCTATGGGACGTACCACTACCACTACGTCCCAGTTCGATCAAACTAGCGTGAATCATACTCAGTCTTTATGTTGTTTATTATTTGTATTGTATTGTCAAGTTGCTTGTTGCGTTTTCTTTTTTATGTGCGACCGACACGTATAGAATGGCAAGTATTGAATTTGTGCAAAAAAAGTTGAGACGATGATTAGATATGACATTATGGTGATAGAGAAGTCGAAAAGAGTGGGTCCACCGATTCCGTCCGTCCGTCTGTCTGTCTGTCTGTAAACGCATCTACAGCCTTAATCACTGGTCTGAATGACTTCAAACTTGAAAATAAGGAGGTTGAGCGAATTCGCGTGGGTGGTTTTTGTTTTTAAATCAAATTTTAGGGTAGCCACCATAGGTTTTTTTTTTCCAAAAACCAAAACTTTCAATTTTCTCAAAAATGGCTCTTGATGAAAACTCGGAAAACTCATTGGTATTCAAATGGAAAAATGTGCACGGCTGGGTCGTACGAACTTGCTCCTGCATGCTAAAACTAAATATTTATGATAACTTTTATGTTCCAAAAATGACAAGATTTTAACAATTCTGATTACAGTCTTACTTACAGCTTACACTTAACTCACAGAAAAAAAATACTCAATATATAAAAATAATTAGAATTTATTAAAAAAATTAAAATTTGAAAATGTACCTCGTAAATACATTTAATTCCTAAAACTTAAATGCCAAACAAATTCAAACCTTTTTTTGATTTATAGAAATTTTTTTTGAAAATCGTCTGAGCCGTTTTTTTTTTTATTATTTTTTTATATGTAAAATTTTTCAAAAATGTCTTAAAATTAATTTGGGTATGTAGTTTTCAAGACCATGTAAATATACATATTATACTTCAATTTGGATTTTTAAAATTGATCCGTTGTTGAGATACAGAATTTTGAAAAAAAAAGTTAAAAATATTTTTTAAAAATCCAAATTTCTTTGAAAACAAAATATTATTTTAACAATATATACGTACTTTCGAAAAAAAAACTTACGCTGATCGGACTTTCAGTTTTCGAGAAAATCTAATAACAAAAAACGGTTCTATGGGAGGTACCGTTTTGGAGCAATACAAACATTTTTTTTTTACATAAAACACATGAATGTTTAAAAAAATTAAACTCGAGGAAGTTTAAAAAAAACGTTCGGGCCGTTTTTGTGAAAAAAAAAGTTTTGGTTTTTGGCCAAAAAAATCGTATGGTGGCTACCCTAAATTTTGATCTTAAAACAAAAATAAAAAAATTGGGATATGGCTTTTTGCTCAAACCTCTAATTTTCAAATTTGAAGTCAATCGGACCAGTAGTTAAGGCTGTAAATGCCTGTAAACTTCCAGACAGACAGACAGACGGAACGCCGGACCCACTTTTTTCGACTTCTCTATCATCGTAATGTCATATCTCATCACCATCTCAATTTTTTATTTACGAATGAATCTGTATACCACACTCTGTGTGTGTCGTAACGTGGTAGCGGATATGGTTAGGTTAGAGGTTAGACGTATACTGGGTAGCATAAGCGGGTAGCGTTTAAAAGGTAGTGGGTAGTGTGGTAGAGGGGTATCGATTATCGATTGAGACAGTACGAAGTCTGCAGGGTCAGCTAGTCATTGTAAATGGCTTTTCTTCAGAAACACCTAATATTTTGTAAGCTTTTCTGTTAATCGGTCCTTGTTCGCAGACTACACCGCAAACTTTAAGACCAAGATCTTGACAGATTTTCAAATTGTTTTTTATTATTACGCTCAAATCAAAAAATTTTATGTGAGGTTTTGACGAATCCTTATCTCATCAAATATTAACACTACTGTTCGGGCTTAGGAAGTCCCTTTATTTCGATTTATTAGGTTCGTCTAAATAATTATAAATGAAGGCAAAGGCACGTCTTACTAACTAACTAGAATACTTATAATAACTAGAGATGAGTTATGAACAAAGATTAATTCTGAACATTGCCGGCCGCCTTGCAGCATTGGCTGTAATAACGTTTATTTATTTCAAACTACTTTTATAAAAACAAAAACCGGAAACTTCTTAAGTTTTTCTTTTTTTTCGGTTAAAGCTTTCCAAGCTAGATCAAAACTATCTGCAGTTAACGGAAATTTCGAAACAAAATGATTTGCTTCACCTTTCGTTTTTGAATGCAAATGAAAAAGCTTTTGAACTGCACATAATTTAGGGTGATTTATATAGACTGCAGTAAACATATCTCGAAACGCAGGCCACGTTAAATATAATCACCATAAAAAATGTCGGTATCGCAAGCTGGAACTTTAATAGTTGAAGTAGAAGCAGCAACAGATTTCGAAATCTGATCTACAACACTTTTTCCATTATCATTTGAATCTTGTTCTATTGTGTCTTGTTCTATTAAACTAAGTTTTTTTGTAGATTCAATAATTTCAGCTAAACAATTAATGTATGAATTGCTTGATAAAAGATATTTGGTCTTGATAGATTCAGTGGTATCATCGGACGTTTCATCATCCCCATCTGACAATAAACATCTCGAATAACGCTGTTTGATTTCAAGCCAAAGATCCTTCAATTCTAATTTTGATGCTTCTAATTTTGAAAGCGATTGATCGACTAATGGAATCGTTTGGAAATTTGTATAAAATGCAACCAACTGATCAGCTGCGATAATAAATTGATTAAGGGCTGTCATATTAAAAATTTATTCAAAGGAGAAAGTTATTATAAAAAATATAAGAAAACAAACTCACCCAAGAAACAATTTAGAAATTAAACGGCTGATACGCTATTTTGCGTCTTCTTTAAACCAAAATTTGAACCACTATAATATAATTTCGATAATTTATTTTTTTTTTTTTTTTTTTTAATATTATGTATTATATTGCCACCCACTTTAACACACTTTAAATTTAATTTTTCAAATAATTTTTCTATTCATGCAAAAATTTCGATTCGATACATAACTTTAATTTTTTATTGATAGCCTACACTTAATATTATGAATAATTTTTGATTTCACTTTAGATATATATTTTTACCCCAGACCGAACAAATGAACTAAATCGACGGTAAAAATTAGTAAATTTAATTATTATTTAAATTGTATTGTAATTTTTAACTGTACAAACATAAATATTGACCTAAATCATGCAAACTTATAATAATTCAAGAGAAAATATTGCACCGATTTTTAAAATAAGCACACGCACCTGTTACACGATTAGAACTAATTGTGTGTCCGTTCCGTATGATGTGATGTGGTGAAAGTATGATGATAGCGGTCCTTTGTTTCTCTGAATTGATCGATGTTCGGTACTTTTCAAGGTTCTTTCTGGTTTAAATTGAAAACCACCGTTTTTTTTTTTGCTATCGCTCTCAATGCCGTTGGTATCGTTGGATCGATGTAAATTTTAGCTCTTGGAAAGTGTGGTGAGTTTAAGGAAAGCTTGAGCTGAATTTAGTGTTGCAGAAACGTGGTGTTGGCTTGAGTGTGAATGCAATATGTATGTATGTGTTAATGTGTGTATATGTGCATGTTTGATTAAAGATGATGCGAAGTACAGTGGAGCAATTTCGATGAGTTCTTGGTGAAATACATATATGGATTTAGGTGTAGGTGACGTAATGAAGCACCTCGATGATGTCTTATGTAGATTTTCAAACCCTGATGAATGAATCCGTGGCGAGTGCGGCAAGACTGTGAGATCTTTCGTTTGTAGAGAAAATGTACGATGATATTATGAATGTAATTTTTATGAGACTTTATGTGTGTCTGTTTTTTGCTGATGGGATGCAAGATGTTGGGATCTTGCACGTGCCTTTGATAGGAAAAATGACTAAGAAATTGGCGGGAAACAGGCGAAAGAAATCTTTAACTGCGTTTTCGAAAGCTTTTTGTCAGATGATAATTATTCGTTGTATGAATGCAGGACGAGTTATAGGGAACTCATTTGTCCGAGGAATTAATATGCACAAGATTTTACCAAATTTATCACTGAACAATTGATGATGATAAGATCAAACACAGTTTGCACTTTCGATGAATTATGTAATCTTGAATACAGCGGTGTAAGATATAGGGATCTTACAAATCGAATTTTTTGACGAAAAATTCAGATTATTATGTTTAACTTGGCAAATAATCTGGCTCGTTTGGACCAATGTTCGGGCTTAGGAAGTCCCTTTTTTTCGATTTATTAGGTTCGTCTAAATAATTATTAATGAAGGCAAAGGCACGTCTTACTTGAATGAAAGTTTATTCCAGAAGAAAGCTTAAGTCTAATGATAGGTTACAAGAAGGTATTAAAAGTTCCGGTTTGGTTTTCTATACTTTAACAGCGACATCTCGTCCCAAATAAGTTAACTAAATTATGTACTAGAATACTTATAATAACTA
This sequence comes from Sphaerophoria rueppellii, assembly GCA_920937365.1. Taxonomy (NCBI): domain Eukaryota; kingdom Metazoa; phylum Arthropoda; class Insecta; order Diptera; family Syrphidae; genus Sphaerophoria; species Sphaerophoria rueppellii. The sequence continues at coordinate 6,780,284 of CAKKXW010000006.1, read as the reverse complement.
GAGATGAGTTATGAACAAAGATTAAAAAAAAAGAAGCGAACTTTGGTTTAGATTACGAATTTGCATTGTTTACAAACCCTGGTTGTAGTTCGTTTAGAGGACCCCATCTATAAAAAGAGGAAACGTAAGGAAGCCTGAAGCCCAGACCATCTCTCAGAAATTTATAGGCGCTTTGAGACCAATAAAGATTTTTTTGGAAAGTTCTTTTTCGTTGTTGTTGTATTTTGTAGACTTCGACAAACCCATCAACATATCGCAAAATATTTTTGAATGGTCTTTGTATTTCAGACGATAGAGATAATTCTCGTTTTTTTGAAAGTTTTAAAGCAGTATGGGCTCTATTTTTTTTGGAATGTTTTGATTTAAGAATGTATATTTTAATCTTGTAACTTAATAAAGTTTTGTTTTTACATCACATTTTTTTACTCCGCTTTGACGGGTCTCTCTAATAATTGATCGCAACTTACCCACGAAATGCTACAACTACTCGAAGTTCTTCTTCGTTTAGTTGGAGGAGATTTAAGATCTTCTTAGTTTAATTCTGAATCCAAATAAGAAGTTAAATTTAAAGAAGGAACAGCATCCTTCTTAAGGTATTTTCTTCCCAAAAACTCCGGGCAAACATGATCTCCACAAACAAAGTATTTGCTTCATTTGCAAAACCTCTGCCTCCGCAAATTACGTAAAATTTCATGTTTTTTTTTTTTTTTTTTTTGTAAGGGCATTGAAAAATTTTCAAATTAGATTCTTATCAGTCATTGCATTAAAAAAAAGCACTGAAAAATAAACCGAATACATCCAATCGCTCTAAAGTCGAGGGTGAAAAAAGAAGAGACCACAACAACCGATCGATCGTGCGAGCACAACGCAGCCCACAACACAACCCATCGATGATCGATCCATTCTTGGCTGTCCGTTGCAAAATTATATAGAAAAAAAAAACTACCTGCACGTGAACAGTTCAAAGTTGTGTTGGCACACGAAAAGGAATGGCAAAATGAAAATGTTTGTATCTTTCGAATGTAACTTGCTAGCTAGCAAACGTTTGTGGTTGGAAGCTGGATCTTGTTCTTGTTGTTTGATTTTGTTCTGTTGAATTTGGTTGCAAAGTTTGACTATAACAAATCTTTTGAAAAAAAGGGACAAAAAAGTGGTCATTTTTATTTGCACTGGGTGCGATATCTATGTAAATTTATTATCTGTGGTAGAACGTAGCTAAGGAACCATTTGTTTTTGGTTATCCTGTTGTAGAATGGGCAGCGAGCAAATTTATGGTGTAAGCAGAAACAACAGCTGCCACGAATTCAAGAGATCAACAATAATTTATTGAATGAAGTTGTTATATTCTTTGACACCCTTTGGAGCTGCAATCGTCAAAAACATGTACCACACATACGGTTTTCCAATACTACAACAAGCTATTGAAAACCTGCACCCTGGGTGAAACGGATTCTATTATTTATTCATTCATTTACATAGGTAGAGGTTTATAATAAATAATCATTTAAAACTTATATACAAGAGTTAATAGAAAAAATATAACATCTAATGGCTAGTAACTTGTAAAGTGTGCTCTTCAAAAACCATAAACTTAAGACACGATAAAACCAAAACCTATACAATAAATGAAATGGATACAATCTATAGCGAGCATATAGAGGCTAGTATCGATTGAACCAAAACATTAAACAAAAAGAACCAACATTTAATAACTAGTGTGTGAGGTTAAGTACCAAATATTAGATATTTATCTTTTAAGTTATTATATTTTATCCTTTAATTTCTTACTTTTCTATCAATATAAATTTTCAATTTGATAAGTGTTGAAATTAAAAAGCCAAGATTTTATTTCAGCGAGAAATACTTGTAACTTCCTTAAACGTCGAATGGAATCAGGTAATTTGTTAAACAATGTAGGAGCCACTACTGTAAAGAACCTTTTGAAATGCATTTTACTAAAAGAAGGAATATTGACATAATTACTGTGATTAATACGCAAATTATGTAAGTCATTCCTTCTTAAACATAGGTGACCACTTCTGATGAAAAATATCTTAAGAACTTTATAGTAGTAGAGATGCCTTAATGGAAGGATTTTAAGACCCTGGATCAGGACAAAACTATAATGGAAACGACTTTTATTACAAATGATACGTACAATATGCTTTTGAGAAATTACAAGTGGATTAATTTTATTCGAATAAGCACCACCCCAACAGGTTAAGCCATATTGAATCTTTGACTGAACAATACCATAATAAACCATAACCAATAGTTGTTTAGAGCAATAAGAACTTAAATTGTAAAAATGCCTAGAACAGCACAAAAGATATTTTTTTAATGAGTCAGTATGATCGGTCCAGCTTAGTTTACTATCAAGAATGACTCCCAGATATTTAAAAGAATGTACAAATTCAATACGGAAACAAAATTTAGAGCAAGGCACATTAGCACAAAATGAAAAACTTTCCGAACAACACTAGGCGTGTTTTCGTGACAACCAAGTGAAGTAAAAAAAAAATTAAACAAAGAAAACAACAATAAAAATTGACTGGATTTAACTTTAGCTTTTTATCGAGAGTAAAACTTACTTGGAATGTTGATTCCATTTTTTCAAACTCAGATGGAGCTGTCAAAATTTGTCATTTTGTTTTATGAAATTTATATCGAAATTGACAGTAAAATCGAGTTTGAATCTGGGTCGTTTTCTGCATATTTTGTTTTCTTTACTTTACTTGATAATCACAAAAACACACCTACTGATCAACTCTCAAACCAAATTTAAGGCAATCTGAAGAATGGTAGATAATATCACAATCCACTAATGAAGAACCTGATAAACTGAAATACATCAATTTAGTCTTACAACTCAAAATCATTTTATGAATATAGAACCAACGTCTTAGAACGTCCATATCAGCGTTGATGTCAGCAAGAAGATCAAGAGGTGATTTACAACCATAGGAGAATGCTATGTCATCAGCAAAAGCTGTTGGTTTACCAACAAAGCTTTTTTGGAACTTCGTAAACTCTAAGAGAAAATGTGATGTTTACCCAGTTAATCTCACTTACAATAATGTAATTCTGAGCTCTACTTCTGAGATCTGCGATGCATTTGCCAATAATTTCAGTCAACCTTTCATAGATACTCCCGTTGATGTAGACAATGATTTTTTCAACTATTTGAAAAATAGCAAACAAGTCACGTTTAATAATGTCCCGATCGAGATTGATCTAGTCCTAAAATTTGTGTCCCTTTTGAAAGAAGACTATTCTTCTGGTCCTGACGGTATTCCTACCATATTATTGAAAAAATGCAATACAGTTTTAGCTAAGCCTCTTAGTAATATATTCCAACTATCTTTGCGACTTGGTAAATTCTCTTGTGCCTGGAAGATTGCTTACATCACGCCTGTTTTTAAAAAGGGAGATAAGTCGCATATTGTTAATTATAGGCCTATTTCTTAACTTTCTTGTATCCCTAAACTGTTTGAACAAATAGTGTGTGAGAGTTTATCCTTTTACTGTAAAAACATCATATGCAGTGAGCAACATGGCTTTATACAAAGGAGATCAACTGTCACAAACCTTCTTGCCTTTACGCATAATTGTCTGAACAGTTTAGAACATGGATTGGAAACTGATTGTGTATACACTGATTTTTCAAAAGCTTTTGATCAACTGTCTCACTCAGTTATCAAGTTGAAACTACAGTTGTTAGGCTTTCCCCCTGGGCTGGTTTCATGGATTTCTTCTTACCTTGAGGATAGAACTTATCAAGTTAAATTCAGAGACATGTTTTCGAAAACTTTTACTGCTAAATCTGGTGTTCCACAAGGTAGTCATTTAGGACCTCTTCTCTTTATCTTATCAATAAATGATGCACCGTTATGTGTTCGTGATAGTGAAATTCTTATTTTTGCAGATGACATGAAGATCATTAAGAAAATTACATCTAACGATGATCGCATTCTTCTGCAAAATGATATAAACAGGTTTTCTGTATGGTGTAATAAGAACAGTTTAAATCTAAACCCATCGAAATGTCAGACAATGACATTCTCAAAAAAACGAGCATCTTCGACTTATGAGTATTATATATCTCAGCAGATTCTTTCTCGTGTTTTTAAAGTAAGGGACCTAGGGGTTCTTTTTACACCGAATCTTGATTTTACAGAGCACATTAACAACATTGTTAATAAAGCTAATTCTATGCTGGGTTTCGTTAAGCGTTGGTCAAAAGAATTTCTTCATCCTAACGTCACCCTTTCTCTTTATAATTGCCTTGTTCGTCCGCATCTTGAATATGCTTCACAGATTTGGAGTCCTTATTATAACGTTCATATTGACAGGTTAGAATCGGTGCAACGTAATTTTACTCGTTTCGCATTAAAAGGTATTCAATGGCATGATCCTCAAAATCTTCCTCCTTATGAGGATCGATTGTCACTTCTTCAAATGCAAACGTTGTCTCAAAGAAGGACTAACAATGATTTAGTTTTCCTTCATCAACTCATAACAGGCGTCACAGATGCACCAGACCTTCTTAGGGCTATACTTTTTTACTATCGAGGAGGAGGTTATCACCTTCTCAACATCGATCTTATTAAAGTCCCAAGACATAGGACCAATTACGGAATGCATGAGCCCTTGACAAGGATGAGTAGGCTTTTGAATTATAATATGGATCTTATTGACTTTCATATTAAGAAGAATAAATTAAAGACTATGCTTAAAACCAGTGTAGCACGCTCTTAATTCTTTTAATTGTTGTCTAATCATGTATTGTTTTTATTTGTTTGTATTTGTATAATTTTGTCATTTCTTGTGTAAGTGTTCGTTTGTTTTAGATTGCCTACTAACAACTAACACTGCACTAAGTGATGAGCCGGTCTATTAACTCAGTTTTCTGGGTTAAAGACTAATGGTCGTTAGATGTGGCTTGCTTTAAGCTCTCTTCGACTTTATCTGATAGTGTGAAAAAAAAAAAAAAAAAAAAAAAGTTTTGATCAAAAATAGAATTGATAAAAACGAGAAAGAACAAAGGACCCAAGACTGAACCTTGAGGGACGCCATAATAGTTATGTAGCACAGTTTACTAAAAGAATCATTAATTTTAACCATTTGCGTTCGGTTAGATATATAGGAAGCCAACCAATTATAAACAAAGCCACGAATTCCCGCTTTGTAAAGCTTATCCAAGAGGATACCATGGTCAACTAGATCAAATGCTTTAGTAAGGTCGATAAAAAGTCAAGCAGTAAACAGATTATTATTAATACAATTATAAACTTCAGAGCAAAACTTCAAAAAAGCATCTTCAGTAGATTTACCAGAGCGAAACCCAATTGACAGTTACTAAAAAAATATTTATTGTTTAAGAATTTTAAAATTCTTGTCTTCATACACTTTTCAAACAATTTAGCACAAACGGGTAACAGAGAAATAGGCCTATATAATTGTTGACATCCGTAGTGTTTGATTTTTTGTGCAGGGGAATAACTTCAGCTTTCTTTAGTGCACTGGGAAAAAATTCCATAATAGACACTCTTGTTAAAAACATGTGGAAGAATATCGATTATATTAAATGCAATATTTTTGAAGATCAAATTAGAGGTTTCATCAGATGTTGTAGAGTTGGAATTATTTAAAGACTTTATAAAGTAAAGCACTTCACTAGACGAAATAGGATCAAAGACTAAACTCTGACATAAGAATCTGTCATGTGTTATACGGTTATACCACTAAACAAAATCATCATTTGAATTACCAAGGAATTAATTTGATAAATTGTTTGCAATCGAAACAAAGAACTCATTAAATTTATTAGCTAGCTGTGTTGGATCAGAGACACTATTATTGAAATCAACTAATATGAGTGGTTTTTCAACACGATCATTGCGGTTTAAAATTTTATTCACACTATTCCATTCACCTTTCAGATTACCTTTGTTTTTAGCCAAATCATTCGTATAAAAATCTTCCTTGCATATTTTGATCTCGTTATTAATTTCCTTACAAAGTGATTTGAAGTTAGCTTTAAGTGAGATGTTATTGGGATACTTTTTACATTTACGTTGAAGCTTATTTTTTTGTGCAATTCTATTCAATAAATGACCTGTCATCCATTCTTTTAAACGTTTAGTTTTACGCGATTTAGCATAGGTTTTAGTACATATAGTAACATGAGAATTAAGTATATCAATAAAATTGTTTAAAGCAATAGTGGGATCAGTTTCATCATAAACCTTGTCCCAAAACTCAAAGCGGAGAAAATAGTTAAGTTTAACAAAATCAATTTTTTTCACTGGTATGGGATAGGAAGTGTTATTAATATTTTTATTTTTTTTTATTCCTACAAAGTTAACACTGGTCATACAGTGATCTGTTATACCAAAATCAGCAATAGAACTAACTAGGTTATAATCATGAACTCTGCTTTGTCTTGTAAAATTTGGTCGATGCAAGTTCGGGAGTAGTTCGTACCAGCTAATAACGATAAATAACTATCCACTAACTTGGATTTTGAAAGAAGGTCAATGTTGAAATCACCCAATAAGATACAGTTTTTTGATTTAAATTGCAACAACAAATATTTTAACTCCTCCCAAAAGACACCTCCACCTCCACTACCATTTTGGAATCTATACGCACATAATAACACTAATTTAACGTTGTTTAGTAAAAAATTAACTTGTATAACATCTGCTGAATTTAAATTTTTGTGAACAATTTCAGAATGAGTATACTCCATTTTAATACACCAACACACCACCAGAAGAATAATCATTATTACAAGTAGCATAAAATTCATAGCCGGGAATCATAAAATTATCTCTCTCAAAATCAAAAATCCAAATTTCCGATACAAAAATGAAATCAGGCTTGTTTAAACACACATCAATGTTGAGCAATAATGAATCGAAATTGGCGCGAAGGCTACGTATGTTTTGATGAATAATATAAAAATTATTATTGCTTTGGTTATTTTGAAAAACACTTGACAAGACATCACAATCAAAGTTCCATGAAGATTTAATATTACTAATGGAATTAAAGGTATTAAAAGTATCAAAAGGCATTATAATTAAAGGTTATTTAAATCATCTAAGCATTTGATTTTAATAATTTTATCACCATCAATTTTTCTCATAAACAGTTCTGAATTTTTTACCCACAAATACTTATAATTATTTGATTTTTTAACAATTAGGGCAGCTTTTCTTAGTTCTCTCATATGCAAAGATAAACTATCATTAATATAAATGGGTATATTGTTTTTATATTCAGATCCAAACTAACTAGGTGTCAAACGATTTTTGTTTACTTTTTTCTTATTCATCAATTTTTGTTTTATATTAGCCGCGTTTTATTATCCTCACTAACTAGTGTGACCATGTGTCCCTTTTTTACGGGACATGTCCCATTTTAGTGAGCCTTGTCCCGTGTCCCGGAGCGATGGTTCGGGACAACGGGACATCCTCCATAGTTCACAAAACTCGTTTGCGATGAAACTCTGCAGAGAGTTCTTCTAACTTGAAAAGGAACCATTAATTTTTATTAAAATTTCGTATGGAAAATTCATACGACTAGTCTAGTTAGGCCATGTATAATAATTCAATTACAAGATTGACTAAAAAACACAAAATCAAAAGATAAACGATAAGTGTTTAGTTTTGTACTTCACGTTTAGTAAAAAACACGTTTTAATTGCAAATGAAAGATATATTTTGCGTCTTAGTGTTGTGAGTGTAAGGTTATTGCTTCAACATGGGAAAACGAAAATGTTCTTTTTCCCAAGTCATACAAAACTTGTATCCATTTATAAAAACATAAAAAAAAAAAATTCTGATAAAGTTGTGTGTGATGTGTGCAACACTGGTTTCAATTTCACACACGATGGTAGAATTTCCATCGAACATCAATTAAAAAAAAAAACACGTTAATGCCGTACAGGCTGCTTCTTGGTCTAAAAAGCTTTCAACATTTTTCGCCAATTCATTTTATCCTCCAACTACTACAGCTGAAGGAGTTTGGGCTTATCATGTAATTTCGGAAAATCACAGTTCTCCATGATCAACCGCATTTGGACGTAAGAAAAAACAAGCTTTGATATGACTAGGTTGGAAAGCATTAATTGCAAGCAGTGAAAAGTATCACCAATGCACACCAGCTAGCGCAGTGGGTCAGCAAAGCCTAGTTAAAAGAATTATTAATTCTTTTTAAACAGACACGACACGATAAAAAGTCTTGTCCGCTCGTCAGTTGCAGTAAATACATGATGTTGTATAGGAGCAAACCACACCAAAGAAAACAAACAGTCCCGGACAAAATGTCGACGCCTAAAAGTACACACCGTCTTATGAAGAACCACAGACCAAAGTGAACAAGACAAACAAACAGATTTCGACAAATGGACATATCGGTTGCTCATACTTGGATTTGTATTTTATTGCGATATTTCTTGTTGTATTTTGTGCAATTTGGTATGTATGTTGTTGTAATGGTAAAAAGAATTAAGAAAAAGAAGAATTATGAAAAAAGTAGAGATTTCTTATATGTGGATGTTTGTGGTTTCAAAGAAGTGTGCATGAAAACTCGATTAAATTTTTTCGTATGTATACATATGTATGTAAATTGTATATACACAAGTAATTCCAAAATGTGTCTGCAGAGTATACTTAGTAGGAACGCTCTCCATGTGGTTCATTTTTGTTTACATTTTTGGATCCCGTTAGGTCTCACGTACACGAGAAATAGACGGCAATGTATGTATATTATACACATGAAATTCCAACAGTTTGTCTGTTTCTCGATAAATGTGTTTGTGCCATTCATCGAGGAATAAAGAAGCAAAATAAAATCAACCTATTTTTTTTTTTTTTTTTTTTAATTTTTGTCTTCTTTGTTTGTCTGCTGGCAAAACACACCGAATGCGACAAGGACAAAATATTTTGTCGTCCTCGGTGTGGGGTGAATTACGACACGATTTTTTGTCTTGCGACAAGCAAACAGTTTATCCGCTTCGGTTTGTGTTTAGCCTTAAGGAAACATTCGCGTACCGTCTACTGTTCACGAAATACGTGCGTTGTTTTGTACCCAGTCTTCCCGACGAACAAAAATTAACAAAATTCCTAACAAAACAAAGTCAAAATCAATGCTAACCTCCTGGCCTCTTTTCACAGAAAGTAGAAATAACACCGTTGTTTAATTACTATATAAAACTATTGCGTGAATTCAGGGTTTTCCAGCTGATAAAATTGTCAATGGGAGTTGAATATAAACAATAATACTCACCCTTAAAATAGTTTGAAGAAAAATCCAAACAACGCCAGCTACGGTTACCAACAAATCGTACCGATTTCTTCGTGACTGCCAATAACCTCTTGGAGTGAATGCTATATTTTTCATTACAACTTCAATTACAAACACAAATGTTAAAACAGTGCTGACAACAACAAGACGCTCCGTGTGAACTTCATCTTTTATCCACTGCATTATAAACATGTAAATTTGATCATTTCAAAAAAGGTTCAGTGTTGCAATACTTACGGTGATCGATAAAAGCATACTATTGATCAGTACAACTACAGCTATACAACGTTTAAATATAATGTGCTGGGTTATATCATACGTAAATGCTCTAACTTTTCGTCCATCAGGTCTTGGCGGCAGATGCAAGGGTTGGGCAATTTTAAGACGCTTTTTTAGATCGCACCATCGTCGTTGGTCCACAGTCAAAAGGGCCGTTCCCTTGTTTTCAGAATAGTTGGCAATTACAACACCAACAAATAGTGTTAAGCCAATCATGCAACCAAGGAAGATATATATGTGAATATATACAGCGTGGATCTGAACAAAAGTAAAATGCAATACATGAGAGTGAGAACCAAAACTAGCTAAATCCAAAAAAAATGCGTTTTATGTTAAAAAGGAGAACTGGAGATTTTTTTGGGCTTTGCTGGACAAATGCTGTTTTCCAACTGCTCGGAACGAGCCCAGAAGAATAGGATAGATGGAAAAGCTTACGCAGGGGTTTTGCCAGCGTGGATACCATCCGGACCAGCGTATTTATGTATGTTGATATCTTTAAGGACTCTCGCCACAGCACGAGTGTGAAAGAAGATTTGTCCCATGGAATCATTGACGCGCTCAACAACTGGGGGAGTTATGGTACTCTCTGGCAGCGAAGAGTTGGAGGCGAACAGCGAAAAGGTTAGCTTTTGCGAGAGAGCTAACAACTGGAGTGTCATTGTCAACGAGCGTAGGGACCGAAGAAGAGGATGAATTCTTCATATTTTTTACAAATGACCAAATAATAGAAAAAGTAGAAAAATGCACCAATACATGGGCACACTTTTAATTGAGTTTTGAGTTTGCATTTTCGTGAGACCCCCCTTAACTTCCAATTCAAACCACCGAACCGAGCGGATCACATGGAGTATTACATGTATTATGTATCATAATTGATCCTTTGTATATATCCTAAAAATTTGAAAGTTAGTGCGAGGGGCTAACAACCCTTCCACAGTAACAAACTTGAACCATAGACCATTTAACAAGCAACAAGAAGTCGCACGCAGAACAAAAATCCACCATCCCTTTCTTACAATTGGTCCAAAACATGAGACTAGGAACTTGAATGTATAGAAATATTTCACATGTTGCGGGTAGGGTACCCATCTACGTAAAAGAGCGCTGCTATTTATACTGAAAAGGGTAGGGGAAGAAACAATGCATTTCATGTTTATGAGCAGAAAAAACAAAAGCAAAACAATGGCTTCTCAATGGGTCCAAAACATTGTTGCAAGATTTGTAATAATTTTATGAAGAAAAGGAGAGAAAAATGATTTTTTTTGTCATATATGTACAAGCAATGATGATCGAGTTAAAAGAAAGAAGGGTGAATTGATCGTGAAGTCCTACGCCTTTAGGGAAAGGAAAAAGGAAACTAGTTTTATTTTTTTTTTCTTGAAAGATTAAAAAAAATCCTTGAAAAGTTAGTATTATTGATTATGTTCGTGAATAATGAGTTGTGATAGTTTGAATATTGGGTTTTGCCTTTGTTTTGTTTGTACTTCTTGATTTGAAAATCGTATTCGTCGTATTCGTTCACATATCGTCACTTGGATCAATGTTTGTCGTATGTTACATTTTGCATCTTTTGGGAAAACGACATCAATGTTCAGAATTTTTTTCTCAAAAACCACACGTCAGATTTTCTTGAAAATTATATGACTTATGTAAAGCAAAATTGTTATAGTTCAATAATGTTTAAATAAAATTCACATAATTATAAATGAACAATTTAGAGCGAATTTTGCTAAAATACCCTTATCGTAATTACATAAGATACATACGACACAAACGACCAAATTTGAACACTTGAGACAAAGATTTATCAAATTTTTGAATGGAATATTTTCAGCACACGACAAAACGACATATATAATTCGCGCGAACCCAATGGGCTTGCTATTAATATGACAGAGACCCAGTGCGAGCTTTTGGAAAAAAATGAAGGATTGGTGAGGAGGAGTCAATGTACATTGGTTGTAAATTCTTGAATATTGCAATGAGAGGGAACAAAATTGTAAGGTTAATCATTCCACATTCACGTCGTAGAGCTGAAGACCAATCACTGTACTTGACAGTACGTCTAAAGTTGGGTTCTAGGGTTCGTTAAAAAAAAATACCTCCAAAAAAAAAAAAAAAACAAACAACAACAAAACGGAATATTTAAACTAACCATAAAAGATAAAACAAATAACAAAAAAAAAAAAAAACAAATAAAAAAAAATGAATAAATTGGAATCACTGATATAAAACAACAAATACAACGCAATCAAAAAAAAAAAAACTGCACCCACAAAAAAAAAAGACAAACAAATATCCCGCTAGAAACAAGAGCACAATGAGTACATAATCCCATCATTCCATTCTCTTTGTATCCCCGTCGTTCAATTGCATGGCTTATCAATATCATATGCATTCCATTGCTTTAAGCTTTTTTTTACTCATTCAATGTGTGCATATTATGTGTCGTCAGCAACAGATGAATAGAGATTTTCTGTTTGAATTCCAGGGTCGGATCGATTCACGTTGCCGTTAAGGCATAACACTAACAGTGGCGCTGAATCGTAAAGATTTCTTATATTCAATTCAGTAACTCTTTTAGATCTCTTCTGTTTTGGACCTTTTATTGTTTTTACTTGTAATGACTGATAATAATTAATTAATTAATTAATTTTCTTGCTGCGTATATCCACACTGTTTCGAATAGGCCAGCTGTATTGACACCGAGTGAAACCCAAGTACGTGAGAATTCCGCACCTCCTGAATTTCCTTGCCTATTGCTTAGTGCCTTTATTCTTCTCCCACCATCTAGCCGTCTTTATTAGGAATGATGTTGCTTATCAGTTTTTTTACCGCAGTATGGACGCTGCTCCAACCCTTTTTTTAATTTTATGTGGTTCAAATAAGTTTCCGTAAATAAGCACATCATTCACTACTGTTTTCTTAATCGAAATCCAAATTTGGACAGAGCTACAACTTTTCGCAAATTTGACGCTTTGTCTGACTCCATTCAAAGAATTGTATCCCTGTATCCTCACACTGAAATCGTTATTACGGGCGATTTCAATGTACACAGTTCTTCGTGGCTTCTCCACTCGGGCCAGACAACACCCGAAGGAATGTGTGCTGAGATCTTTGCTGAATTTAACCACCTTACTCAGCTTGTCAAAGAGCCCACTCGAATATCGGACATTAATGGCTAAGCGGAAAATACTCTTGACTTGTTCTTTACATCTGAACCTGATAGTGTATAAACGCCTCTAGGCAGATCAGACCATAGTATAGTATCTGCAAATTTCTCGTGTCAAGCTTATCCAGTTAGAGAAAGAGCTCCGAAGAGAACCGTGTGGCAATACGAGAAAGCCAACTGGGACGGTCTCAACAACTTTTTCCGGATCTTTAACTGGTCACTGTGCTTCCTCGATAGTGACGTAGACTCCAGCGCAGATATGATTACTAATATGATTATTTTGGAAAGTCATGGTTTGATTCAAGCTGTAAAGAGGTTATTAGGGTAAAAGAGGTAAAGTTCCGGTGTTTTAGAGCCAACTAAACTGAGAAAAACCGGAACAAGTTTAAACAAGCCAGGAAGGCCTGCAATGTCCATATTCGGCAGACCAAATTTTTGACATGACCAAAAATTAAGGTAAAAAATACTGCAATGTCCCAAAGGCAGTAAGAATTTTTGGTCATTTGTAAAAAATATGAAGAATTCTTCTTCTTCCTCTGTCCCTACGGTCGTCGACAATGACACTCCAGTTGTTAGCTCGCTCGAGAAAGCGAAACTTTTTGCTAGGCAGTTCGCCGCCAACTCTTCGCTGCCTGAGAGTGTCGACTCCGCCTGTTCTTGAGCACGTCAATGATTCCATGGGACAAATCTTCTTTCGCACTCTTGCTGCGGCGAGAGTCCTAAAGGATCTCAACATACATAAATCCGCTGGACCGGAGGTGTTTTTCCACGCTGACAAAACCTTTGCGTAACCTTTTCCATCTATCCTACTCTTCTGGGCTAGTTCCGAGCAGTTGGAAAACAGCATTTGTCCAACCAATCCCAAAAAAAATCGATTCGTCTTCTCCCTCCAATTATCGTCCGATTGCACTTACTTCCTTCTTTCTAAGGTCATGGAAACGCTGATAAATTATCAGCTCAAGAAATATCTCGAATACCGCAAGCTTCTTAATGACCGGCAGTACGGCTTTCGCAGTAACAGGTCCACTTGTGATCTGATGGTTTATTTCAACGAACAGTGGAACAAATCATTACATTGTTTTGGAGAGAGTAAAATTGTTGCACTTGATATTTCAAAGGCATTTGATAAAGTCTGGCATGTTGCTCTTTTATCGAAAATGCGTGCTTTCGGTATCGATGAATCCCTTCCTCGTTGGATTAGAAACTTTCTTTCGAACCGTTCAATACAAGTTGTATTGGACGGTATCAAGTCCGAAACCTACAATATATATGCTGGTGTGCCCCAGGGCTCCGTTTTGTTTCCGACCCTCTTTCTCATTTTTATTAATGATCACTTGTCTGTAACTTCTAATCCAATCAATTGTTTCGCTGACGATAGTACCCTTAGCTACTCATATTCGTTTCCAGATTCACATCCCTACTCCTTGGATGTGGAACTGCAACGGCAAGATATGATAAGCTCATAAACTCGGACTTAAACAGCATTGTACAAAGGAGAATTAAAAATCGTATAGAGTTTAATGCTTCGAAAACTCAATGCTGTCTGGTATCGTTGAAGCGAGATATACCCCCCTTGCCACTGTCCATGAGTGGCAATTGCATCAATGAGACCGAACATCTCGAGATTCTCTGTATGTGCATCACTGACCACCTCTTGTGGACCGAGCATATATGCGATGTCGCCAAAAATGCCGCAAGATGTTTGGATTTCTTAAGACGGTGCAAGAAATATTGCTCCCCGTCTGATCTGGTTATTATCTATAAAACCTATATCCGTCCAAAGCTTGAGTACAATAGCCACCTTTGGGCTGGTGCTCCAGCTACTGACTTAAGCCTCTTGGATGGAATACAAAAAAGAGCTGTAAGAATGATTGGTGAAAGAGAGATCACTGACGCATTTACTCCTTTAGACCACCGTCGTAACGTGGCGTGTCTCTCCTTGTTCTATCGCTACTTTTACGGAAATTGCTCTAGTGAAATAACCATTCGCATTCCTCCCCTCAAACAATTCGCCCGTAATACTTGCGCTTGAGGGAATGCCCATCAAATTACCGTCGAGCCAAACTTCGGACGTACACTCAAGTACAGAAAATCATTTTTAGCCGTACTACGCGAATGTGGAACTCTCTTCCACACTTTGTCTTTCCCAGTCATTAGAAAGTTCAAGAATTATAGACCAATGTACACCGACACCTCCTTTCCAACCCCTTCTCTTCTGCCTAATGCAATCACGGTGTCTCTGGCCTAAAAAGGGTATAAAAATCCCTTGAGTGGGTGCAAATTATAAAAAAAAATTAATTCGTTGACCTTGCAGAGGGACGCTTGCAATCTTTTAAAATAATTAAGTTTTTTAATCGTAAACCAATTTTTAAGAAAATAATACGAAGAAGTTCTTATGATTACGAAATGAAGAAAATAAGATGGCATTATTCCTTTCTTTCAAAGAAAACAATAATAAGAATGTTCTTGCTTTAACTTAAGCTTTTCACCGAAAGTAAAACTTACTAAAAGGTAAACACATTTTTTAAACTCAGAGGGAGCTCTTGTCAATTTTTTGTAATATCTTAATATGGCAAAAATGTCAAAATTTGTCAGTTTGTTTCATGGAATCATTTGAATTTAAATCAAAAATCACTGTAGGATCGAGTTTGAATCTGGATCGTTTTCTTGATATTTTGTTTACACACCTAATGTCGAAGATCTATTCCACAGTGAATCATTCGTTTTTTAAATGTCAATATTTTCAAAAATAACCGAAATTGGCTTTAACCTTTCTGTTTTATATACCTCATTGCAATCTTTAAACATTTTTTGAGAAAAAAACTTACCGGTCCAACAGCCTTAATTAAAACATCTCTGACATCCAACCATCCCTTAAAAGACAGTACTTCAAAAAGTGTTAGCATTGCATCACCTATGTTGTCAAAGTTAAATCGTCTTGGATTAGCCCAGACCCGAGGCACTAGCATAGAGGGATATGATTCATTCAAGCCCGGTGTTAGCTTCATTTTGGTAACAAAAACACGACGCATGAAAACACCAACACAATCTCTTCGTTTTGTTATCGTTGGATCATTGCATCTCGCTAAACGCCCTCCATACAATTGAACACCATAGCTGGCAAAAATAAACATTAAAAGAATTAATAGCGTCGATACTAAAAGAATTTCTTTAAATCCCCGACAGAGCTCGTAAACAACTTTTCGCATATGTGGTACTAATGTAAATATTCTAAGCGGCCGGACACATCGTAATATCATTAGAAGCTGTGGTGCTGAATTAGACGGAATGTGTTTTGGCATCCAACACAGAAAGGAAGTTGATACAATATATATGAAAACATCCAACGCTGATGCTACATCCTTTATATATGCCTTTGGTGTGAAGAATAATCCGTCGGCTAAAATTTTTAACGCAAGCTCCAAACTCATAGAAATAACGAAGGCATATTCAGCTATTTGTAGAGCTGGATGATCCATTACACGATAGTTTGGTGTTTCAAACATCATCGATATGCACGAAAGTGTTGTTACAAAAATCATAACCCAATCGAGGTACGTAACCAGACCAAGGAAGTTGCTTGAAAAAAATAAGAATAATAAAATAAATTATATTCACTCCAATATTGCTGGCTCTTTATTATAAAATATGTACAGTATGTGCAATTTAACTTACTGTAAGCTTTTATACTGGACTTTCCTTTCTTTTCCTGTAAGCGGATCTTTCAGTCGAGCGTCGTACCGTCCGTGGACTATTTTTTGACAAATTTTACGAAACCGGCTTTCTCTAGGTACCAGGAATAAGGGTGTATCAAAAAATGGATGATTCTCACGTAAATCTTCCTCACGTTGATTTCTTCGCATTTCTGCTTGTTGCCTTTTAGCTTGCAATAATTTAATATCCAAGTCGTGTGGACGTGCTCGGGATGATGTCACACGAGATGCAGCTCCTATGTCACCATTTTCCATCAAATGTTCGTAAGTTTGTTTAAGCTTGATTGAGCCTGATCTTACGCTTCTACGAATTGAACGAGAGCCAAATCTTTAAAATTCGACGGTAAACATAAGGAAATACTTAAATCACACATAAATTAAAAGGAGATGCAAATATTGTAAATTGTATATGAAACACAAGGGCGATTTGTTGCTTGTAGTAGAACAATATATTGATCAAAGCTATATTTGTTAGTAGTAATAGTAGTAGTAGTAGTAGTAGTAGTAGTAGTAGTAGTAGTAGTAGTAGTAGTAGTAGTAGTAGTAGTAGTAGTAGTAGTAGTAGTAGTAGTAGTAGTAGTACTAGTAGTAGTAGTAGTAGTAATAGAAGCAGTAGTGTACACTGTATTAGAACAAGTGTCAGTTATTAGAAAGTAGTAGTAGTAGTAGTAGTAGTAGTAGTAGTAGTAGTAGTAGTAGTAGTAGTAGTAGTAGTAGAAGCAGTAGTATACAGTGTATTAGAAGTAGTGGTATACAGTGTATTAGAACAAGTGTCAATTATTAGAAAGATAGATTATTATTAATTAGATTAGCGGTTAACAGCTTTTGCGGCGAATGTTTTCATAGCCAAGAAGCACCAATTGGAAATAATTTGTAATGTATGTATAAATAGGAGCCCGCAATCGTCTTAAGTCTTAAACAAATAAGTTTGAGAGTGATTTCAAAAAAGCAATGTCGGCTTTTATTGCAAAAGTGAGAGTAATTGTTAGCCAATGTAGACTTTGCTGAATACTACATTGGTGTCAGAAGTGGGACCAAAACTTATTGAGAATAAAACAGTTTACAGGGAATAAACATATTTTTGTGAAATAGCGAAGTTGTAAGATAATTTAATTTTAAAAGACTTCACTGTCTAGCGTGGAACACAAACACAAATAGAAACCAAAATCGTTAATTGACTGCAAGCATATTTAGAGCAGTAGAACGAAAACCTACATACGTTTGCTTTCAAATGACGCCTTATCTAAAATTATGTCATTTCTTACATCCAAGTTTGAAGAGAATCAAAAGAATGTTAAAAAAAAAAAAAAACAAAAAAAAAACAACTAGAAACTCAAAGAAATGAGCCAAAGAACGAACAGAGAAATGTCCAAGATTTTGATGGTTTGACGAATAGAGAATTGGAAGAAAAAAAATTAATTATCTCGATGAGCACGTCGAAAAACAAGATGCACGTTTTGAGAAAACGAACTAGAAAACGTGCAAAATTTGAAAGCTCTAGAGCTTTCTGGTGAGCGGTCAAGAAAGAAAGAAAGAATTCTCCAAGTCTTGATGGTCAGATTTCGTGATCAATCTACATTGCTCTCGTGCTTGCCTTAATCTTTCAACCATCGGGGTGGCGGTTATAATTTTCGTAGGAAGCACTTGGTACATGAACCAAAACATCGTACCAACTATGGTTTCTATGAGCCCTTGACACGTATGAGTAGGCTTTCAAACTGCAACGCAGACTTATTTGATTTAAATATAAGTAAGAATAAATTGAAGTCTTTACTCAAGACCAGTGTTATACACTTTTAAATGTTTCTCTGTTTACTTAATGTTTGTAATTTTTAGTTATGTATTAATCTTGTTTTGTTAACTGTCTTGTTTTTGTTTCATCCATGTGAGTGTTTGTTACGTAATGTTTGCTTACTAACAACTAACACTGCACTAAGTGATGAGCCGGTGGTATAACATAGTCTACTATGTTGGCAAACCATTGGTCGTAAGACTGTGCTTGCTATAAGCTCTCTTCGACCAATTCTGATAGTGTAAAAAAAAAAAAAAAAAGGATAAGCTGCTGAAATGCAACAAACCATCCCAGCAGAAAAGAGTGGTGACTTCAGTTTTCGTGTAAACGCAACTGAACTGTGTTTTGAAGATATGACACATGACAGGAACAGAAGTCTTTCGAGTTCAGTTAAACAATAGACCACAGAAAAGAAATGAAACTCTGCAGCAGCTTCAAACAGATATCGAGCGGTTGGTCCACCTGGTATATCCAACAACTGGCAACGAGAAAATAAATTAACTTGCTGTCTAAGCCCTTGTGAAATCTGTGGCCAACATTGATCTCCAGAGGGCTAGTCGAACTGCCGGAAAGCGAACAGCAGAACAAGCTTCCAAAATGTCCATCAAGAATGCTCTTGTTTGAAGGCTACTGTGGAAGGAGTCAGCGAGACGTACTAGCTGGAAGCTAGAACTGCAATAAGATTGGGCATCTACAACGACAGTGCATGGTATCTCGAAGAGCAACAGCATCCCAACACTAGGTCCGTTCGCGTACTCCCTAAAACTGCCCAAAACTGCCATATTCTCCCACTTTTGCGTTCGTTTACTGCCACTTATCGTAAAATCTGTCACTTTTGGAGGAGAAAAATATTTCCCCTATCTGCCGATTTCAGCCACAAAAATTTCTTGTGGCAGTTGTGTAAGTTATGTCAACATTTTTTTTTTCTATTAGTCTTGACATTTCATCGTGTTCATGTTTTGAGCACTTGCTCACAAAAAAAATTGACGTTTATAAAGTGGCAGAATTTTGTGTTCAACGCGTTCTTTTACTTTTGTGCACATTTTATTTTTTTCTGAGAAATTTATCCCCACTCCTCGAAATTTGACAGTTTTTACACAAACTGCCAAAAAAGTACACGAACGGACCTACTGTGGAAACACAAACAATTCCAAAGTAACGGCAACAACATAGTTTTCTTGTCCCAATCGAGATATGAGTTTGAAAGGCAGAAGCTATTTTCTGGTATTGTGGGTCTCAAACCAAGCAGACAACCAATCTTGATAATACTCCCCAAATATATGTACAAAGACTCCGATGTATTCATTGCGAGGTTATATAAAAACATAGACATTATACATTTTCCTTGTCGATCGAACTGCTGGCAAATTCAAAATTTGGGCGATATGAAAACTTTTACATACTCGTATTTTGTTTTTCAGAAAATAAAAACATTCTTGGTAAACACAAAACAAGCTTTGTATTTGGAAGTTCAAATATATTTGTTTAATTTCGCAGGTTAAGTTTTTTTTTATTCATTTTCTAACTATTCATTATTTTAATTTTTTCAAAATAATTGTACGGGAATAAACACCTTCACTTTGTACGAAAATTTTAGAAAAAAGCGCGAACAATTTTATATGAATGTGATAACAAAATAGCTGTCACAAGAAAAAGTATCAAATTGGTGATTGTTACCTGTGGCTATCACCTTACGCAGACAAAATTTGTGATTGGTGACTGTCACCGATGACAAATCACCATACATGATTCCATTCCAGTGTTCCACGTCCCTAAATGTTTTTTTTGTATATTTTGTTTTTCTTGTCTCATTGTAATTTTATGTTTCCCAGCAAACATTTTTCTGAAGGTCCAGATTTTGTTCACCCAAAATGATTCACTAAGGCGGAGAATTTCTGAACGTGCCCAAAAAGGGATATAAAAAAGAAAATAAAAAAAAATTGTACTTCAGTTTTCATTCACCTATTTGATCAAAACTGGATGTGCACAAGTAAGCATGCCTCATAAAAAGTCATTTGCAAATCCTTATTCTAAGTTTGTAAGCAAATTGTTGGTTTTTCACCAGTATCTTTTTCGTTCTTTTCTTATATATTTTTGCATATGAGACACGATAGCGGGACATTGTAAAAACAATTTTACATTGGGTTCAGCTGCTCTGCACTATGTACGATCCTTTCTATGCAAAATGAGAAAACGCATCTTTGTTTTAAGGATTTTTTGTTGTTGTTCGTCCTTTTATAATGTTCTTATGGGGTTTTGAAAACGGAATCTTGTCGCAAAAATTTTTCAAATTCGAAATAAAAATATTCAATTTGATCAAGTTTTCATGGAGTGATGAAGTGAAGCAAATAATTTGTTGTGACTTGTGAGTTAAAAAAGTTTAAACACATTTGTGAAATAAAAAGTGTAAAGTTTAATTAATAAAAACAATTAAAAAGTGTTGGAAAAACAAAATAAACAAACAGTGTACATTATTATTATTTTAAAGTGGTTAAAAATATGTATTATATATATACACAATGTAATTTATTTTTTATTTTTGAATGAACTGTTAATTATTATTTTAATTATTTAATGTTCTTGTTTTACTGAATTACCGTCTCTAATTATTTTTGTTAAAAATAAATCAAAATGTGATTTACTTTACAATTACATATATTTAAATTTTTTTTTTTTTTTTTTTTTTTTTTTATAATGAGCACACACTCAAGGGGTTTTTATACCCTTTTTATGCCATAGACACAGTGAGTACTTTAGGAAAGAAGGAAGGGGTTAGAGAGGAGGTGCCGGTGTACATTGGTTTTAAATTCCTGAACATTGCAATGATCGGGAAAAACAGAGTGTGGAAGAGAGTTCCACATTCGCGTAGTACGGCTAAAGAACGATTCTCTATACTTGAGCGAAGTTGGGCTCGAGCGTAAACTGATGGGCATTCCTGGAAGCGCGGGTATTACGGTTGAATTGTTTAAGGGGTGGAATGCAACTGGCTATTTCTCTAGAGCACTTACCATAGAAGTAACGATAAAATAGAGAGAGACACGAAACGTTACGACGGTGGTCTAAAGTGGTGAATGCATCAGTGATCTCTCTATCACCAATCATCCTTACAGCTCTTTTTTGAATTCCATCCAAGAGGCTTAAGTATGTAGCTGGAGCACCAGCCCAGAGATGTGAATTGTACTCAAGCTTTGGACGGATATAGGTTTTATAGATGATAGCCAGATCAGACGGGGAGAAAAATTTCTTGCACCGTCTTAAGAAACCCAAACATCTTGCGGCATTTTTGGCGACATCGCGTATGTGCTCGGACCACAAGAGGTGGTCAGTGATGCACATACCGAGAATTTCGAGATGTTTGGTCTCATTGATGCAAGTGCCACTCATGGACAGTGGCAGGGGGGGTATATCTCGCTTCAACGATACCAGACAGCATTGAGTTTTCGAAGCATTAAACTCTACACGGTTCTTAATTCCCCATTGGACAATGCTGTTTAGGTCAGAGTTTAATGAGCTTATCATATTTTGCCGTTGCAGTTCCACATCCGAAGAGGAGGGATGTGAATCTGGAAACGAATATGAGAAGCTTAGGGTGCTATCGTCAGCGAAACAATTTATTGGATTAGAAGTTACAGACAAGAGATCATTAATAAAAATGATAAAGAGGGTCGGAGACAAAACGGAGCCCTGGGGCACACCAGCATTTATATTGTGGGTTTCAGACTTGAATCCGTCCAATACAACTTGTATTGAACGATTCGAAAGAAAGTTTCTAATCCAACGAAGTAGGGATTCATCGATTCCGAAGGCACGCATTTTCGATAAGAGAGCAAGATGCCAGACTTTATCAAATGCCTTTGAAATATCAAGTGGAACAATCTTACTTTCTCCAAAACGATGTAAAGATTTGTTCCACTGTTCGGTGAGATAAACCATCAAATCACCAGTGGACCTGTTGCTGCGAAAGCCGTACTGCCGGTCATTAAGAAGCTTTCGGTCTTCGAGATATTTCTTAAGCAGATAGTTTATCAGCGTTTCCATGACCTTAGAAAGAAGGGACGTAAGTGCAATCGGACGATAATTGGAGGGAGAAGAAGATTCGCCTTTTTTTGGAATAGACTGGACAAATGCTGTTTTCCAACTGCTCGGAACGAGCCCAGAAGAATAGGATAGATGGAAAAGCTTACGCAAGGGTTTTGCCAGCGTGGAAGAACACCTCTTCAGAATAATAGCGGGGATACCATCCGGACCAGCGGATTTATGTATGTTGAGATCCTTTAATACTCTCGCCACAGCACGAGTGCGGAAGAAGATTTGTCCCATGGAATCATTGACGCGCTCAAGAACTGGAGGAGTCATGACACTCTCTGGCAGCGAAGAGTTGGCGGCGAACTGCCTAGCAAAAAGTTTGGCTTTCGCAAGCGAGCTAACAACTGGAGCGTCATTGTCGACGAGCGTAGGGACCGAGGAAGAAGAAGAATTCTTCATGTTTTTTACAAATGACCAAAAATTCTTACTGCCTTTGGGACATTGCAATATTTTTTGCCTTAATTTTTGGTCATGTAAAAATTTGGTCCGCCGAATATGGGCATTGCAGGCCTTCCTGGCTTGTTTAAACTTGTTCCGGTTTTCCTCAGTTGGGTTGGCTCTAAAACACCGGAACTTTACTTCTTTTTCCCTGATAACCTCTTTACAGCTTGAATCAAACCATGACTTTTCCTTGGGTTTGATGCTTTTAACCCTATTCGGGATAAAAGTTTTCATTCCCAAAATAATCATATTAGTAATCATATCTGCGCTGGAGTCTACGTCACTATCGAGGAAGCATAGTGACCAGTTAAAGATCCGGAAAAAGTTGTTGAGACCGTCCCAGTTGGCTTTCTCGTATTGCCACACGGTTCTCTTCGGAGCTCTTTCTCTAACTGGATTAGCTTGACACGAGAAATTTGCAGATATAATACTATGATCCGATCTGCCTAGAGGCGTTAATACACTGATAGTGTATTTATCAGGGTCAGACGTAAGAAACAAGTCAAGAGTATTTTCCGCTTGGCCATTAATGTCCGATATTCGAGTGGGCTCGATGACAAGCTGAGTTAGGTGGTTAAACTCAGCAAAGATCTCAGCACACATTCCTTCGGGTGTTGTCTGGCCCGAATGGAGAAGCCACGAAGAATTGTGAACATTGAAATCGCCCGTAATAACGATTTCAGTGTGAGGATACAGGGAAACAATTCTTTGGATGGAGTCAGACAGAGCATCAAATTCACGAGAAGTTGAAGCCCTGTCCAAATTTGGGCTTCGATAAAGAAAACAATAGTGAATGATGTGCTTATTTACGGAAAACTTGAACCACATAAAATTGAAAAAAGGGTTGGAGCAGCGTCCATACTGTGGTAAGAATTGATAAGCAACATCATTCCTAATGTAGACGGCGAGACCATGGTGGAGAAAGAATAATGGCACTAAGCTATACCCATGAATGAGAAATTCAGTAGGATCGGAATTCTCACCTACTTGGGTTTCACTCAGCGCCAAAACAGCTGGCCTGTTAGAAACAGTGTGGATGTACGTAGCCAGAAAATTCGTACGTAGCCCACGAACATTACAATAGTCAACTCTGAAATTTTCGATCATTGCAATATATAAACAAATTAAAAACCAAAACAGACGAAATCTAAGAGAAGCTGCCGAAATAAATAACAGGTTTCTTTACGAATCAACGACACCGCTAGTGTTATGCCTTAGCGGTGACGTGAGTCGATCCGACCCTGGAACTCAAATTGCAACTTCTCTATTCATCCGTTGTTGATGACAAATTCTATGCATACATTGCATGAGCAGAAAAAAAAAACACATTGCAGTGTGATGCATATAATAAGCCATGCAACTGTAAGAGAGAGGGAAAGAGGGTGGTGTGTACTCACATGTGCTGTGTAGGCTGATGTTTTTTTTTTTTTGAGTGGTGGTGCTTTTTCTTTTTTTTTTTTTTTTGCTGGTTTTGTTTTATTGTTATTGTTGTTATTGGTTTGTTATATTCATAGAGTTGGAGTTGTTTTTTTTTTTCTATTTATGTTGTAACTGTTGTTTTTTTTGGTTTTTGTTTTTTTGTTGTGGTTGGTTTTGATTTTGTTTTATTTTGTTAATTATTTTGTTAATTTAACAGATTTAATGTTGCTTTGTTTTATCTTGGACGGACGACACGACGACGACGCGACAAAGGTAGGAAGACGTTATAAAGACGCTACGGACACAAGGGGCGGAACACAGCACAGCGGAGACATTCCCCATCGAGGACACTGACACAACTGAATAAAAATGGAATTAACTAAGGAATGTATATTTTTTTATTTCTACTTCAATATTGACATTTTTGTGAAGGACTTACGAATAAAATGTAAATATAAACTGAATAAGAAACAAGTCTTAAATGAATTCATTTTCGCTTAATATACACTTCATTTAAATGGATGTTAGGTGCTTGTGTGCATCCACAAATATGAAAGATTTTTGAGTCGTAAATGAGTATTTGAAATAGCTCAGAAAAGAGTAAATTATTGTCCACATATATGAATATATAATCGCTTGTGCACCTCCATTTAAATGAAGAATTTCCGCGTCGAAAATAATTCATTAAAAAGGTTCAAAAATGTGGTTCGCTACCTACGAGGATGGACCCAAATCGGATCAAAAATACATTCAGATTCGGGTGTTTTCTTCACTTAAGTGAATCATTATCTAGTCAGTTATGAAGAGAAATGTTTGCTGGGTTGTCATGTTTGTTATTGTGTAAGTGTTTGTTTGTTTTAGATTAGTCTACTAACAACTAACACTGCACTTATTGACGAGACATTTGTCGTAAGATTTAGCTTGCTCTCTTCGGCATTATCTGATAGTGTGAATAAAATGTAGGAATAATCTCAAGACAAAGATATTGGAAGCCCTTGAAAATTTTAAAGCAATCCCTTTTGTTATGATATTCTTTTGTTGCGGTCAAACTTGATTTAAGTATGTATTTTAAAAATGTGTATAATTAGATAAAGGTATATACAAACTTTTTAGGGTCAACTCGCCAAGGTTTTGTGTGAGTAATGGTTCCTTGCGGTTTAAGGCCACCCTTGGCTCCAACTACCGGTAACATTGCAGAATCACCTAGCATAAGCCTTTGATTGTTGGAGTCGCTAGAAAATAGAATCAAATTATTTTTTGTTAGCAATCAATTATTTACATCATTGAAAAAAAACTCACTTAATAATATGAATAATGGCCAGTCTTCGTAATGCGCTTCCAGCTGAACGAACTTTTGGTGTCTTATTCATAATCTGTACTGGTTTTTGTTTCTTATATACCACATTTGATTCCCAGCACTCGGATATTGGGCGTTTACAATTCTCAACAGAACCTGAGGAATCATCACCTTCAAGCTCCATGACAAATTGCTTCATAAAAGATTCACGCACCTTAGGTAGAGTAAAGTCATTGGGGATCTTATGCAATATTGTCATTTGCGGTGAATGGGGAAATTTTTCAAAAATTCTCAGACGAAAAGGAAGAGTTTCCTTAATTTCGGCACTTTGTTCACGAAATTTCAGCTGTTTAAGCTTTTTTATATCTTCATCCAATTCCAAGTTATCCAAAATCACCGCCACGAATAAACTCAACACAATAAGAGTTACAAACAAGTGATACAAGATAAAATACACTGCAACAAGCGGTGTCAAAGTTTTGCTCGTTCGAATCATAGTTTCGTCCATTACTTCGACCCAAGCTTCTTGAGTGAGAATTTGAAACATAGACATAAATGCTTCAGGAAAAGATTCGAATTTTGTAAAATCGCACAGGAAACAAAACAGTTGCATTGATATACTCGAACTAATTATCAGTAGACACATTGTAAATATAATGAGCGAACCAAGTTTTTTTCCAGGCCCGAAAATCTTATACACAAAACCCTCCAATATGGGTGAGGCTTTTATTAATCGAACAACACGTAAAACCTGAAAATATGTTAGTCCCGAAAGATAGAATATTGGAACTATGTGCAATGTTGTTCCCACAGCCAATAATAGTTCAAATTTATGAATTGAATGCTTATAATAGCCACGCCAGCCAAGACAATACATTTTAAAAAGCGTTTCCAGATCAAAAAAAAACGTAAATGCCATTTCGATGTAATAATATTTTTCATAAAATATATGTCGTGGTCGACCGTCATGTTTAAATGTCATTGTAGCTGTTACAATACCATTCGATAGAATAACGGTCATTACAAGCATTCTAAAATACGGTGAACGTAATATGGCGTGACATGTTTCCGGTGCTAGGCCGCCGTGTTTATTATCATCAATCATTATTAACCGCCATCCCGTATCATTTCCACTCAGAATTTGAGACGCGGCACATTTTTGGATATGCCCACGTGCTCCCCACATTTGCTGAAATTGGACGCGAATTTCATTGAAGGTTTCAGTAATAACCGCTATGAACACATTTTTCACCAACCAAGCTAGGAAGAAAATCATTGTGCTGAAAAAATAATGTGAGATAAATTTTATATTAGTTGAATTGAGTAGACATATACAGTCAGTCACAAAAGTAAGTACACGATATGCATTTAACTACTTTCTGTTGCAATAGCGCTATGAGTGCAATCATATTGGCCTTGAAACAAGTTTGATCTGTTGTCCAACATGTATTCAGTTTGGATACATGCAAAAAAGGACCGTTATGTAAACTCAACTCGTTTCTTTGGAGATAGCTTACAAAATTAAACTAATTTTTATGTTAAAAGTAAGTACAAAGTTAAAATATTCCATTGTAACACTTGCACAAATACGCACAATTTTCAAAAAAGATGAAATTTTTTCCAATTTTACAATTCCTTCATTTCTTTTGATTGTTTTTTATGCAAAACTAACACTTAAATAGGACAAAAGTTGATATGGCTCCTAGAGTTAACCAACTTTCACTAGATTTGAAAGATTTGATAATTAAGCATCATCTAGAAAACAAAAGCATAAGCGATATTGCAAAAATAATTGATTCAAGCCCATTTACAATTCATAATAAATGACAAAGTACCAACGTACAGGAAACACTAAAAATAAAGCGCGCAGCGGACGCCCACGTATCTTCCCACCTGCAGAAAATCGAATCATTATCTGGAAAATCAAAACTAAACCTAAATTGAGTGCCCCAAAGATACAACAACAAGTCTCTGAAGAAATTGGTAAGCAATGTAACCCCCAAACTATTCGGCGAATTTTAAAAAGTGATGGTTACAATGGTAGAAACATCAGAAAAATACCTTTTATAAATAAAATAAATAGAACAAAAAGAATTATATTTGCAAAAGAGCATCTCAAGTATAATGCAACATTCTGGAACGTTTGGATAGATCCACACTTTATTCCTTCCATCCGAGCCATGAATGTTAAACTTCTCGTCTGAAAAAATAACGGTGTTCCAGAATGTTGCATTATATTTGAGATGCTCTTTTGCAAATGCAATTCTTTTTGTTCTATTTATTTTATTTATAAAAGGTATTTTTCTGATGTTTCTACCATTAGGCGTATTTCTTTTTTAGCTCTGAGCAGGGTACGGAGCTGTCAAAAAAAAACCCGTATTTCTTTTTTAGCTGAGACATATCTGAGCGCTCAACTTTTGTTTATTTTTTAGATGAGACCGTGGTCAGAACGCGATCTACGAGCTCGGTTAATATTGATGGAGTAGATGGAGTAAAAAGTGTCACGCGGCCAACTTCATTTATTTTGTCCATATCATAAGTGAGATGACGCGAAAATAAAATAAAACGGTGGAAATGTCGGGCGAAGCAAGTTGTTTTCCGAATGAAGGTATAAAAAATTATTTTTGTCAGCTTGTCAATTTTTTTTTTATACATATGTGGCGATTCCGTGCTCTGCTCAGGTTTGTTTCTTTATCAACTCGGAAAGGTCTGAGGTCTGATGAGCTCAGGCTCTACTCCACACCTTGCTTAGAGCTAAAAAAGAAAAACGCCTATTGTAACCATCACTTTTTAAAATTCGCCGAATAGTTTGGGGGTTACATTGCTTACCAATTTCTTCAGAGACTTGTTGTTGTACTTTTGGGGCACTTAATTTAGGTTTAGTTTTGATTTTCCAGATAATGATTCGATTTTCTGCAGGTGGGAAGATACGTGGGCGTCCGCTGCGCGCTTTATTTTTATTGTTTCCTGTACGTTGGTACTTTGTCATTATTTTATGAATTGTAAATGGGCTTGAATCAATTATTTTTGCAATATCGCTTATGCTTTTGTTTTCTAGATGATGCTTAATTATCAAATCTTTCAAATCTAGTGAAAGTTGGTTAACTCTAGGAGCCATATCAACTTTTGTCCTATTTAAGTGTTAGTTTTGCATAAAAAGCAATCAAAAGAAATGAAGGAATTGTAAAATTGGAGAAAAACTCACCTTTTTTGAAAATTGTGCGTATTTGTGCAAGTGTAACAATGGAATATTCTAACTATGTACTTACTTTTGTCATAAAAAATAGTATAATTTTGTAAGCTATCTCCAAAGCAACGAGTTGAGTTTACATAACGGTCATTTCTTGCATGTATCCAAACTGAATACATGTTGGACAACAGATCAAACTTGTTTCAAGGCCAACATGATTGCAATCATAGAGCTATTGCAACAGAAAGTAGTTTAATGCATATTGTGTACTTACTTTTGTGACTGACTGTATATATTGAGAATATACTGAGCAAAAAAACAAGTTAATGAATACTTCAATAATTGGAAACTGCTTTCAATATTTCTTGTAAAAGATGCTACTTGAATGTTAACTTTGTGCAGAGCATTGGAAGATGTCATAAAGAGGATCAAACTCTTATTTATTTGGAAATCGTTAAAAACTAGCGATACATAAAGGAAATCTTAAATCTTGTGTTCTTTTAAAAAGAGTTTTGAATAACAGCTGGTTATTTTGGTTGGCAACACTCATTTCAGAGTAAATAGTTGACTATTAACATCGCTCCTTAAAATTTTTGAATTTTACATATTTTTAAAAACCTAAAACTGATCTGATAAGTGAATATAGTTGTTAAGAAACGTATTTCAGTTTATTTTTGTATATTTAACTTTAGTCTTTATTTTAAATAATTTATTTTCTATATTGTTAATTTTGTAAATTTATTTGTAAGTATTGGCAAGAACACCCTATCACTGCCACCAATCCACTGCATTTGCATTGATACCTGCTCTGCTATGTGTTTACCTTCAATGTGCATAAGTCATCGTTTTCTTTTTGCTTTTGATCTTGGCGACAAAAAATCTGCTGTTGCTCAGCAACAAGTGCAATGCTAATGCAGGTGAGTGACGTGTGCATAACCTTACATTTCTGTATGCTAATCTTTTTCTTGTATCAACCACCAAACTAGTCACATCGTAATTCCTTGTAACTTCTTGATAAAATTGATTGGCTTGATTTTTTTATCTAAATATAGCTTAATTTTTATAACATTTTGGAAAAGTTGAGTTTTCTTTGATTTTGGACAGTTCATAATCAAAATTGGTCCTTCGAAGGTGTGGATATTTTGAATCGTTTGATTGAATATCTAGTTGGGGGTTGATGAAATTGGATTCACCATACTGGAGATAAGTATACGCATTTCTGAATATCGTCTGTTTGCTGGATAGTTTTTTTCATTTGGATTCGATTTGCTGTTCCCATTGATCGTTGTTGGTGAAATATATTTCCATAATTTGTAGAATTTGGAATTTGTGAGACTTTTTGTGAACTTTGAAAATGGAAACTTTAAAGCATGCACATGGACATTATAAGGGTGCAATAACAGTCGATCCTTGACTCTCGTTTAGTGAAGACTACAAGCGGAGAAATACCATTCTTAAAGTATATTTATAAGTGCAAAAAGATAAAGTGCAAAGTTATCCACTCAATTTACAAGAGTTCGATAGCACAGCGGTAGTGCATCGGTTTGCCAAACCAGTGATCGTGGGTTCGTTCCCCACTCGGAGTCGAATTTTTTTATTTCTAATTCGACTCGAGTATGATTAATTTCGTGCATACGATGACGAAAGAGAAGGTTAAAGTGGCATCAGGTGATGTTCCACAAACAACCAAATCAGCGGTGCAGGAAAGCACCGCAAGTGATAACGAAGGGAAAATGAAGAGAAGGAGGCGCTTCAAACCGACGCCGAATGTCACCTCTAAAATACCAGCTACCACCTCAACTAGGCTGCAAGCTGAGGTGGATGACATCAAGAGCGCAGCTAAAACAACGGCAGCAGTAAACGCACAAAAACAAGTGCAAGACGACTCTTCCGATGATGAGTCAGTTAGGACAGAGTATGTGTCCGAGGACGGAGAGGGGCTTTACAGGTCCGGAGGTAGCAATAAATTCGCTAACCTGTCAATGGATGCTTCAGACGAGGAGGTAGAGGAAGCCCTCGTTAACAAAAAACAAAAAATAAACCAGTGCGAAGAGGTACTGAATCAGCTGAAGGAGGAAATAAAGCCCCTTCTTCTGCTCCTTAAACAGAAGCAGGAAGCGCGCCGTCAAACAGAAGCAGCTGAAAAATCAAGGCAGCTTCAGTTGCAACAACAAGAAAAGCAGCAGCACCAAAAGCAACAACAATAGCAACACAAAATCCAGCAAACCACAAATTCGGCGTCGACAACAACAACAACAACAACAACAACAACAACAACAACAACAACAACAACAACAACAGAAGCAGCCACAGCCTACCAATTACAAAAATGTGCCACCAATCAGGACCCATAAGGTCGACCTCGAAGATCTAAAAAAGGTATGTAAGTCGGCCACTAACGGTAGCTTTAACATTAAAATTATAAATGAAAAAGAAAAAAGGTATTCGGTCCAATGCTTCACATTGCCAGAATACAACATTGTCAAAGAGTGCTTGAAGGAGGCCACAGCTGAGTTCTTCAGCTTCACGCCTCGCAGCGAAAAATTGAAAACGGTCCTCTTAAAGGGCATCATTTCCTGCACGGAACCTGAAGTGCTCTTAGATGAGCTCCGTCGAAAAGCAAGTGACGATCTCGAGTTTATCGGGGTCAAGCCGTTTTCCACGGTAAAGTCCAGACGTGGGGGTTATAGACTCCCAATGTTCTTAGTAACGTTATCGCCCCATAGCAAATTGGATAGCCTAAGGAGTATTTCCATCCTCGACTACCAAGTCATAAGATGACTAATGAGGCACGACGACATGTTACAATGCATGCGCTGCCAAAGGTTCGGCCATGCCGCAGCCAACTGCGAAATGCAGATGCGCTGCGTCAAGTGCGCAGAAACCCACAATAGGGGGGAATGTCAGTTAGGAACGGAGCGGGTTGAAGACTTAACCCAGCTCAAGTGCATTATCTGTGGGAACGAGGGGCACCCAGCAAACTATAGGGGCTGCCCTAAGGTCCAACAAATAAAAGAAAAACAGACCAGTCAAAAAGCCGTAGAAAGTCGACCATTACGACAAGCTCCAATATCAAATTCGTTCGTGAGACCCAATCTTTCTTTTTTTTTTTTATAATAAGCACGCACTCAAGGGTTTCTATTCCCTTTTTATGCCAAAGCACAGTGCGGGCGTTAGGAAAAGTAGGATAGATGGAGAGGGTTTAGGATGAGGTGTCGCTTAACATTGGTCTTGAATTCTTGAACACTGCAACGACTGGGGAACACAGAGTGTGGAAGAGAGTTCCACATTCGCGTAGTACGACTGAAGAATGATTCCCTGAACATGACTGTACGTCCGAAGTTGGGCTCGAGGGTGAACTGATGGGCATTCCTAGAGGCGCGGGTATTACGGTTGAATATCTTAAGGGGAGGAATGCAGCTGGCTAGAGCATAAACCGTTGAAATAACGGTAAAACAGGGTGAGGCATGAGACATTACGTCGATGTTCAAGTGACGTAAATGTCCCAACGATGGTATGTTCACCAATAATTTTGAACGCTCTGTTTTGAATACTGTCCAAAAGACTTAAGTACGTCGCTGGAGCACCAGCCCAAACGTGGGAGTTGTACTCAAGTTTTGGACGTATATATGTTTTATAGATGGTAGCCAGATCAGAAGGGGAAAAAAATGTCTTGCATCGTCTTAGGAAACCTAAACATCTCGCGGCATTTTTGGCGACATCGCGTATGTGATCGTTCCACAAGAGGTGGTCGGTGATGCACATACCGAGAATCTCTAGATGTTCGGTTTCACTGATGCAAGTGCCACTCATGGACAGTGGCAAGGGGGGTATATCTCGCTTCAACGATACAAGACAGCATTGAGTTTTCGAAGCATTAAACTCTACACGGTTTTTAATTCCCCATTGTACAATGCTGTTTAAGTCAGAGTTTAATGAGCTTGTCATATTTAGCCGTTGCAGGTTCACATCCGAAGAGGAGGGATGTGAGTCTGGGAACGAATATGAAAAACTAAGGGTACTATCGTCAGCGAAACAATGAATTGGATTAGAAGTTACAGACAAGAGATCATTTATAAAAATGAGAAAGAGGGTCGGAGACAAAACGGAGCCTTGGGGCACACCAGCATTTATTTTGTGAGCTTCAGACTTGAACCCGTCCAGTACAACTTGTATTGAACGGTTCGAAAGAAAATTTCTAATCCAACGAAGAAGGGATTCATCGATACCGAAAGCACGCATTTTCGATAAGAGAGCCTGGTGCCAAACTCTATCAAATGCCTTTGAAATATCAAGTGCAACAATCTTATTTTCTCCAAAACGATGTAAAGATTTGTTCCACTGTTCGGTGAGATAAACCATCAGATCACCAGTGGACCTGTTGCTGCGAAAGCCGTATTTTTTGGGTATAGGCTGAACAAATGCTGTTTTCCAACTACTCGGAACGAGCCCAGAAGAATAGGATAGATGGAAAAGCTTACGCAAGGGTTTTGCCAGCGATGAAGAACACCTCTTCAGAACAATAGCGGGGATACCATCCGGGCCAGCGGATGTGTGTATGTTGAGATCCCTTAGGACTCTTGCTACAGCACGAGTGCGAAAGAAAATTTGTCCCATGGAATCATTGACGCGCTCGAGAACTGGAGGAGTCATGATACTCTCTGGCAGCGAAGAGTTGGAGGCGAGAGAGCTAACAACTGGAGTGTCATTGTCAACAAGCGTAGGGACCGAGGAAGCAGAAGAATTCTTCATACTTTTTACAAATGACCAAAAATTCTTACTGCCTTTGGGACATTGCAGTATTTTTTGCCTTAATTTCTGGTCATGCAAGAACTTGGTCCTTCGAATATGGGCATTGCAGGCCTTCCTGGCTTGTTTAAACTTATTCCGGTTTTCCTCTGTTGGGTTGGCTTTATAACAACGGAAACTTACCTCTTTAACCCTAATAGCCTCCTTACAGCTCACTTCAAACCATGCGTTCTCTTTGGGTTTGATGCTTTTAACCCTATTCGGGATAAAAGTTCTCATTCCCAGAAGAATTAAACTTGTAATCATATCCGCACTGGAGTCTACGTCACTATCGAGGAAGCATAGTGACCAGTTAAAGATCCTGAAGAAGTTATTGAGACCGTCCCAGTTGGCTTTCTCGTACTGCCAAACGGTTCTCTTAGGAGCTCTTTCTTTAACAGGAGGTTTTTGACACGAGAAATTAGCAGATATGACACAATGGTCAGATCGGCTTAGAGGCGATAGTACACTAATTGCATACTTATCAGGGTCAGAGGTAAGAAACAAGTCAAGAGTGTTTTCTGTTTGACCGTCAATGTCCGGTATTCGAGTGGGCTCGTTGACCATCTGAGTAAGGTGGTTAAACTCAGCAAAGATCTCAGCACACACACCTTCGGTTGTTGTCTTGCTCGAATGGAGAAGCCAGGACGAATTGTGTACATTGAAATCGCCCGTATTAACGATTTCAGTGTGAGGATATAAGTAAACAATTCTTTGGATGGAGTCGGACAATGCATCAAATTCTTGCGAAGTTGATGCTCTGTCCAGATTTGGACTTCGATATATAAAACAGTAATGGATTATGTGCTTATTCAAGGAAAATTTGAACCACATAGAATTGAAAAAAGGATTTGAATTTGAAGAATACTGTGGTTGAAATTGATAAGCAACATCATTTCTGATAAAAACGGCGAGGCTATGGTGGGAAAAGAATAATGGCACTAAATTATACCCATGAATATAAAATTCAGAGGGATCAGTAGCATCACCTACTTGGGTTTCACTTAGCGCCAAAACAGCTGGCCTGTTTGAAACAGTATGGAGGTACGTCGACAGAAAATTTGTTCTCAACCCACGAATATTACTATAGTCGACTCTGAAATTCTCAGTCATTGCAAAAGAAAAAAACTCTGAAACCAAAACAGACAATCACTAAGAAAAATTATTGAATTGAAATTCAGACTTCTTTTCGCTTCAGCGCCCCAGCTAGTGTTATGCCTTACACCAACTCTGCGAAAGGAATGGGAAAGACGATACAGGCTCCACCAAAGGTTGCCCCACAGGCCCCAGCGCCTAAGGAGCCGATGGTGCAGCCAGACATTGTGGCCTTGTTAGTTGCCATTCAAAGCCAACTAGCAGGACTGCAAAGTCAGATCTGGGAGCAAGCCGCAAGAGTGGATCACCTCCACTCTTTGATGACTGGCCAAGCGCAACGTCATGGTTAAGGGCGCGCTGCCGGAGACGCGCCTAAGGATCCTAGCTGTGAATGTAAATTCACTGATTAGGATTGAACGCCGAGCTAACTTATTCCAGTTGTTGAAAGACCACAGTCCCGATGTGTTCATGGCTAGCGAAACCAAGCTGAACAAGAAACATAAACTGACTAATAACAATTACAATATCGTAAGAAGGGATCGACCCGGCTCTACTCAAGGAGGCGGGGTTGCAATCTTCATACGAAAGGGCATTAATTATAAAGTCATATACAACAATGATTTGCGAAAGCTGAGGACGCTAGAAGTCTGCGTCATATGCATCTCTCTCACTCAAGGGAAGCGGATGTATATGATTGCGGCTTATGCGGCTGAAGTTCCGCAGGCTGCTAATTTTATTTCAGAGCTCGAAATTATATTCAGGGTACTAAAACTGAGCTTGGAAGAAAACTATTTCGTTATGGCCGGAGATTTGAATGCAAGACATGGAGATTGGGGAAATCAAACAAATAATCCAAGAGGTAATCATCTTTTTAATTTGATGAATCTTTGTAGTGTTGAATATGGTCTCGACCTGCTGGCTACAGAAAGGCCATCGTTCCCAAGGAGCGCTTCCTTCCTGGATATTTTGCTGTACGATACCAGACTGACAATAACGGACAAAGTGGGTAATCACCCTCGAAACTGCTTACAGACAGTCGAGTACGACAGTGACCACTGTGGCTTGGCTGCTGTAATCCAGATTCCGAACGAGTGCGTGGAGCTGGATGAATACGTACCAACGCATTCTTACAATTACAGTAAGATGCGCTGGCCTCGTTTCACCCAAGTCCTAGCGAGAGAACTTCGTTCGAGTGATATAGCCCCACCAAACAACAGAAACTAACTTGACAAACATAGAAATCGACACCTTGAACAGATGGACAACATAATAAAACGGACAATGGAACGAACAATACCGAAGTACAAGAAACGCGACCAAAACAACGTCTACAGTAACGCGACCAAGACTTAAAAACTTGTACAGACGATTTACAGACCAAAACGACCTGGAGATTAGGACACTGAAGTCGTCGATTAAGAACGTTAACACCCTGATCAAGGAAAACTACAGGTTATCTATTAATTTGTACTGGGACAAGAAAATTCGGGCCGTTAATTCTAGCGACCCGAGTATGTTCCCTCAAATTAATAAGATAATTGGGTCCAAGAATCAGAACGACCTTCCGTGTCTTAAGCTCCAGAGGACAGTAGCGAACAGAGACGTACTTCTGACAGCGCAAACTGATCCTGAGGAAGCCGTCTTGGACGACGATTTCTTTATTATCGAAGACCCGCAGGAGAAAGTGGAGACAGTGGGAGCTGCTTTTCAGCAAGTGTATAAGGTGAATGCTAGCATTCACCCGAATCACGAGCTGGAAAACAGAGCCTTACTTCATCACTTCTACCTTCGTAACGATATTGTGCAGTGGCGATCAGAAAACCGCGGTTTCATGCGGTTCAATGACGACTTTTTGGCAAACGTCATAATCGCCGAGCAAACGGAAGCAAGTCCTCTGCTAGTAACGAAGGTAGAGCTCCAGCTCATCTTCGATTCAATAAAGAAAAAGAAGTCAGCAGGTGTCGATGGTATATCCAATATTGTACTAAGACACTTACCGATTGAGGCAATAGACATCTACACCACTCTGTTCAACAACGCACTGAATAATGCATATTATCCAGTGCGTTGGAAGACAGCTGTGGTTCATCCTCTCCCGAAAAAGGGAAAGGACAACTCCAATCCGTCAAATCTTCGGTCGATAAGTCTTCTCCCAAGTATCAGTAAGGTATTTGAAAAGATCATCAATAGAGCTCTGATTAAGTGGTCTGCGGACAACACAATAATTCCGGATAACCAATTCGGGTTCAGGGCAGGACATGACACTATTCATGCCGCGTCTAAGCTCGTGTCTGACGTCCAATGGAACAAGTCCAAGAAACAATGCACGGGTGCTGTTCTGGTGGATTTAGAGAAGGCCTTTGACACCGTATGGTTAGAAGGGTTGTACCTAAAACTCAACAGACTAGGCATCAGTAAACCATTATTGTATATGCTTTATAATATGCTTAACGGTAGAAAGTTTGTTGTCAAAAGTGGCAATGTAACTTCTACCACAATATTCGATATTAAAAATGGTCTTCAACAGTGAGCGGTTAATTCGCCAATCCTTTTCAGTATTTACACCAGCGATCTGATAGGTAGCCTTACTCAGGCAATTGCGTATGCTGACGACCTAATTGCGTACAGAACTGCTCCAAAGGTCGAGGTCATTAGAACTCTCTTGCAACATGACTTCGAGAAGATTCAGCGATACTGCGATGACTGGAAACTGAAAATAAATGTCCAGAAATGCGAGACAATTCTGTTCCGGACTCCGCTGTCTAGAGTTTCGGGGGATACGCGCAAGAATTGGCGCAAGATGGTCATCGTTGGGCCTCACGGACAACAATTAACGAGCAAAAGTGAAGTGAAGTACCTCGGTATCTGGCTGGATCAGTACTTATATTTCGACAGACATATAAGTGCTGCTCTGACCAGGGCCAGAGGAGCTTTTGCTCTGACAAAACGGCTGTTTTACAGCAGTCGGCTTGACCCCAGAGTGAAGGTACATGCTACATGGCTCTCATACGGCCGATGATCGTTTATGGCTGTCCAGTGTGGTTCAACGTTGCACCATCTCAAATGGAGAAGATTCGGGTGTTCGAGAGGCAGTGTCTTCGGCGCTGTCTCGGTTTGTATCGAACACCGGAATCTTTTTATGTACATTACTATTCTAACGAGGTTTTATACAACGAGGCTCGGATCAACAGAATTGACAATTTCGTGATAAAACTTGTTCGGGGTCACATTGCGAGAGCTATGACTTCGACGAATAATTTGATCTTTGGGGCGTTCTATTCGAACGACGAATATTTTGATAGTGCACGCTTGAGCGGCTTCATTCCACCAGAGGCATTCCTCTATTTAGATAGATGCGGTCTGATACAGGACAGATTGGCGGTGCCGCTAATCTACCACGTCAGGCGAAGAACCGTCGATCGGCGGCTCCTTTACAGTCGAGACGTCCTCGCACAAGACGGAGCAGAGCTCCTTCGGTTCAGTAGTGCTGTGTCCGAACGGGACCGAACCGATAGGGTGAAGCAGGAGAACCAGTTCTGGTGGCTTCAGTCAGCACTTGACAATGAGTAGTCGGGGTGGGGTTTTGAGCCTTGGCTTACATACTTGTTTTAGTTTAAGGGTTTTGGGTTTAGGTTTAAGTAGAGTAGGCATGGTGGTACACACATTGACAAAGACAACAGATGGTAAATACAAAATATACAAAGGAAATAAACAGAATAAAAAAAAAAAAAAATGTAAATAAAAAAAGAAATAAAAAAAAGCAACGAAACATACCAAAAAATGAAATAAAAATTATAGAGATTTGCTGCTGTGGTTGTTCTAGTTGTAAGTAGTTGTTAGGTAGAATAGGTAGTTTTAGTTAATCTTAAGTTTTATTTTTAAGGACCTAATTTTAAGTAGCATGTAAGAAACAAATAAAAATGATATGGTGTTAGTTTTCCAATTTTTCTAACAATTTTAAACGTAAATAAACAAAAAAAAAAAAAAACAAAAAACCAAGTAGTTCATAGGCCGAAAGGCATTAATTTTAAGAAACTTATGAATTGCTTAGAGCGCCCGGTTGGGGCCAGTAAGTTAAATATAAGATTTTAGATAATAAGCTAGTTTGAATTCCTTTGTCTAGTAATAAGCGATTATGAATAAAAAAAATGAATTTTGAAGAAAAAAAAAAAAAAAGGTGCAATAACGAGGGTTTTTAATTACGCGCAAAATATTCCCGAGACTGCGAACGCGGTTGAGTTAGATGTTCAATAAGAACGTCTAGCAAGAACATTTATGGACATTTGTGATAGCCAAAAAGAATATTTTGAGTTTCATGACCAGGAAGGATACGTTGATCCAGAACCTGAGTTTGAGCTCGTGGAATCTAAATATATACCGGCAAAATGTGCGTTAGTAAGGCGTGCAAAATCGATTTCTGCGTAGTCACCGCCGCCACCGATGAAGAAATAAGAGACGTTTCCATTAAGAAATTGATTGCGAGTCAGACGGATTTTTTTGAAAAACTAGGAAGGGTTTCCGAAAACCACCGTGAAGATGATTCCGGTGTTAGGTTGCAGCCCATGCATATTGCACCATTTTCGTGCAACTACCGTGAATGGCCGGGTTTTCGCGATGTGTTCTTGCAAACTATAGATTCGAAAAAAAAACTTTCTGAAGCGCAAAAGTGCTATCAGTGTCTCGGACATAGAGAATATATAATACCTAGAGTCACGACTTCGGGTGTTCGCTCTCTTTTTGCCTACAAGCTGCAATTTGGTCGTTTTGTACTAACCCAGTGAGAATGTGTTAGTTTTCCAATGCTTTTTAAATGAGAAACTGCACCCATACATTCGCACTGAGTTAGATACAATGCTCAGGTTGGAGTCGAGGTGGGTTTCATGGGCTCAGATTTCGAAATAAGATTCCGTTGTGCTAAGCATTTTCAAAAAAAAACTTAAACATACAAAAAATGCATGTGATATGAAGAATAAATACGTTATATTGTTTCTTTGCACTTTTAACATATTATTGCACTATAATTTACCAATATTTGTATCAAAAATCTTAATAAATCTTAAGAAAAAAGTCGTGCGTTTAGTCTCGTATTTCCTGTGGTGGAAGTCTGTCACTTTGGGTTTGTGCATCAGGAAAAAAAATTTTGTCACGGCTGAGTGCTCACTCTTTTGTCACCTCTTACACAGGTTCACAGACACGAAAAAAAGAGAGGATTGTAAGAGTTCACCTCTTACACAGATTCATGGACACGAAAAAAAGAGAGGATTGTGTGAGTTCACCTCAGAAAAATTTTGAGGGTGTTTTCGGCAAGGGAGGAAAAGGTCGCGACTCTAGGTATTATATATTCTCTATGGTCTCGAACTTAAATTATATTTTTTATAATAATAATCCCACGCCTCTTTCCCCCCCAGATACCACGCGCGCTGGGGTCCATTTACACCGAGTACGATTACAGTTACGGTTGATAATCGTATTGGCACTTAATTAGAAATTATTTAGAATAAATAAATTAAAAAAGTGATGGCCATATGAATTTAAGGAAGATAAGAGTTTGCAAGCAGGTATAAAAGGAAAAACAAAATAATTTAAAGTTTTAAATTAAAATATTGCAAGAAAAAACAAAAAAAAAACAAAAATGAAAAATTTTGAAATTTATTTATTTATTTATTTATTTATTTATTAATAATATTGGCTCACACAGTAAGATAATTGAAATCTTATTAATTTGTGGAAACCTATGGCTTTAATTTTAACAATTAGATAGAAACATAATTAATTATTTCAAAAAAAAAGGAAAAACTAATTTATCGATTAAATATCATTTGATTTTGGAATTAATGATAGGCAGAAAAGTTAGAAAAAGAAAATCAAATAAAGAAAAAGATAAGAAGAGTTTAGAAGAGAAGATAAGTTAAGCTAAGTTAAGTTAGTTGCTTTAGTTCGAAAAGAAGATTTTAATACTACGTTGGAAAATGTGCGTATCACTAATATCCCGCAGATGAGTGGGAAGTGAGTTCCAGAGGCGACACGCAGCGATGAAAAAACTGCCTTTCTGAGGTCAAACACGAAAAGCGTGGCAAAATTATACTGATATTGATCTGTTCGATGTTGACATTCTGATTTTTTCGAAGAGATACGTTGGTTGACGTGTTTTAAAAATTTTAAAAAACAATATCAATGTTCGAAGCTTCATGAAGTCATTTAGAGACATATTCTGCCCTATCGAGGTATTTTTCGGAGCGGAATTTTGTCCGATTTCGTACGTTTCGGACAAGTTTTGCTTCGAGGTATTCTTCCGACTTACATTTCGGAATTTTTTCCGATATGAAGTAACGCAGTACGATGAGTAACAATGTGGCGCGATGACTAGCTTTATTTTCCTTCATTTTTGATAGTTTTATTTCCGATTTGTCCGTAGAAATTTTTTTGCGGAATTTTTAGTTTTTAATTTTGTTTAAAGCTGATTGCCATATTTTTGTCCGATGACAATTAGCTCGAATACAAATTTAAGCTCCGACCATATTTGCGTTGCGGAAAATTGTCCGCTCTGAAAAATACCTCGATAGGGCTGATTAAGGAGAGTCCTTTGCAAATGTGAAACATGGTCGAACCTTCTTAACCCAAAGATGTAGCGAATAATGCTATTGAAGGCTATGTTTAATTTGTTTTTGCTGATAGAATCGCAGTTGTAAAAAATTTCGCATCCATGAGTGAGAACAGGTATTACTAGGGTCCTTGCAAGCATTAGTCTGGTTTTAAATGGAGTGATGGCTTGGGCGGTCCACAGTGTTCTAAGCGTTCCATAAGTTTTACCTAACACTTGATTGATGTGATCATTCCAGGTCAATGTTCTATTAAAAATTACACCTAGATTTTTAATGGAGTTTATGAATTCTAAAGGGTTCTCGTTAAGAAATATGGAAGGAAAGTAAGTTAAATCTAATTCTTTTCTAGATATAACCAAACATTTGCATTTACTAGCGTTGAGAATCAACCCATTGCAAGAAGCCCAGTAGGATATCTTCTCTAATTCTTGGTTCAAGGTGAAAGCACAGTCGTCAATCAAACCCAATGGACAGCTTTTATAGATTTGAATGTCGTCGGCATAAAAATGTTTTGATGCTTGATCTATAGTGAAACCGATCTCATTCACATATAATGAAAATAGAAGGGGGGGTGAAGTTGATCCTTGGGGAACTCCCTGTTGAACCGGAAGAAAATCGGATAGCTTTTCATTTAAGAAAACGGCCTGCTTTCTATCTTTCAAAAAAGAGGACAGCAGCTTAACAGCTTCTGAAGATATGTTGAATCTGTGACGCAGTTTATTTAGAAGTATCGAATGATTCACCATGTCGAATGCTTTTGAAAAGTCGAGTAGGTAGTAGTAGTCCATATCCAGTTCCGCTCTGATGTCTTCGATAATTTTAGTTAGGGCCGTTATACAGCTATGGTTTGAACGAAAACCTGATTGAACATCAACTAAAAGGTTGTTGCGGCTAATGAAGTTACTTAATTGTTTTTGCATTATCTTTTCGCAGACTTTAGACAGAAACGGAAGTATAGAAATTGGTCTAAATTCATTACAAAGCGAGTTTTTGGGGATAGGAATTATTTTTGCTTTTTTCCATTGATCTGGGAAAGTGCCAGTGGTAAGGATTGAATTAATTACATGCGTAAAATAGGGAAGAAGCAATGGAAGAATAGCTTTAATGAAGATTGGATTTAAATCATCAGCACCAGTGGCATTAGACTTTATACTTAAGCAACTTTCAACTATGTCTGCGGCGTTCACACAATCGAAACCGAACAAAGCGTCTGTAGAAGGTTGAGGTATGGTATTGAGAGGTACGCTCTCTGGGAGTTATTACAGGTGAAGAAGTGAATTTACTGTTAAGCAAATTTATATTCGTTGCACCTGTAAAATCATTTTCTTGTTTACCAATTCCTAACTTGCGGAGGTTGTTCCATAGTTTACGACCATCAGATTTTAAATCCAGATGGTTAGAGAAGAACTGTTGTTTTGCGCGTTTTATCTCTTGGACTACTTTATTTCGGAGTGATTTGTATAGCTCACGAAGCTCGTTAACACGAAAGCGTTT
Source organism: Sphaerophoria rueppellii (assembly GCA_920937365.1). Taxonomy (NCBI): domain Eukaryota; kingdom Metazoa; phylum Arthropoda; class Insecta; order Diptera; family Syrphidae; genus Sphaerophoria; species Sphaerophoria rueppellii. Next base: position 6,737,601 of record CAKKXW010000006.1, on the reverse strand, counting down.
CCAGCGTCGATACGCTAGATCACGCTGATTTATAAGTTTTTTAATGCTATCTGTAAGCCATCGTTTATTTTCGCGAATCCTAGTTTGTGTTCTCAATGGAACGTGTTGATTAAATAAAAGATTGATATTTGTATTTAAGAACTCGACTTGGTCATCTGGTGAGGTCATTAGGAAAATGTCATTCCATTTAATCATGTTTATATCATTTTCAAGTTGTGTTCTATTGATATTCTTAAAATCTCTAAACTGAACTCTAGAAATCACTTGGTTTGCACTTGAATTAAAATCGTAGGTCAAAAAAATAAGATCGTGTCTAGAGAAAACTGGAGATTCTAGCTGGTCGTAAAGAAGTACCCGATCTATTTCACTTACATAGTAATGATCTAGTAGCGTACAAGATGACTGGGAAAAGTGGGTTGGTTGAGAAGTGTTGACTGAGTGCAAGTCGAATGAACTCATGTTTTCAATAAGTCTTTTGTCAGTTAAATGGTCGCAATTAAAGTCACCGCATACGATAATGTTTGAAGAGCTTACAGTAATTTCCTCAATAACTTTATAAACATAGTCCAAATCGATATACCTATTAGGTCTATAGATTGTTCCTAAGAGAAGATTACCTTCATTGCCTTGAACTTCCAAAAACAGATACTCGCAAGGGGAGCCGGGTGACGAGTAGTATAGCTTCTTACAGATAATGTTTTCCTTGACATAAATAGCAACACCTCCACCGCGGTTGCACCTATCAGAACGAAAGATCCTATATCCGCTAAGAGAATATACGGCATCCTTCACAGATGCAGAGAACCACGTTTCGGAAACACAGATTGCATCGATTTGCGAGTCTTCAAAAAGTAATCTAAATTCATCAATCTTTTTCATCAAACTCTGAGCATTGATATGAGCAACCCTGAAACCGTCACGTCGACAACTCAAAATCTTTAACATAGTCCGCAGTATTACATCACTGGTGTAACCTGAGGAGCCCACCATACGTTCACTCAACTCTGAAATGAGTGGTCGTAGGGCGAGATCTTAGTAACATGCACATAGTATATTGGGGAACATAGCAACTACTTTTACAAAATATGATAATAGATAAACATTGGTGAAAAATTAAAATAATTAAAATTAGAGAGAGCACGATAAGAGAAAGAATAGAATGGTGAAAGGTAATAATAGTAATAGTAAGAGTATAGATAATAATATTTCATACAATAAAAAGTTTTTCATCATGTTGAATGTTGGTGAAATTCTTCTTCTTCGTCTTCTTGATTGCCTGTCACAGCAGATGTAGCGAGTATGGTTTTCAATGTTGTATCGTTGTTGATGTGTATTGTCTCTCCTTCCTCGCTCTCTTTAACATAAACGGAACCAGAGCGTGTATATACTTTAAAGAGAACGCCGCAGTGTTTGAGACGCATTGCTTGTTGGAAGAAAAACCTGTTTTTAGATGTCAAGCTTGCATGCAGGTAAATCTTATTTGCTTTTTTTCCCTTGCACATTTATACCCGTGTCATCAAGATGCAGTGATCTTTTGTGTGTTTTGTGAAAGAGAGTAATAGATTTTAGCACCAAGTTCCTTTCACGTGGCGAACTAAATTTTAGTATGATCGGAGCGTCGTGGATGTTATCATTTTTTCGTTGCAGTCGGAAAGCAGCTTTTACAGTGGGAGGTACACATTCAATCACGTGGCAGATGTGGTTTAAGATAGATTGAAAGTCTTCGTTTGGCAATTGAGGTATACCGAGAAGAACAGCATCAGATGCGACCTCCTTACGTTCAGACAAGTCACATCGTCGTTGGAGATCAGCTTAGTCTTCCTTAAGTTCATTAACAACATCCAAGTGATGGGATTCCATTCTCTCCATTCGTTCTGTAAGGGACTTAATCGTGTTATTTGTGTTTTTCATGAAGGTGGCCACGTCTTTTTCAATTTGTTCAAAACGTTGGACGAAAATCAAACGTAGATCTTTGATTTCTTGTGACAGTCTATTGACGATATCGGTTGATTGGGCCTTTATCAGGGAGTCCATTTCAGATCGGGAGATTGCACTCGTAGGCGTCTTGGTTTCGCTGTCTCTGGTGGGGGGTGGTGTGGTTTCAATGGTAGTGGCAGTGAGGTTGGCAGGGGTTGTTGCAGTGTTTGTTGGATCGTTGATGGGAGCAGTTGTTTTCGGAGTTGATTTAGATCTTAAGAGATTTTGGTTTATTATTGCGGGGGAGGATGTTTTTGCTGAGGGAGTTGTTATTTTTGTATTATCAGTTTTTTTGGAGGTTGCAAGGGTGACAGCTTTTGCATTCTCTATATCAGAGGCGCGAGTTTTAACACCAGACATTATTTCAAAGAGCGGGGACACAGAAGCAAAGAGATATGAATTTATGGAGTCAATGTACAGAAAAAAGGCGCGTGAATACTTATGAAAATTAATTAATTTTATTTTGTTTACTGAGCGCACTTTGATTTCTGGTAAGATTTTCCAGTTTCAATTTCAATGCAGTGAGATCGTCTTCCGCACACACTCTTGGACTTTTATGGATAAAGAAATATGACTATAAATAAAGCTATTTTGCCGGTCAGAACTATCAAACTCGTCTATTCACTCATGGGATATGAAATAAAAAAAAAATTAAAAACATGAAAAAAAAAAACAAAAAAAAAGTAAATACGCGTGTAGAAGACACTTGTCAAGTTCGTAAAAAATAAAAAATAAAAAAGAGTTATCAATAGATAACAAACAATTTTACATAATAAACAAAATACAAACAAATACAGAAAACATTTAAGAACGTGGTACACTGGTCTTAGGAATTTGTTTTAAAGTGTATTTATTGATATGAAAATCAAATAAGTTTTCGTTCGCATTCAAAAGTTTGCTCATTCTTGTCAGTGGCTCATGCATTCCGTAGTTTGTTCTATGTTTAGGCACTTTAATCAAACTATGAGAACGCAAAACATAATCTCCACCATATACCACATATACCAGCTTGGGAGAAGCTAGAACGTTGGTACGATAAACCGCTCTATATTATAAACGAATTAATTGAACGATTTTTGAAACTACCAAGATTCGGTTCGCAGTTACGGAAATAAGTAGACAAGGCCGATGAGGTTGTTCGTGGACAAGAAGCTATTCATGCTGCATGCAGAGACCCATGGCTCATGTATTTGCTTATTCAACTGATTCGACAACCCAAAAAGCTTCCGCATTAGAGAATAAGAATTCGGAAAATTCAACAATCTAGGAACTCTTTAAGTTTTTAGAGGAACGTTCGTGGGCTATTGAAGCAAGTGAACCGAAATCTAATCGCATTGGTAAGAACTCCCGTCCATTTACCTCGGGTAATGTTAAAAGCTTAGCAGTATAGTGAATTCGTCGTGTCCAAAATGTAAGGGGGAGCATTTTCTTCCTCAATGCGCAGAGTTTAAAGCAATGTCTGTTAGTTCGCGTCGTAATTACGCTAGGGATCAACGATTATGTAACAATTGTCTTGGTACTAAGCATTCATCGTTGCGATGTCGAGTTAAAGCCCGCTGTTTGCTTTGTAATTCTCGTCATTATAGCTTAGTGCATCTAGAAAGCAATAATCAGTCTCCTGAAGAAAAGAGTTCTGCGAATCTTCCTCATGCGAGGTTCCGAATAGTTCCATATCTATAGCTATAGGTGATGACGAAGTGGATCTTAGATTTTTAAGGACCTTACAGCGAAGTTTTGATGGGAAATATAAGGTAGAACTTCCTTTTCGTCAACATGATGTTACCTTTTCTAATACTCTTTCTGGACCCTTGTCACGACTTATGGCAATGGAACGTCGTTTCGCTCGAGACCATGATCTTAAGGTCAAATATTGTGACTTTATGAAAACTTACCTAGATTTGGGTCATATGGAACGTATTCCCGATAAGCAAGTGGAACTCACGTCTGGAAAGGTTTTCTACTTGCCTCATCACGCTGTTATCACTAACAAAATTCGTGTCGTCTTCCATGGTTCTCACAAAGATATAGTAACCAATGCAGTCTTCATATAGGAAGTTCTCTTCAGCGTAACTTAATAAATGTTTGCCTTCGTTTTCGTTTTCATTGTTTTGTTTTTTGTGCTGATGTTGTTAAAAATGTTCACACAAATTTGGGTCCAGGAGAATCACCGTGATTTTCAAAACATTGTTTGGAGAGATTCCCCTGATGATCCAATTTCACATTTTCGTTTGTGTACCGTTACATATGGCACTTCTCCTACTCCATACCTTTCAATGAAAGTTCTGCGCCAAATAGCGCTTGATTACAAGCAGCAGTTCCCTCTAGCTTCACATTCTGTTGTACATGATATGAATGTCGATGACCTCATGCCAGGGCGGAAACTGTAGCTGATACATTAAAGCTGAAAAAACACATTGTTGAAATGTTGTCTTGTGGTGGTTTGGAGCTCAGCAAATGGAGTTCCAATTATTGGAAAATTTTTAGTGAGGTCGATTGCAAGGATGCTGTTTCCCTTGATTTGGATAGATAGTACATCGCATTGCACCAAAGTTCTCGGTTTGATTTGGAACCCGTACAACGATATCTTCACGTATAAAATCAATGTCGCAAATGACTTTCTTCCTACCAAACGTAAACTACTTTCTGAAGTAGCCAAGATTTTTTACCCTTTGGGATTTTTAGCTCCGTCGACGGACTATTTTGCTTAAAATACTCTTCCAAGAGCTGTGGATTTCGAAGACAAAAATTGATTGGGACGATCATACCCTATGACATAGCCAAAATATGAAAACTATGTAGGGATAATTTGAACTTTTTTGAAAACTTTAGAATTTCTCGACGGTTTACCCGCAATTCTAAGAGTTTTGAATCAATAGGTTTCTCGGATGCTTCCGAAAAGGCTTACTCAGAAGTTGTATTTTGCCGCAGTCATTCTGAAGATAGTATTGGCGTTCAGTTGGTCGCTGCAACAACTCGAGTTGGTCCAGTTAAACAACTGTCGATCCCTCGCTTAGAGCTTTGTGGAGCTCTACTTTTGTGCCGCTTGATAGAGCTCATTCGATCATCGTTGGATGTGAAATCAGCTCAAATACATACGTTCTCTGATTCACAAATGGTCTTATCTTGGCTTTCGTCTTCTCCTCGACCTCTGAGATTTTATCTACGTTGATTCGTTTGTTCTGGAGTCATGTGCGTTCTGCTGAAAACCCCGCTGACTGTGCTTCGCGGGGTCTTGCTCCCAAGGAATTGTTGGAAAAGGGCATTTGGTGGAATGGCCCTGAATGGTTACAGGATGATGTCGTGAAGTGGTCTATCAGTTTGAATATTGAACTTGAGAATGCTCCTGAGGAAAGAAGTAAGCACATTGTCGCTCATGTATCAGTGAAGGAAGATCATCACCCTATTATCCTGCACAAAAATCATCGCTTTACCCAGCTAATTTTGTTAGACCCTCATTGTACCTTTCTTCACATAGGTGTCTCTGGACTTTTTTCATTAATGCGCCAAGAGTATTGGATCATAGTTGGCTGAAATCTAATAAGGAAAATAGTACATGATTGTGTGAAATGTTTTCGTCAGCGATAGATAACAGCGACTCAGCTAATGGGCAATTTACCGACGTCGCGATTGAGCCCATCGTTTGCCTTTGCTCATACCGGATGTGATTTCACTGGTCCGATAATGATCCGCTTGTCTAGATTCCGAAAACCAGTGCTGTCCAAAGGATATATATGTTTGTTCATATGTATGTACGCAAAGGCGTTTCACCTAGAGTTGTTCTCAGGTCTAACCACGGACGAATTTTTGGCAGCCCTTCGAAGATTCACCGCCAGGCGTGGCAAATGCAGTGTAATTTACTCCGACAATGGAACTAACTTTCGGTGGTGCGGCTAGTGTCCTTACGGAATTGTATAAGTTAGTGCAATCCAACGATTATAAAAAATTATCTGCCTTATATCAACGTTCCTTAGATACGTAACTTTTAAACAGCAATGCACCATCAGAACTGCTGGAAGTTCTTAGTAATAAGTTAACCGAATATAAGTTATCTCGAGAATCTAAACGACGACGACGACGTCAACAGTTTGTGCTGACACGGCTACTTCTATCAACGAAGTTGTTTCCACAGGTCTCAGCCATAGACCACAACAATGCAATCCAATGCTTTCATGAGCCTCTAGTGTGGCACTAGACGCCGACAACGTCGACACTTTGTGCTTATACAATTCAAGCAAGTGCAAAAGAATAAGAATTTGATATCTTGTACGAGCGGCAAAATTCACGAAATTCGGTTGCTTGCTTGGGGTAGATGGAATTATTTTTAAGTGAGTTCTTAAGGAGCCATTTCTCAACAAAGACAAAAATTATTTGTGCAAATACTTAATTCAATAATAAAATAAGAAACACCCAAATACTTGTAACTTGCATATGTCTCAATGAGTAGTCGGGTGGGGTTTTTGAAGGAGCCGACCGCGACCCAAAGAATCCGACAGTGCGTCAGCGTTGACGTTTTCAATTGACAGCACAATAGAATATTCATGTTTTCATGAAACTCGTCCCATAAGCAACGCATGTGACGGATACGACGGATAGAGTTGCTTAACTTTCTACTTTCTGCGTCCGTTGATGCGTTGACAACTGAATTTGACGAACAGTCAATTCAATGTGTTCCCACAGCAACAAGGAAAAACAATGAATTATCAAAATTATGTGCAAAAAAATAATTTTGACGCGATTTTGATATTTTAATTTAAAAGTTTTTGTTCAGATTTGTGGGTTTGTGAATAATTTTTACACCAAGCAAATGAGACTGTAAAAGGATACAACGTATTCTATGGGACGGTTCCATCCGACAATTACGTTGGCAGCAACGTATGCATTGACGCTGACGGATTGACGGATTCTATGGGTCGGCCCCTTGAGCTTGAGCCTTTACCGGGTTACATTCCTGTTTAAGATTAAGGTTTAACCTGCTCTTTGCTAAAAACTCTTTCTCCTTTTCAAAAACTTTGTCTTCATTTAAAGTACAAACTACAAAGTTTAGAATCGCCTTAACTATTTTTTTCATAATGTGCACATACAAAAAGCAATATAGGAAGGAAAGAGAATAGGACCATTGCTCCTTCTTCCAAACAAGATATTTTTGTATTTTCGTCCAATTGTCTGGAAAGGATAACGCGTATGCGATTTTGGACACATTTTAACATAATAGTCAAACTTTCAAATTAAAATAAATAGTTTAACTTGCCTAAAATAGAAAGCTGCTCGCCATGCTGGTAGAGAATCAATTGCTCGGTACATAATAAAAACCCAACCTTCTTGAGATGCGGCTTGATAAACAGTAAATATACTTGTGGCTATATCTTCAAATCCATTGAATCCGATAACATAGCTACTCAGGAAGTCCATTTTCATACATTTCATACCAGGAGGGCATTGATAACCTGAATCCGGGTCCATTGAACAAAATGTATCCGGAATTGCCAATGAATTGATAGTCAGATACCTATTTATGTTTTTGCAAAAAAAAAAAAGAATCAACTTAATTTATGAATTTGTTCGACAGAAAAAAAAAAAAAAAAAAACAGTTCTTACGGTTGTTCGTCTTCCTCAGTTGTATTTAAGACGCAGTGATTTTTAAGTTCTCCGAAGAATTGAACACCAAGTAAGCCATAAAGTGACATAAAGAATAGAAAGAATAAGGTGACGTTGTAGATTTGTTGACTCGATCGCCTGTACAAATAAAATCACAAAAATTTAATAGAGCATTGAGTGTTCTTTTGACATACCTACTTGAAAATTTGATTGATGCGACTTTTTGGCATTGAAAATTTTAGAAAGACCCGCAGGAATCGTATCATTATTAAGGGCCTTGGAGCTCTCATAATGGATAAATAAGAAAACCTAAAACAGAAAATTAAAATAAAATTGAATTTCTTTTCCAAACAAGGAACACTGTGCGTATAGGCATAAGTTTACTAGAAACCATGGCTTCCTTAGAGCGCCAGGTTGGAGCTAGTATGGATTAATATGATTGAGTTCTAGTTTTTGAACTCTTTTGTCTAGCATTTTGTGGTTATAAGTTGTCATGAATGTTAAAAAAAATGTAAATTGCCTGTTAATAGACTTGATTGAACTATAAATTTGTCATTTATATCTCGATTTATCCAATTATTATTCTTATTATTAAGGCCGTGTGCGAATTGGATGAACTATGGTTAAAAATGGATGAATTTGTAACCACTACTGTCATATTTTAACCTGCTCCGCAGCTAGTTTAATTTTTAACAGATTATTCAATGCGAAGTGTCAAAATTTAACCAAACGTCAAGTTTTAACCACTTTTTAATCCACGGCCTGATAGTTTTAAATTCATATTCAACATAACAGTGACATAGTTTAAATCATTTCCCTCAAAATAATTACTAATTAGCAATTTTAATAAGCTGCCTATATATCGCTATTTTTTGCGTCGTTGTACCAATGTTGATTGAATTGTCCTAGATCATCGGTCAATCTCCTTCTTCGTCGTTTTGTGCTGGAAGGCATCCGTTTTGTCACCAACTTCGTCCATCTTCGATCTTCCATTCTTTAAGTGTTTCCAGCCTAGTTCCATTTTAATCTTTTTGTTCTTTGAATAACGTCAGTAATATTTGTAGTTTTTCGGATATCTTCGTTTCTAATTCTTTGGAATTGTCTGATATTAAGTAGTTTGCGTTCAATTTTTATCTGGCAGATTCTCAGCATTTAATGGGAGTTTGTTGTCAGCCCGAGCGTTTCTAATCCATATGTCATTGTTGGAAAGATCGTTGAGTTAAGAATGTATCTTTTCATGTCATTACTAAGGTTTGAGACCAATATTTGTTCTACATTCCAAAATTTTTTCCAGCTGTTTTCTATTCTTCGTTTGATTTGCTTTTATAAACGACTTAAGTTGACCAAGATATATCAGATCGTCAACGTATTCAATTTCTTTGTTTAAAAGTAAAATATCCTTTTTTATATAGTTTGTCATTAATTTAGTTTTTGTGAGATAAAGTGATAGTCATAGTTAGGATTTCATCTGGTGAATGGGACAAAAGAACCACATCGTCTGCAAATCTTAAGTTGTTGGGCTTTTCACCCCAGATATCGAATCCATACTTTTTCCATTTGAGCTGTCTGAAAATTTCTTCAAGTACTGCTGAGAACAATGGTGGTGATAGTAGGTCTCCTTGACGAATACCCCTCTTGATGTCGTAGTATCTTAAAGTCTTATCGGTGTTCACCTTGGCTTTGTTATTATATTACAGTAGATGCTTCTCATAGTCCTTATAAAGTCAGGACGTATATTTTGGTTTTTTAGTGCAGTCCAGATGCAATTGTGTTCCACTGTGTCAAACGCTTTGGTAAAGTCAATAAAAAGCAGATATAGAGGCTCTTTAAATTCGTTATTATTTCGTTAAGTTGGTTTATAGATTATAGTTTGCAGCTGATCTGAAATCGAATATCTTTCTCTGAAGCCAGCTTGTTGCCGAGGTTGATTATCATTTAAACATATTTCCATTGATTAATAAAGTGCTTTTGAGAAAAGCTTATAAATTGTCGATATCAGGCCAATAGGTCGAAAATTGTTAATGTAACTGTTATTTCCAATTTTTTTGTACAAAATTGCCACTGTTTTGGAATTTCCTGTGTTTTAATAATTTCGTTGAATACCTTCGTCAATAGTGGTGTTAGAGCAGCTATTCCGTATTTAAGCATCTCCGCCTCGATTCCATCATTTCCTGAACTCTTTTAATTTTTCATGCTGTCAATAGTTGCTTTGGTGTCAGTAAAACTTAGGGATTCAGTAGACGTTAGAATATTGAATTGTTCCTCTGATTCTGTAAAACTTTAGTCGAAAAGATCTTCAAAAAAGTTTGTCGCCGTTTCATTTATATTTACTTGCTTAGTCTTTGTTGTTGCCTTGTTTTTCATCGAGATAATCCACTCCTTCTCTTTGCTCAAGGATGTTTTTGTCTTTTTTATTGATTTGGTGCTTTGAAGTTTGAAGTATGTTTTTATCCTTGTTTCGTCAAAGTTTTTGATATCTTCTCTTGTTTTTGTTTTAGTTTTATAAAAAAGGTTTCGGAGTCGTATTTTATCAAATTCTGTTTGGTTTTTTTCATTTGAGTTTATTTATTTCTTTAAATGCTAACGGTCAGGACTTATTTTAACTACATTTATATAAAAAATATCTTAAAACTAATTATAATTATAAGTTTTAATTTTGTATGAAGAAATTGATTTTAAAATTGAGTGATTTTATATTGTCATTTACAGAGTCTATTAAGTTAAAATTTTGTTGTTTTGTTTCATCAGATAGTTTGTCAGATTTTTGATCTGTTGGCTTCGTTATTGTGTTTTTAGCAGAAGATCTTATTATATTTTCGAGCGTATCATATATTGTTTGAATATTGTCGGGAATTGTTACAATCAATGTGATAACTTTTCGGTCAGTATTAAATCGATTTCATTTTTCGTCTTACCATTTGGTGATCTCCATGTCCATTTATTTGTTTCTTTTTCCTAAAAGAATGAATTTCCAAAAACCATATTCGTCTCGTGGGTCAAAGATAAGAGCCGTTCTCCTCTTCCATTCCATTGTCCATATCCAAAATTTCCCATTGTTTTGTCCTCATAATCTTTTCTTCTTCCAAGTTTGGCATTAAAGTTACCTATGACAAACATTATCTCGGATTTTATCTCTTGGTAGGCGTTGTCAAGTTTATTCTAGAAGTTGTCAATCCCTTCCTCCGACCCTCCGAGGCTCTTTCCGTACGAGCATAAATGTGTACGATTGTAATTTTTATGTTGAATTTTAAGAATAATCGAGCAGATTCTTCCGTTAAAAAATTGAATTTTAAGAATAATCGAGCAGATTCTCCCGTTAAAAAATTCTATGCTGTCGATGTCTTTTTTAAGGTGTTTTTTTTATAACTATACCTCCATACACATATTTAGAAACCGTTAAATAGTAACGTTACAATTATATGCTTATAACTTACAATAAATAGAAACTAAACAAGATCTATCGATCTAAAAAACAAAGTCTTGAAATGTATACTTTTCTAGTTGTCATCTACAGAGTTAATGAGAAAATAAAATTTATTGTATATAACAATTAACTGATTTAAGGGACTTTTAACACCATAGTTTGACCTGCTTAAGATTTGGCACAAAGGTTGCCGTATTCTAATACTTGATTGGCTGAAGTTAAAATTAAGTCTGCAAAGAACGGACTAAGCTAAAACATTTCTATTTATTATACCTGTTATACAGAACAGGATGTATAGACAATATCGTAAAAATCTTCTTTGAACTGCTTCAAGTCTTGAATTGTGAAGCATAGTAAGGTGCCCAGATCACGTACTCAAGAATGAGCCTGACAAATGAGGTAAATAGTATTTTAAGAACATTAGGTTCTTTGAAATCGCGTGAACATCTTTTAATAAATCCAAGGGTTTTGTTAGCTTTCTTAATTATATAGTCTAAGTAGTCGTTAAAAGTTAATTTCGAGTCTAGAATAATTCCTAGATCAGAGTGCTGTGCAACTCTATGTGAAGGGTCCGAAATAATTGTATTGTTATAAGTTAAGGCGTTTTTTTTTAGCGTGTAAAACTCATAACCTTACACTTGCCAACATTCAATGTAAGTCTATTTTTATTGCTCCATTCCCTGAATTTTAATAGATCGTACTCTTGTAAAGTTTAATGTCGTCAGCGTATATAAGTACACATGAATTTTGGACAGTAAGACCGACATTATTTATTAAAAGGATAAATAGGATAGGCCATAAATGGCTGCCCTGTGGAACGCCCGAGTTAATAACGAAAGAGCTTGAACAAACATTACGAAAAACGACACTATAATTCCTATTACATAGGTACGAAGAAATCCATTGAACAAACATGTGGTTGAATCATAAGTTATTAAGTTTATTTAATAAAGTTAAGTGGCACAGCTTGTCAAATGCCTTACTAAAGTCTGTGAAGATGCAATCTACTTGTCCATGGTCCTCTAAAGCGTCTAAACGAAAAGATGTAAGGTCAAGAAGTTAGTCACAGTAGACTTATTTTTGTCGAAATCGTGTTGATTACTAAGGGGTCAACCCAGGTTATCATGGGACAACCTATCATGAGACATCATACGACAACTTATCATGAGCAACCTATCATGACGCAACTGATCATGATCATATGGTTTGATTCGAACAAATTCATTTTTAGTTCATTCTATTTGACTCCTCCTTTTTTGGAAGGATTTCTATTTGGTGGTTGTTTGTCTTTATTTTTTTTTTTATTTTTGAGGTTTAGTTTTTTTTTTGTGTTGATTGATATGTGCGAAAGGTGTTTGGTTTTTTGCAATTTTTTTGTGTGTTTTTTTATGAAGGGAATGAGAAGTAGGCAGGGACATAGTTTTTTTTATCTTCTATATAGGATGTGAATATGTACCTTACGGCTTTTTTATGAATTTAGGGTGTGTGGTCTAGGTGGTTTTCGTGGGGAAGAAAGACGTATGGTGTATTAAGTATAACTATAACCCACATAGGAAGGAAAACAATGCAAAAAAAAATCAGTATATCCCTACTTATATACATTATGTTACCTCTCATTTTGTTCATGCAAAAAAAAGCAAGAATAAAGATCTTGACAGATTTTTTTCTCCCTCGCTCTATACAGTTAGTGTTTCCAATTTAAGGACGAATCAACCCATAACCCCAAGTACTTAAAATGCTCGACTCGTTCAACTAGATTGTTCTCAAACATAATGTTAATAGTGTTATCTGTTCTGCTATTCATGATATACTTAGTCTTCTTCAAGTTTAAGGATAGTTTGTGCATACCCATCCAATTATAGATAATAGCTTAATCAATCACTATTCATATGACTTTCAAGGTCGAACGTTGATTTTTCGGAGTATATAAGTCGTATGTCGTCTGCAAAGAGTATCGATTGTCCTTTGAGACGTGTTTCGTAAGGTCATTGATAAATATGTAGAACAGTGTAGGACCAAGTATGCTTCCTTGTGTCACCGCAAAATGAATATTCTGCTTATCACTTCTATAGCCATCAGAGCTCACAAATTGCCTTCTATTATTGAGGTAAGACTTGAACCAGTTGTACGAAGCCCCTTTTACTCCGTAACAAAATAGTTTGCGTAACAAAATGCTATGATACACAGTGTCAAATGCTTTTGATAAGTCAATAAAAAGAGCGCTTCTGTTGTTGTGTTCGTCTTTTGTCCTTTGCAGATAAGATACCATATCGATGAGTGCTGTGATAGTGCTAGATTGTGAAGCCATACTGATGTTGGGTTTCTAAGTCGTTTTTGCTTATGTATTCGAGCAATTGTTCGTTGGTAGCTTTTTCTATCACTTTGGACAGAACTGGCAGAATTGAAATCGGTCGGTAGTTGTTTAGGTCAGATGTGTCTCCAAATTTGAAGATTGGTATAATTTTGGCTATTTTCATCTCGTCTTCTACTTTTCCTTCCTCAAAAGACTTGTTGATTAACATTCTTTCGACAAGTTTAATGATGAAATTATTCGGTTGATTGAAAACGATGTTGTTGGAGTCATTTTAAAGAGCGTATTTGATATATTAGGAGTAACAATAATAACAAGAGTAAGTAGAATAACATTTTGAGGCTAATGATTGACCGATGTTTACAAAAAAGATATTCAATTCATTTAATTTGGTTTTTTTTGGCATCAAATGATGAAGTCTTTAGCAATGGACATTCCACGTTCTTCTCCGTTGTATTGAAAAGCAAACTGTTAATATTTTGCCATGTTTTCTACTATTATGCAGATCATTTTCGAAAATCTTACCAAAGCATTCAGATTTAATTTGTCGTTTTCTGGAAGTCAGATAGTTTCTGATATATTTATATTTTCTCTCAAGAAAAATGTTTGAAGGATTCTTACGCAATTTCCGTACCACGTCTTCTTTTATTTTATTAAGCTTATGATCTCAGCATTCAGCCACTTGTTTTTAGTAGGTATTACCGTTTCTAACCTTGATTTTTTTTGAAGTTTTTTGTATACAAAAGTTAAGCTTTTCAATTCTGTTCCGGTACATTTCTTCAGAAGTCATAAATCTGGACAGTTTTATTGCATTCTTTTGTAGCTCAGATCGAAACTTTTCATAGTTTGGTATATAAACATAGCTTGTAATATTCCTCTGAGATGTTTTTCTAAAAGAGGTATTGGTAATTTCTACAACTATAACGTTGTGGTCGAAAAGATCATGTTTCGAATGGTGTGCACATTGCACATACAGCTTGTTTTGGGTCATTTACAAAGAAGTGGTCAATGTTTGCTTTTTTATGTGTTGGTATAGTTTTGTTTATATTAAAAAAACCAGACATTCTTAGTAAATTTAAGTATTTCATCTCAAAATCGCCTTTATGTAAAATGTCGACATTACCATCACCATAAACGAGTTTTTTTTTAGATAGCTTGGAGATGCATTTTTCTAAGGTTGAGAGAAATTTTTCTTTTTGGTGGGTATTTGAAATCAATATAGCTGCCCACCCCCTTCTTTATTTGGCCTACAAGCTGTTATTTTAGAAAAATTTTGAATGTTAAAAAATCTTTCATCTTTCGTTAGATTTTAATAGGGCCAACTTTCCGAAATGCAAATCACGTCGATCTCATCTTTAAAGAATTTAAGCATTGCTTCCAAGTCATCGATTTTATTTTTTATTGATCTGGCATTGATGTACAAGATCTTAGCAGTACTTTGAGCAGATAAATGTATGTTGTTTATACTTTCAAAGAGAGCATTATGTGGTGAGAATGGAACATATTGCTCCTCACAGTTCATTAAAGAAATCAGTGTTACGAATTTCTTTGATCGGACCGGTGTCTGTGAGGCGCGCTAATATTCTTCCATTCTGAACCCATGCAAATGCAAGCTTTTTTGCCGTTTTAAATCTCTCGCTTTCTTAAACAAGAAACTGTTGTATTTTGTCAATATTTCATCTACGTATATTGGCTGTGACGTGTTGTTGTTGAAAACGATACCAGTGGTCAAATATTTCTTTTCTCTTTTGTTTTTCTTGTATGCTTTCATTATGTTGTCGAGAGTACTTTTTTCAAAGAACTCTATCATTATTTTTGATGTTATGTTATCATTGTTTTCATCGTCGGTCGGTGGCGGCTGGTCGATTACGAGAAATTTCCTTAATATTATTCGGTGTTATGTTAATATCAAGTGATTTTGAAATTTCTATTGCAACAGATATTAAATTCTCATTCGGTTGTTTAGGAATTCCAGAAAAACATAAGCTGTAGTTGAGAGAATTCTGTTTGTGTTTTTCAACGTTTTGCTTTTATGGGTGAAATTTTTCTTTTAGTATTTGTAATTCATTTTTTATATTAGCGTTTTCTTCGATTAAATTATTCGTGATATTTTTGTAGTCTGCAACAATTTTTTTTAATGAAGTTATCTCAGCATCCAAATTAACTTGAAGTTTAAGAACTTTATCAAGTTTCTCGGAAAGCTGGTCATTTGTTATACCACCAGTTTTGGATATTGATGGATCTGGGTTAATACTATTGTTACCTGTTGAAGAGTTCGAGTCTCGCCGTTGATGTTGTTGTGGCATAATGTTGCTGCGCCGACGATCCCTCGAAGCCTTGCAGTTGATACAAAACCAAACCGATTTATTCCTCAGGATGTCTGCCAGCTTTTGCTTTGATAATCCAGAACAAGACGAACCAGTATGGTAAGCCTTTTTGCAATCTCCGTCGCAAGTTATAACATTTTTACCACTTAAATTAATACTTTTTTTGCACTTGTTGCACTCGTTGACTGCACTTGACGCCATTTTCGATTTACCCGTTTGCTTGCCTCTGGTTTATTTTGTTAATGAACTTGTGATAAATAGTTCCATTTGACAAAAATTATGAAGAGTTTAGCAGGAGGAAGATGGAGTCAGGAACACGGATTTGAATGATGAGTATTTTGTATGATTTCGGTGGATCATTTTGTGCTTTCAGTTGTGGTCCGATTTTCGATGAAATATGTTTTTTTAATCAAGAGCGTTATTTGAGGGATCAAGCTTTGATACAAATAATACTTGCCCTTAGTCTCTCCGATTTTATGTCCGATAGAGCTAATTTTAGTTCCTGTTGACGTTCTTCCGTTGACAAAGTTTTTGTGTTAAGTGTGCATATGTTTTAAAGACGTTTTTTATTCGTTGTTTCAATTGTTGATATTTGACAGTTAAATTCTGATTTTTGAAGCATGGGGAAGTTTGAGCCTACATTCTTCACGGTGTCTAACCGGCTTGAGGTTTTTTCAATTAATAAATTATTATTTTGTCGTCAAATGGTTGCGTTGTCTTGTTTTCAATTTTGTTTGCTATTGTCCTGTTGGCTCAATTGGAATTCTTGGTTGTTCATCTTGTGCATTCTTTTTAAAAAAGGAAGATGTTTCGATTGTTCTCTAACCGGTTTTAGTTTTTTTTTCGGTCCCTGTATTAATACATTAGCAGTTGCCCGCGACATCGAGCCCTCCTATGATTGTTCTTGTTTTATCAGCCTTTTTTCCAAGTCGACTTACAAAATCCAATCCAAATAGCTCTGTTTTCACTCCTAAAATGCTGTTGAAAAATTCAAGAACATATTTTTGAAGCGATTTGTTGTGTTCATGTTATAAATCACAATGTTTTTGCGTTTCAATGTTTTTCCATAAATTTTATTTTTTGTTCTAAATAATTCTGTTTCTTCTCGGTATTTGTTTGATTTTCCGTTATTTTGTCCAATTTCTTGTTCAGGTTTTGTGTTTATTTATTTATTTACATTTAGCCAATACACTTACATATATATACGTTGTGAAATGAAATACACAACAACCAACAGTAAAAAAGATTCATGCATAAATAGTACGACGTATGAATTTTGTTCGTAGTTTTCAGCCACGAATAAAATCGTACAATGAACTCGTATTCGTTTTATTTAAGTATATTTAAGAAGAGCTTCGTACATTGTAGTGTCCGTGGCTTAGTGGTTATGTGCGTTGGCTCATTAGTCGATCTTTGACTTTCAAGCAAGAAACACGTTGGCAGTGGAGTATATTTTCAAGTGTTATGAAAAGTAGATAAGTTTCAACCTGTTAGTTGGTCACTAGATTTTTAACTTGTTCGTTAGTGCAGCGCTAGTTTGTGAACTCGTGGGTTCGAGTCCCAGTCTTGGAGTGGAATTTTGTCTTTTAAATTTAGGGTCGTCATGATTAATTTAATCAAAGACAAGACGGCAGGGGCATCCAAAAATGCTTCTATGAAGAAGACATTTTACAAATGCATCAGTAAATATTACAAATGAATTTGGAAAAATTACAAAACCATTTGTAAGCGTTGGTTAACATAATTTAGTTCAAAACACATTAAAATTCGTACAATGTACTCATAACTTTGTTAAGCAAATAATATTAGTACATTCACCGAATAAATTCTTGTATTTTACAAAAAAATGTAATCAGCATTAACTAATATATTCGTAATTTTCTTATGACAGAAAAGCTTGGTACAATCTAAGAATATTCGTTTAATGTACACATTTTTCTCTTACGAATGGTATTCGTAGCAATTTTACAGATAAAATTTTTCAGTGTAAATATATATATATATATATATATATATGTTTTCAAAAATGTATATTTCAATACTCACTTTGGAACAAATTCAATTACTTCGAAAACTTGCAATATTATCGATGTCCACAAGAAAAATACCATTGAGGCATCAAACTGACACCAATGGTCTTTCAAATATGGCACTTCACCCTGTACATGCAATATTTTTAAAGCAAAAAATAAATAAAAAATGGGAAATTTATAAGATTTATTTATAACATAATAATTGTGAAAATAATTTGCATTTTTCGGAGTCAAATTTCTTTGAACATAAAATACAAACAAAACTCCACCAGTAATTATAACACTAAATACTCACTTTTAATACTCCTCTTATGTGCATTTTGGCAATCATCTCAGCGGTAAACAGAATTGTCACAGCCGTATCTGAAGCAAATGTACAATACTGTAAGGGTGGATGTCGCTCGAAAGTCTTCGGAGTGTTTAAGGAAACTGAGGTTAACGAGACTAAAGCGCATAAGCGCATCAGTCGCCTTACCCACAATTTATTCACCCACTCGATGTCTGTACTTTCGTTAAGCGATTCCTCGGGACCGTAGTCCGCTAAAAATGGTTCACCCTTTAGCTTTGTTTTCGGCCGAGCATTTTTGTTACCAATTCCAGTGGCAATGCCCAGGCCGATTGGTGGCACACCACTAATAGCGCTGCTCGGTCCCATTGTAGTACTGATACCACCTGAGATGCCCATTATCGAGGTCACACCACCACCACATGATGGCGCTGCTGGAGCATTACCATACGCAGCTGAACTTGTGGCGATTGTATTTGCTTGAGAAGTTGATGTTGCTGTTGCTGTTGCTCCACTCAAAATCATGACGTTGCTCAATGGAAGCGGTATGCTTTGATGGGTGGCGTTAAAATTAGAAGCAATATTCTGCGAATGGGAGGTTGCTATTGATGCAGTAGAAGTTGCTGCACCACTTGAACTTCCAATGTTATTGGTACAAATGAAGTCACCATTGCCCGGAGGGCTGTTAACAATTCTATCAATAAAGTCGTTAGTGGGACTTACTGTGCCCATATTTCCCCTAGCATCAAAACCTCCCGTTCCTATACTAATCGTTGCCAACTTTTTATTGCTGTTGATTTACTAGTCTTTATTATTGCAACTGAAGTTTTAAACTAAGGTTCTTCGTTCGATAAGACTTGATTGTCATGATCATGATTGAACAAACAGTTAATAGTTTTTTGTTGAAACTTGTGATATGTTGAGATGAATTAACAAACAATATTTTCCTTGAAGAACTGGCACAGTTTTTGTTACAATAACCATATACATTTCTATTAAAACCCTTAATCCCAATCTTATATGTCTCTATAGCCGTCAGTATATTCACTTTCTTCTTCGTTTTAATATCTTCGTCGATGTTTACATAAATCATGCAATCCAAAGTGAATTACAATTTTAAAGCTTTGTTTGCTTTTGGTATTTCATCTGAAAGAAAAACCATTAATGTTGTTACACCAAAAGTTAAACCTTAAACAAATAGAACATTTCATGCTTACGTTAAAACAAAATAACATTCTTCAAATAACAAAGTACATGTTTTTGGGTTTCACATCAAATCGATTTTTATTCTTCTTGCATTTGGTTTTCATGTTGCATTTAGGTTTAACAAGTCGTTTCCAATTTGGTAACTTTTAAGTAATCAGTTTCTTCAATTAATATTTATAACATTTTTTTTTAATACTGTTATTATATTTAACTAATAAAATGTCATTTTGAAATAAGAGAGTGAAAATCTTATAACAATAATATTGTGTGTATAAATTTACACTGCGCATGTTCATGTCGAAAAGGAAACCAGAACACACAAGCTTTTTCGACAGGGTGATCCCTCATCCTGAATGTCTAACAAATATTATATAAGTTATAATCAAAGATAATATAATCAGGAAAGATGTCGCACGTAGAACAAATCACACCAAAAGTATTAATGTAAAAAAAGAGCCAAGTTCTCCCGTACACAAATTCTGCCTAACAAATCAGCCACGAAAAGTAATGAGATCTAAAAGAACGCCAAGTTCTTAGATTCAGCAAGTACCCGTAGGTGCATTGCAAATGTTTTAAGTGGACTTACATCGAATCAACTGTTAGTTTTGAATGCAACTTGTAAACTAATGTAAATGAGTTAATTTTTTTTTTACTTGGCAGGTTTTCTCTTAGTAATCTACTATTAAAAAAGTTTGGAAAACTTGCAAAGTAAAAAAAATTAACTTTTTTACATTAGCTTACAAGTTTCTTGAACTGTTGACTGTTGAGTTGATTGAAATGTTGACCAAGAGAGTCGTGTCTTACCTTCATGCAAAACAAAACACAGGAAAAACAACGAATATATAAAAGAACCAAGCTAATTTAACATGGACTGAAACTAAAAAAAAAATTAAAATTTTATGAAAAAAAAAACAATTTTGATTAATTGTCGTAGAAAAACCGCTGAAAGTTTGGAATTTTTGGATATTGGGAAAGGATGCTATACGTCTAAGGATTCTGATGAAAATATAAAATGAAAAATTGTGGTCATAGTAGTAAAAAATGTCAAGAGAGATTATTTTTTTTCTGGAGAATATAAACTTTTTGTTGTAATTTGAAATAAAATAAATAAAAAATAGAGTGGCGCGACAGCTCTTGTAGATCCAAGACCTAAGTGGCTTACTCTCTTCAACAATTCTCTGGGTGCATATTTCTTTTTTTTTTCATTTGTATTATTATTTAAAGGTATACAAATACATTAATACAAATACTTGCTAGTGCAAAGTTAAATTTAGAAACAAATTGATAACAACTCATAGAGGCTTAAATTATTCAAAATTTGAGTAAAACATATATATGTAAGAAAAGAAGGAAAAGAAAATTAATTGATTCAATTAGATAAATATTATGCCTTTAGTTTCTTTTGAAATCCCTTACTATCACTTATGCTAAAATGTCGTGGAAGAGAGTTTCAAAGCCGAACGGCGCACAGTTGTCCAAAAAGGGAAAAGTCGTGGCAAAAATACAAAATCTGATGTTTTATTTTTATTGTTTTGTTTTTTATTTCTAAGAGAAATATAGACAGAGCTTCAAAACCGGCAAACAAAATAATTTTTTGGTCACTAGTTTCCTTTATAGGGCTCTTCAAAGTTAGTTAATTTTTTTCTAGAGAAAAAAATAGAAAAAAAAACAAAATTCCTTGCTTTCATTTTTGCGATTATGGCATATTGAATGAAAACTCTTATTTTTTGTTAATAATTTTTAAGTTTTTTATAAATGAAACAAAAAAACGCCATTTTTTACAATTTTTCGAGTTTGAATAGAGCTACAAAAAAATCCATCCAAGTCCATGCATTAAGCCGAATAGGGTATGTGTATTAACCAATTGTTGAGCCAAAAAAAAATATTTAGCTGCACATACTTGCGCACTGCCGAGATTTTGTACTTTGAAAAAAAAATAAAGGCTTGAGAAAACACTTACTTTGGCATACCTTGATCCACATAAACGCTTAGTTCTCTGTTAATAGTAATGCTAGCAACTGTTAAGGTTTTAATTTTTAGAAGATATATAATCCATTGTAACTGCATTTACAAATTTTTTTATCTTTTTTTATTGGTCAGATATTATTTTTTGAAGGATGTTTCGTTGTTCTTGACCGTGATAATTTTTGACTTTGATGTCAGTTTTTTTCGAAAAATGCGTCGTAAACATAACATTTTCTTACTTTATTTTAATAATGATAATAATAATGAATAAAAAAGTCATTCATAAGGTTGTCGAAAACCCCACAAGTATCATAAAATGTATGATACTTGTAAAAACCAGCAACGGAAGAAATTTTATTTTTTTTTTCTGCATTAGAATATCTAAAAAAAATATTATTTTGGGCTTTATTACGAATACAAATTCATATAGGTTTTGCAAAATGTTTTACCATATCTACCAATTTTTATAATCTGCCTATTTTCATTTTCCTATTTAAGTAGATTCCTGCAGTTAATAAGATAAAAGGATTATTATAAATCTTAAGAGATAATTTTTTTATTACCTACTAATTATATTTAAGGTTTAAGGATATTTTTAATTATAGATCCTTATTTTCTCAATACGCAATACGCAGAAATTAGTGTTAATGAAGAAATTAAAAAGAAACTTCAAAAGTTATTTGCTCTATTTAAGCAAAAATGGACACAAAGTAGTAGACACAAAGAAAGATTTCTTACTAAAAATGAAGAACTTTTAAATGGAACATTTACTATACAAGAGGTTGAAATGGAAGACAGTGACATGCCAAGTACATCAAGAGGAAGGCCTTCGAAATCCTTGAAGGCATGTGTTGTCGCAGTTTGGCGGCAGCAGAAACTTTTTGTGAACTCAAACTCGGTTTTTTAAAGTTGAATTGAGTTACAAATTCCTTTATTGTATATAATAGTTTAAAGTTTACAAAAGTTTAAAGAATTCATTTTAATTTAGCTTACATTAGTTTCCTTTAGGCAATTCAGTAATTTGTAAGTATCTTTAGAAATTAGTCAATCAAGTAGATTTTAGGTAAAGATTATAAGGTTATATCGTTAAGTTTAGGTGTGAAGCACGTTTTTAGCAAAAAAGAGGAAGTCAAAGAAAAATGTGCGATATATATAGGTTTTTGGCATGAAAGCTTAGTTACATAAACGTCAGTTTTTCGATATCGAAAGTTGTTAAGGAAGTTTTCTTACAGTTTATCGCTAAAGTGCAATTACATTATGGTGTACACATATTTACACAAGACATTGGACAATGTCCAGCTAACACTCCCGCCTTGTAATTTCGCTCTACTTTAAAGTTACTTAGAGAGAACATCTAGCACTGCTAATTTAAGAACAGGTTTTTCATACACGCCAGTCTGTGTCTGAACGAATGCACTCCGTACTTGGCCGTCCTTTGAAGACTTTGTCTGAATGACCTTTCCTTTAGCCCAATAATTCCTTGGACTATCTGGGTCAACTATGAGGACAATATCGCCCACTTCAATAGGTTTGACAGGCTGAAACCATTTCGTGCGCCTAGTCAACGTAGGTAGATATTCACCTATCCACCGTCTCCAAAAGTGATCTGCATACTGCTCATCAAATATGGCGATGGGCTTTATACCACTCGAAGAGCCCAAAAGAAAGTGGTTGGGCGTAAGAGCTTCTTCACTTTCAGTATCCAGAGGAATGTAAGTTAACGGACGCGAATTAACAATGTTTTCAACTTCAACTAACATACCTCGTAGGAGCTCATTGCAAGGGTTGCGTGTAGGCAATATTTTGTATAAAATTGTTTTAATGGAACGCACCAGCCGCTCTCAGCTACCACCCATGTGTGGCGATCCTGGTGGTATAAAAGTCCACTTTGTTATTGGTGATGTAAAGGGGTCCATGAGTGTTTCCTTATTAAGAGTTTGTAGAGCTTCTCTGAGTTCTCGTTCAGCTCCAACAAAATTTGTGCCGTTGTCACTGAAGAACTCTTGTGGTGTTCCACGTCTTGCAACAAAATTTCGAAGGGCTACTATACAGGAGTCTGAAGAAAGAGTGTATGCTATCTCAATGTGTATAGCCCTGGTTGTCAGGCAAGTAAGCAGTGTTGCCGAAAGTACTCCCTTCGGAGTATTGTACTCCTTTCAGCACTTCCGTACTCCCGTACTCCTCCTTTCACATTCGTACTCCTTTTTTTCAAAAGCCCTAAAATATCTTCAACTTCTAGCAAAAGTGTAATGTCAACCTGAATAAATTCTATTCACTTTAAATTTATTGCAAATTTGGCAGCTTTTTTGCCTTCAAAACTGTCTTCGAAAAGGGAATTTCTCTCATTATTGTTTTCTTTCTTCACAAACACCGTTCGCCGTTCGTTATTTATTTCATTAGCTTCGTTCGATGTAACATGGAACCAGCCCCGGGGCGCTCCAGTGCTTGTCATTAACCTGCACGGAGCTGCCCTGTTTTTTCCCTTTGTTGTATAGCAACAACTGATTCGAACAGCTCGAAAATTATCGCCTCGAAAAAATATGGGGTGATAAGAGCGCTCCCGGTGCGACCACTGAATACACATCGAACACGGTGGGGACGCACCGGGCGAAAAAAGAGCGACATCGAACACCTTAGTGCGAAATCAGGGCGCCACAGAGCGATCCAGAGCGCACATCGAAACAAACCTATTGTTACTCGAAGATTGTGGTTTAGTGGTTGTTTTTTTTCGCGTTTAGAGTACAGCAATTTGTAACTTTTCAATAAAGTGAAAAGTATTGTTAAATTGATGGTGAACGCCAAAGTTGAGAAGCACTTTTTCATGACAGATTGATACTCTTGGGTACGAGTAGGACTCGAGCCCACGACGTTCTGCTTAGCAGCCAACGCACCTAACCACTAAGCTACGGACACTACATTAACTTGATATATTTTAATTTGATATATTTATGTAGATTTTTAGTGAAAAAAGATTCCATTGACGTTAAGGCCGTGTGCGAATTGGGTTAAAATGTTGTTAAAACTTGACGTTTGGTTAAATTTTGACACTTTGCATTGAATAAAATGTGTTAAAAATTAGACTAGCTGCAGAGCAGGCTAAAATATGACAGTAGTGGTTAAAAATTCATCAATTTCTACCCACAATTTATCGAATTCGCACACGGCCCTACTTGCAAAAAAGATGTAAATGTTTCTGTTATTGCTGGATATTCAAAAACAAATAAATATGATGTGGACTCCTTATATTCAGCACTTAAATCCTCTGCTGCAAGAACCAACAATGTTGAGTTATCAAATACTGAAAAAAGGACGACATTCAAAGTTCATGAAGCCGCCACCTCCACCGCACAATACATATGTGCCCAAACACTAATTTCGAAAAATAAAACCGGTACTACTATTTAGTCGAAAATACTCCCTTTTTTTTGCATCAGTACTACCTTCAAATGTTTTTGTCCGGCAACACTGCAAGTAAGTAAAACTCCCCAACGTTTTTCAGTCCTTCTATGTACGTTTACTTTCATCGGGCCAAAATAATCAACTCCAACAAAAGAAAATGGTCGAGAGAATGAAGCTAACCTAGCTGGAGGAAGTTGAGCCATTATTGGAACCTGTGGCTGAACACTATTGTTCTTACACTCCTGACAAGATAGTCTCACGGAACGAGAAAGGGCTCGCATTCGAGGAATATAAAGCCTCTGTCGAAGTTCATTGACCACAGTCTCATGATTTTGGTGATTGTATCGGCGATGAAAATCCATAATGATGAGAAAGGTGATTCGATGAGTTCTGGGACGTATTGTAGGTCGCTTCGTATTATCGTCAACATCAGTGGCGAAGTTAATCCTTCCGTTGGCTCTTAGAATAAACTTATCATCCAAATAAGGACAGAGGCTTAAAATTGAACTAGATTTCTCAACAGGACGATTAGCTGCAAGATCTGCAATTTCCTCTTCGTAAGCATAACATTGAGCTTCTTTTATCAATGTAATTTCAGCTTTCTGGAGCTCATCTTGTTTTAAAAATCCAACAACTCTTTTCTCTTTCCGCTGTTTCATCTTTATGTTGTGGATGAATCGGAGAGCATAGGCTGAATTCCTCACCAAAAATCTCCAACGGGAATCTTCATCAAAACGAAAAACATTCTTCGGAGTTTGAACAATGTGTATATCAATGAACTGTGTCTTCATTTCTTCCATAGTTGACTGTTCGTTAGGCATTTCCTGGGGCCATTCGTCTTGAGTAAGTTTAAGAAAATCAGGACCAGTATACCATCGACTGTGTATGCTGAAATCTGGTGATTTTTGCCACTTAGTTTCTTCATCGGCTGGGTTGGGATCCAACGCCATTCCGAAACATTGGTGAGATCTTGAATCTCACTTACCCGACAGGCGACAAACTGCCTATATTTTCTATGATCTGAACGTAGACAGCTCAGAACATTTTTGGAATCCGACCAAAAATATTGTTTGGAAAATATCAGAGAATGCGATTCTGTGACAAACCTTGCCAACCTAGCTCCAAGAACCGCGGTTTGCAGTTCCAGTCTCGGAATTGAGAGATTCTTGAGAGGGGCTACTCTTGTTTTGGAACCAATTAGAGCACACTCAACAACGCTGGCGTTCGTGGTTCTCACATAGGCGACAGCTGCAAAACCATCCTCGCTCGCGTCTACGAATACATGAAAATGCCTCTCACTGTTCTTGGAAGCAGTCTTCGGACTCATGTAACATCTGGTAATCTTAAGAGTTTCAACCTCTGGGAGATAACGTATCCATTTCAGCCATTTAACGTATTCTGCATCTCATATCTGTGTGTCCCATTCTATTTTAGAGCGCCAAATGTCTTGAAGAAGGATTTTTATATAGATGAGAAATTATGCCAAAAGTCCAATAGGGTCAAATATGGTCATGAGAATCCTTAAAACTTCACGTTTGGTAGGACGGCGAGTGCCTTTTCGAATCTCAGTTTGTTTGAGATGAGAGCTGAACTTAAAAATCAAACACTCTTTAGAGGTATTCCACCACATACCTAAAACTTTCTCGGTTCCCAGTTCTATATTCATGTTCAAATTGATGTGTTCGATAGGCTCGGAACTCAAAGCATTCAATGCACGAGAAGAATTAGAAATCCCAAAATATGCCGAATCTCGTTTGCAAGTTCAATAGCTTCATCTTCTGTCTCAACACTGTCCATCAGATCATCGACATAATGATTTTCACGAATGGAACGTGCGGCTCTTGGATATTTTTGGGCAAACTCATCTGCGTTTCTATTTTTAAAGTAATGCGCACAACAAGAAGAGCACGTGGCGCCGGAGGTCATGACGGTCATAACGTAGACGTCTGGACTTACATCATCCTTGCTGCTTCAAAGAAACCTTTAGAAAGGTTGGTCTTCTTCACGGTTGTGTATCTGGTGGAACATCTCCTAGATATCTCCAAAAATAGCTACAAGTTTTTCCCTAAATTCATAGATTACGGATATGAGTGAGGTAAGTTGGTCAGGGCTCTTTAGTAAAACTAAATGTAGAGAAACTCCTTGAACTTTGGCAGCCGCATCCCAAACAATTCTTAATTTGCCAGGTTTGTTTGGGATTTCGCATGGGAAATATAGGCATATACTAAGATTTGTTTTGTCTTTCAGATATTTCCTTTTCCGAAAGCTTGCGCACATAGCCTTTGAGTACATAATCGTTAAGCATGGCATTTAGTTTCTCACGCTTTTGGAGACATATCAAGCGATTCTTAGCCATAGTGAAGCTGTTTGGGAGTTGGAAATCTTCAAACTTCCAAAGCAAACCCGTTTCAAAGTGTCCATTTTTGCGGACTGTATATGTTTCCAGTCCAAAGCTCGTTTGTCATCATTTGATAAAGTGACACCGTTGGAATTCGAAGCTCCAAATTGTCTGTATCGATGAATACTTTTAATAATTGTTGAAGCTCTGTGTCATTGCATTCGCAAATGTGGGAGCTATGATGAGCAACTACATTTGTATTTGAAGTAACATCAAAACAATTACCATGCACAATCCAACCAAGTCGCGTTTTGGTTACTACAGGTTCCAATGAACTACCTTCTTTGCTCCTTAAAGGTAAGCCTAGTTGAGTATTGTTTAAATTGTATATCCTTTTAAATCGAGCTCTCTTAGGTGAGGAAACCTTTTTTTAATGATTCTGGATTAATTGTTTGCTGTGGAAGTTGAAGATTATCAACTGTATGTACATCAGTCAGAGTGAATTTTTTAGAGTTAGTCGCAGTACTAAAAATCTTCAGTGAAAACACTTCAGATGCGTTTTCATAACGTATTGTATTTCCAGTCCATTTTAAACATAATGGTTCTGCCTTTCCCCTCACGTTGAGTTGATGTGCTATTTCTTGATCAAGAAGTGTTATAGACGAACCATCATCTAAGAGTGCAAAGATTTGTAGTTCAGTTTCATTTCCATAAAGTGTGACGGGAACAATACGAAACAGAGTAGAGCTTAGATTATGGCGATGGATGTTTGAGTGATGTTGTGCAGTAATATTCTCTTGGTTGTGTCCGTGATTATGAAGCAGTTTATGGTGCTTAAACATACAGTTGTTTACACCACAAACTGATCTTGAAGAGCATTTGTTGTACTCATGCTTAAGTAAGCATTGTCGGCACAGCTTGTTTTCTCTTACAGCTGACCATTTACCTGTTCGATTAAGCTTTTGAAACTTTGAGCAATCAGCAACAGATTTACAGTTACCATTGCAGATACAGCACTTGTAATTGCATAGAGAGAGTTTGTTGCCTACTTCGCTCTCATAATGTATGCCCTGTCTTTTGAACCTTTTGCATTGCGTTTGTTCGGGTCAGTTGAAGTGCACGTTATAGGGGCTGTAAGACCATTGACAATAATGTGTACAATCTGGAAGCGTTTGTTTATAAATTGCCCAATTTAGACGAAGTTCGTGTGGAAGTTTGTTTTCAAGCTCCTGGAGAAGAGTTTGATTATTTATATAAGCAACCAAGCCAGAAGCCTCTATAATTGCACAGTAGTTCTGAACTTCAAGAGCGAAGCTTACAATCGTATCGAATTTGTCTGCCTTTGGAGCTAGAGTCATTTGAATCCTCTTTTGTACCGCCTGAATAATCATAACGGGCTTACCATACAGTGTAATGTTAAGATATGATACGAGACACACAGTGAGGTTGAGTCATGTTATCTTCATCGCTAAATCCACATAATTTGGTTGTCCGATTATAATTGGAAATAAAAATGGGCCATTCTTCTGGATTTCCTGCAAAGCTCTGAAGATCTCTAGACATCACATGCCGAGCTGCGATATGGCTTCTAGATAGAATTGAATTTGCATTATTGGCTTCATTAGCTGGGTTACCACCTTATAAGTTTAATAAGCCAGAACAAAAAGGCTCATGAAAAATATTAGTATTTGGTGCTGGTTGTTGGCACGGTAGTATATAATTCGGTGGAGCATACAACATTGCGCTTTGCTGTTGTTGCTGAGGTAATGGTTGCGGCTGGCCACGAGTTTGAGTCCATGTGGTATTGAGTGGTGCATTTGGGGAACTTGTATTTTGGGGCATAGGATCGGTTGGATTCGGTTGCTTTTTCATCGTCGTCGATTGAAGACAGCTCTGAGTTGGATTGTTTGCTAGCCAGTTGTTGACTCTTGCCTTCGATGTAATGGAGTCTGTTTCTTCGTCCTCAGAAGAGTTATCTGCTATTTGGGACAGAAGTTGGTATTTCTTTGACAAGTAGTCACTGTCTTCTTTTTGTCGGAGTTCTCGCATTTCGTTGATGCGCTTTTCTGCGAGCAGCTTTTCCTCTTCTAATCTTTGTAATTCGATTTGTAAATATTTAGTGGAACGAGCCTTTGACATTCTGGAGCTGCTGAAGACGTTGGAGCCCTTGTGGTGCCTATCCGGGTTTGGTATCGTAGTTTTTTTGTTAGTGGGATTAGAAAAAGATGATACCGTGGGACGAGCAGTTGTTAACATGTAAGTTGGAGTGGCGACAGAGGCTACAGTTGTGCCAGCACTTGCTAGTGGAAAGTTAAAATTTGAAGCTGTCAAATATGTAGTTGTGGTTACAAATGTAATAGGTGCCGTAGTCTCATTGGGGTACACGTTGGTTGAAGATAAGGCACTCGTGGTAGCAATTAATTGTTCGGTAGTGGTATTGGCAAGTTTAGCAGTAGCTGCAGATGACACTTTTAAAAACCAAGGATAGGAAATATTCTTACCTGTGCAACATGTTTTACAGATGAACTGTTTTTCTGCGATGAAACTATTAACTAGAGCACATGAATAGTGATTCCAGCCTTTACATATCTCGCACTCAACCATGTTCTCTTTAGAATCTGGGTCTTTGCAGGACAGACAGTTGAATTCTTCTTGTGGTGGGTTGCTTTCATCTAAAGCCGGTGGTGTTCTGGATATTAGTCCGGATTTGGAGAACGCTGCTCGCTCAGAAACTTTTGATGACATCTTTAGTGGGGATACAAATTACTTTAATGAATTTGTAAATTGTTGTCGCAGTTGGGCGACAACAGAAACTTTTTGTGAACTCAAACTCGGTTTTTTAAAGTTGAATTGAGTTACAAAATTCCTTTATTGTATATGATAGTTTAAAAGTTTACAAAAGTTTAATTTTTAAAGAATTCATTTTAATCTAGCTTACATTAGTTCAGTCATTTTTAAGTATCTTTAGAAATTAGTCAATCATGTATTAGGTAAAGATTATAAGGTTATATCATTAAGTTTAGGTATGAAGCACGTTTTTAGCAAAAAAGAGGAAGTCAAAGAAAAATGTGCGATATATATATAGGTTTTTGGCATGAAAGCTTATTTACATAAACGTCAGTTTTTCGATATCGAAAGTTGTTAAGGAAGTTTTCTTACAGTTTATCGCTAAAGTGAAATTACATTATGGTGTACACATATTTACACAAGACATTGGACAATGTCCAGCTAACAGCATGTTCGGAATACACCAAAAGGAGGAAACTAATGGAAACTACGAGCAATATTTCGACGGAAAATGTGTCACTAGCTCTTAGTATGAAATATAACAAGGATAATAATAAGGCAAAAGCGGACATCACAAAAGCTGTTCTGAGTGCTAGCCCATTACGAGTGCAGCGGATTAAAGCGAGTATTCCTACACCTCAAAGGGATCCAATATAATATGATGGTCCGACTGCACTTGCCTTGTTCTTGGATATGGGACTTTCTAAGGAAAAATACAAATTGATGCGAAAATCATTGCGAAGCCATAAGATAGAGGCCACTCCTATATGTTTTTAATTAAACTTGATTTTTTTTTTTAATTTTTGGTCCGTTTATTTTTTAACTTTACTGTTTCACATAAAATATGTCACTTAAAAAGGTATAAACCATTATTATTGACCGCTTAAAGCAAAAAAAAAGTTTCTTTGCCAAATTGGTGGATGCCAAACTGTTGTGATGAATTTTATTTTAGAACACCCTATAAACACTTAGGGGGCCATCACTTTGTTTTCATCAACATTTGCAAAACAAAAGACAATTTTTAAGGTTTTACTTCAATTATTTTTTCTAGTTATAAATTTAGTTTTTTGAGAAAATCTGTTTTCGGCCGATGATTCCGAAACACCCTGTGAAATAATTTTCTTGAAATTCAGCCCTGGAAATTTCCTTCAAATTAAAAAAAAAATTGATTTTTGCAACGAGATAAGTCATTTTGGATAACTGTGCGGCGTTAACGAAGAACTGACGTTCAGACGTCAAACATGAGAACCGCGGCTGAAGGATCTGCGCTTATTTAGTATAGAAGACCAGAAAGTTATTTTGTTGAACAGATTCGGAGGTTGCTGGGTTTGTAAAATGTTAAATACATAGTTTATGATCTAAATTGCAAAAGCTTATCGAAGGTTAGTGTGGACATTTTGTTCAAGAAACTAGATACTCTATCAAATCGCTGGAGTCCGAAAACGTATCTTATTGCATTATTGTAAGCAACATGCATCGCATTTCCCATATACCTCACAGAAAAGGAATGATTAGTGATTTCACCAACACAATTCTGGTTTTTATAGGAGTAAAATACCGTGACGCCCATAAAGAACGTAATACACCATAAACTTTCCCTACTGCTGCACTGATGTGGTTACTCCAAGTCAGAGTTTTGTTGAAAACCATTCCTTAGTTATAATTTGTTTTTGTGTTATTTTAAACTGTTAGGCTGCGTCCGTCAATTCAATTTATGTATTTGAACAACGATAACAACTTAGTGTTCCTAAGTTATTGGCTATGAAAACATATTCGATGGGGTCATTGTTGAGGAAGATCGTGGGAAAATAAGAGGTTAATGTACATTTCCGAGAGATGACAATACACTTAGATTTAGCTGAATTGATTGAGAGGAGATTTTTCTTTGACAAATTAGCTATGTTTTCAAGATCAGCATAAATGCGACTTACACAATCTTCAATTATTAGTCCGAGAGGCCAGCTAATTTGAAGCTGAGCGTCATCGGCATAGAGTTGAATATTAGAGCTTGTAATGACACATGGAAGTTCATTTATATAAAGTGAAACAAGCAAAGGGCCCAAAATAGAGCCTTGTGATACTCCTGTAGGCACGGATATAAACCGCTTGTTTCCGACCAAAAAGATATGACATAAGAAGTTTTGTGGCAGAAGAAGAAAAATCAAAAAATTCAAGAGCTTATTGCAAAGACTATTGTGATCAACACTATCAAAAGCACGTGACGAATCAAGCAGTAAAAGGAAAGTTATTTGATCATTATCAATATTTTGTCTTATTTCAACTACTGTCAGCAAGGCAGTAATAAAACTATGTTTCCCGAAAACCATATTGCAAGGGTGAAAGGGCATGAGTAGCGTATAAAAAAGAATCAATTTGAATTTTCATTATTTTTTATGGATATGGGCCGGAAATCCTTTCCACCGGTATAATTTTCGCTCTCTTCCAAGCTGTAAGAAAAACACTGGTTGTTAAAATACTGTTTAAAGCGTAAGTAATATAGGGCAGTACTATTTTTAAAAATTTGGGATGAACACCATCGATCGGTTCCAACAGTGTTCCATGTGATGAAAAGTATGCTTTCAACTACTTGAACCTGGTCAATTCCGCTAAATCCGAACTTATGACTTATTTCAACGATATTATCAATAGGTAAGTTTGCCAGGGATACGATTGTATTGCATCCGATGAATGCGGTAGAGTTACAAAATTCTGAATTAGTAAATTCACATCAATAGATTTGCAAACATCACCTTGCTGTTTACCCAAATCCAAGGGATTTTTCCCACTTAAACAAGGATCAAACTAAGTTTATATCTCTTCCAGCGTTTATATGCTATGTCACGTTTTTTTATAAGTAAACGTATATCTGGGATAAACCAAGAGCGATGCCTTGATGTAAAAGTTTTAGTCCTCAAAGGAACATGTTTTTCAAAGAGGTGATTAATGTTAAATTGAAGAAAATCAATTTGCTCATTACATGAAGCCATGAAATAAATATTTTCCCACGCTATACTCCGAGCATCGCACTCTTATGTAACAGGGTTAATACGGTTGAAATCTCTGAATGTGAGAGTGGCAGGTGAACTTGTCAAGGTAAAATCAAAAGTAAGGTAAATAAGATCATGTTTTGAGAAAGCGGGTGCGGAAAACTGATCATACATGACAACTTTATTAGGTTCACTTACAAAAAAAAAAAAAACGTCGAGAAGTGTAGCAGTATATGAGCTAGACAAGGAAAGACGAATGGGTATCCGCTATACACTAGAGATCCTACACATTCAAAAAAACCCAGAACGAACAATGAACCACAAAGAAGACACCGACAATATCAGTGCAATATAAAGTGTTACCATGAAATAGTTACTGTGATATTAAATTTTAGTTTTTCTGTTATATGTATTTGTATTTGTATTTATTTTAATTTGATTAACAATATACAACAAGATAATGAATCTCTTAGATGTATTTAAATGAACAATTACCAGGTTTACATGTTTGACTAATACTTTAAATAGAATATATTACACTAGAATTTAGATTTACATATTTTTAAAAACAAGTTAAATAAAAGACAATGTAAATTAAATATAAAAAAAGGGAAAAAAAAGGCTAATTTTAATTTTAAATTAGTTTAATGAAGCTGAGAAAAACAAAGATACCCTTTCCCTGAACAGAGTTGATGAGGTTAATGTCTGCAATTCGACTGGTAGACTATTCCATAGTCGAACAACGGACACGAAGAATGATCTCTCTGCAATCGTATGTGTGAAGCGCGGCAATATTATTTTTAGGCCTCTCCTTGATTGGGCGAATCGAAGTAATTCTTCTAAGTAGCTCGGACTGTTTTTATGAATAATGTTGTGAAGTAAAATCACATTCTTACGTTTAAGATAGTTTTCAAGGCTTAAACCTAGAAGCGAGGTTTGAAAATTGGAGACACTTACGAATCGCGGAATATTAAAAATGAAGCGAAGGCAGTCATTGAACGCAACATTTAGTTTTCGCTTGCATTCAAAATCTAACTCGGGATAAACGGACGAGTTATAAATAAAAAATGGTAGTATCAAGCTTTTAACAAGATGTTTTTTTAAATCTGAATTTAAAAAGTGTGATGATGATGACGGTCTTAAAGATCTTAGTGTAAAATAAATACTTCGTATGGCATCAGAGATTGCATCACAGCATGTTAGATGATTATTTATTTGAAAACCTAAGTACTTCACTTTCGTCACATATTCAATATTTTGTCCATTCAAAGTAGTCAAAGGTAGATTTTCTATATTTATTTGTCTTCGAGAACAAGCCATACTCACTGTTTTTGAAGGGTTTAGATGAAGTTTATTAGAAACTGCCCATTTATGAATATTAGCTAAGTCCTTATTTATTTCTGTAACACAACAATCCTGGTTACACGGTTCACAAAAGTTGTAAATTATGACATCATCTGCATACATATGAACTGAGGAATGTTGAACTACATCAGGTAAGCCATTGATATATAATGAAAACAACAGAGGCCCAAGAACGGAACCCTGAGGAACTCCTGTGTTCATGTTGTAGATACTGGACGTCCCAATATCAGTTCTTATTGCTTGAGTTCTATTCAGTAAATAACTTTGCAAGAATTTTATGGCCGTCCTTGAAAAACTGAAATCATTACTTAACTTGGACAATAAAATATTGTGATCTATGCTATCAAATGCTTTTGAAAAGTCAAGCAGAACCATTATTCCTAGTTGTCCATGATCCAGAAATTTACGAAAATCTGTTGTTACCCTCAAAACAGCCGATTCACAACTGTGTTTAGCTCGAAAACCAGATTGCCATTTAGTTAAAGCGTTATTCAATTGTAAATAAGATATTATTTGGTCAGCTAAAAGTTTTTCTGTAACTTTGCTAAAAAAAGAAAGTATACTAATTGGCCTAAAGTCAGATGGTTCAATTGGATTGCTCTTTTTAGGAATAGGTAAGACTATTGCATGTTTCCATTGCTCTGGAAAAACGCTACTGTATATACATGTATTTATTATATGTAGTAACGGAGTCAGAATGACAGGTAAAATTAATTTAATAAACTTTGGAGAGATGTTATCCGAACCAATAGCATTTGATTGAATTGACTTGATAGCTTTACTTAATTCATGAGAATCAACACAGTTAAAAACGAAAGCATTGTCATGTTCACTAATATGCAAATTACATGTTGAGCTGGGAACTGGTTGATAAAATACTGACTTCATCACTTGTGGATCAATGGGGCAATTAGACGAATTTTTGTTCTCAGTAACACCAATTTCTTTTAAGTTTCTCCAAAGCTCCTTAGAACTCAAAGAAACATTTAGTTTTTGAGAAAAGTACGATCAAAGATGATAGAATACAAAGATGTCGCATCCCATACAAATTTTTGGAACCCAAAATTTTCAGGCGGGGATCTGCCAGCAGATCCCCCGACATGTTGCTAAGTCAAAATAATGTTGCGAGAGCGAAAATCCTTAAAATAAATTGATCTCTTAAAATGTTTACTTTGACAATTTTTCTCCCTGTTCTCTTTTTTATTGTTTTTCGTAATCAATTTCAAGGACATTGGCATTGGTTGGTTTTATTTTAAACAGAAATTATAAAAATGAATATGGGTAAGCAAAGAGCGATGACGAGGAAGACGGTGACGGGTGCGATGTGCATGGACATGGTGGTTGTTTTGTTTTCATTTTTTTTATCATTTGCACGATCACAAAAAAATATTGAAAGTAATCGTTGTTTAAAGGATATTTTAGTTTTCATTTTGTTGCTGTCTTGTTCATTTTTGTTTAAGTTTTCAATGTGGAATCAAAGATAATAGAATACAAAGATGTCGCATCCCATACAAATTTTTGGAACCCAAAATTTTCAGGCGGGGATCTGCCAGCAGATCCCCCGACATGTTGCTAAGTCAAAATAATGTTGCAAGAGCGAAAATCCTTAAAATAAATTGATTTCTTAAAATGTTTACTTTGACAATTTTTCTCCCTGTTCTCTTTTTTATTGTTTTTCGTATTCAATTTCAAGGACATTGGCATTGGTTGGTTTTATTTTAAACCGAAATTATAAAAATGAATATGGGTAAGCAAAGAGGGATGACGAGGAAGACGGTGACGGGTGCGATGTGCATGGACATGGTGGTTGTTTTGTTTTCATTTCATACCGGTCCATCTTTGAAAATGAATTCAATATATCATTTTTCAAGCCGAAAAAAGATAGATGTTACGTCTGTGAGCAGTATAGGATGAGCATTAAAAACTTTAGTGAGATTCCACAGGAGCTAAATGAAAAATATTTGGCGCATCAGTCACAAAAAAGGGAGGCGAGAGATAACAGAGAAACGGACAGGAGATCATCAATTCCTGTTCTTTGTTTTGATCTTCAAAATGTCCTCTCTTGCCCAAAAGCTGAAATCTCGTCATTTTTTGATCAATCAAAGCTCAATACATACAATCTTACTGCTCATCGTTCTACCAATTACAAGGTATATAAAACTTCAATTTTAATTATTTTCAAAAAGTAAGCAATGTTTTTAGGTTTATTGTGCTCTTTGGAGCGAAAATGTGATGGGAAGGAGTGGCAATGATCTGGCCAGTGCACTAATCAAAATCAAGGAAAAAGTGGTATCCGACAACAGACACTTCCATGAGTTGATTCTCTGGTCAGATTCATGTGTTCCACAAAACCGAAATTCAATAATTTCGTTTGCGTTATTAATTTTTTTGAAAAACCATTCAAGCATACCCAAAATTACTCTGCGATTCAGCACACCCGGACATTCATGCATTCAAGAAATTGATTCGGTTCACAGCGTCTTTGAACGTAAATTGAAAAATTTCGAATATTACTCCCCTGTTTCCCTTATCCGCGTTTTGCAAAAAATAGTGTACAAAAAACAAAAATTAATTTTGATTCAAATGCAATCCGAAGATTTTAAAAACTATCAACAATG
Organism: Sphaerophoria rueppellii; assembly: GCA_920937365.1. Lineage (NCBI taxonomy): Eukaryota > Metazoa > Arthropoda > Insecta > Diptera > Syrphidae > Sphaerophoria > Sphaerophoria rueppellii. The sequence goes on along the minus strand of CAKKXW010000006.1, from coordinate 6,700,983 downwards.
TTCAAAACAGTTCAACTTTAAATGTATCCCTTTCACCAAGGTGTGTGAAATCCAATATACAGACAAAATTTTTACTATTGGATTTAAAACTGATTTGTACAAGCAAGACTTTACCTTTGTTAATATTAAATTAGATAAATCTATGCGGAAATTGCCTGAAAGAATGTCAATACAAGACCTACCTAGTGTTGAAACCGAAAAAAAGGAAAATCGTTTGCCCGATGCAAAAATAAAAGCATTCAAAGCTATGCAGCCTTTTATGCCTAAAGTGGATTTCGATTTTTTCGAAAACTTAATTAAAAAAAATTCACAACTGTAAGAAAATAACTCCACTATTTTATTTATTTTATTACGATTAAATGAAGTCATTTTCGTTTGTGTTTTAATTGTAAGAATCAGAATTATAAGAATTATAAGAAAACAAATGTATTTTATACAATATTAAAAATTATGTGTTTTTAATTTTAAAAGGTTACAGTTATGAGAATGTTGTGCTTTATTGCTATTTTCATACACATTTTCAACTTACATTTTCTTGGAAAAAAGCAGATAAGAACACCTTATACTTATATATATTATATATAATAATATATATATATATATATATATAATACATATTACTACAGGTGTATACTGGAGGGTAAGCTTGAGGTAGACACCCATCCACACTTATATGTAGGTACTCGATCAGCGATTAGTAAAAAAATCTCCACTTTTGCAACACAAAATTATTTTCTCGAACTGCATGTTATTTGTACATTTCGAACACTTGGAATTTTAATTCAAAGCTACATTATATTCAAAGATTTTTTTGCAACGATGTGCCTATTTCCACGCAGTTTGTTATTATTATATAAGTTTTGTATTTTATTTATTTATTTATTTATTTATTAATCATTTAACTCCATACATAATTAAGAATTACATTCATTTTATATTGTAAAGGGAAACAATTGGTTTGAACACTTAAATTTACAAATAAGAAGATAGAAACCATAAAAGACAAGTATCTAATTAAACCAAAAAAAAACACTAAACAAAAATATTAAGAAATATCAAAATTGCATGTACTCCAGTCATTGTATATATTTTAATTAGTAGCGAAATGTTGAAATATTAAATGTTTGTATGTTCCACTAGCATTTACTCTCCTTAGATTTTGAGGGAGATTATTCCAAAGGTGAATTGCATAAACAAAAAACTGTCGGCTGCTGGCCAAAGAATGATATCTAGGTGGAACTATTGCCTTGGTTCTTTGGGAGTTATTAAATTTAATTTTAGAAAACAAATAATTTGGAGTTCTTGTTGAAATAATTTTATGTAGTGCAAGTACTGTTCTATATTTTAAAAGAGCCATCAGTGAGCAACCATTAATTTGTTTAGCATAAGTTGAAACATGGTCATATCGACCCAAATTGAAAACATATCTTGCGCAACTATTATAGGCAACATTTAACTTGGATAGTGATTCAGCGTCTAAGTTTGAAAATAATTCACAACCATAAATGACAATAGGCAACACAAAGGTCTTAATTAATTTCAATTTCACGGCTATAGGCAGGTACATTTTTGTAGGACTCAAACCACGAAGTATACAATATATTTTTGATACTATGCTATTGATATGATCTTTCCAATTCAGATTCTGATTAAAGTATATACCAAGATTCTTTGCTTTGTCTACGAACTCAATAGGAACATTGTCTATATTGAGTGAGGAAGGAAAAACATCATAATTTTGTGTTCTCCACAAAGTCATAGCTTTAGTTTTCGACGCATTCAGTTGAATTCCGTTACATTTAGACCATCGAAAAATATTATTTAAGTCAGCATTCATTTGTTCCGCTGCATAAGCATGGTGAGTCTTATTGAACTTATATATAAGTTGCGCATCATCAGCAAAAAAATGAAATTCACAATTTTTGATACACATAGAAAGGTCATTTAAATATAACATAAATAAAAGGGGACCCAAAACGGATCCTTGTGGTACACCGTTACGCACAATCATTAAGTCTGATCTACTATTATTGTCAAATACTGCTTAAGTTCTATTACCAAGATATGACGTCATGAGATTGCACATAGAGTTCTCAAAGGCGAATTGACTCCTTAGTTTATGAATTAAAATTTAATGGTTTACTGAGTCAAAAGCCTTTGAGAAATCCAGCAACACCAAGAATGCCATCAAATTGTTATCAAACCCTGAACGAATGTCATCACTTACTTTCAAAAGTGCTGTAATACAACTATGCTTGCATCTGAAACCGGATTGATGATCAGTTATCAGCTTTTGTTCATCCAAAAAGGCTTTGATCTGGTGGCTGATAATTTTTTCAAAAACCTTGCTAAGAAAAGGCAGAATAGCTATAGGTCTATAATCGGTGTTGTTAGAGGATTTGGATTTTGGAATAGGTAATATCTTAGCACTTTTCCATTTGTCAGGGAAGACACGTGTTGTTATTACAGTATTGTATATGTGAGTAATGTGTGAGCCAATAAGAGGTAATAATATTTTTATGATATTCGGGTGAACTCCATCCAATCCAACTGCCCTTGACTTTATTGAGAGTATAGCCTGTATTACGCAAAATGCATCTACGCATTGCAATGAAAACGATCGTCTACTATACGTATTCGGCATTATGTTTGGTTCAATATGAGGCTGTGAAACAGAACATGACCCAACAAATTTTTGATTTAATTCATTCAGGTTTATATCAATGTTTTTGTTTTGTTTGTTGGTACTAATACTTGTTTCGCGTATGGCTTTCCAAAAGCCCGAACTGGACGTATTTTCATTAAATTTACTATAATAGTATGTGCTTTTAGCTTTACGAATGAGAGATGTTACCTTATTTCGAGCTCGTTTAAACTCTTCATACATAAAAGGACAACGATATCTTTTCCATCTATGAAAAAGTAAATCTCGTTCCTTGATCTTATCTTTGATATATTGATTAAACCAAGGTATATCAGAGTTCCTTACTTTTTTGGTTTTCAAAGGGACATGTTTATCGAATAAATAATGAATATTCCTATTAAAGGTTTCAACTTGTAAGTTTACATCGGATGAACTGTACAGAGGTGACCAGTCAAGATAAAGGCAATCATTGAATAGGGAACACACATTAACAGATGGAAAATGACGGAATTGTACATAGTCTTCAGATTTAGGCAACGGAAACACATTTAACACAAGTATTATCATATCATGATGTGAGAATCCTGGACAACTGATTTGATCATAATGCGATATTAAATCCGTCTTTGGTACCAAGAAAACATCAATGAGAGAAGGAACTTTACTTGGAATGAAATGAGTGGGATTGGAAGTGTTCACAAACTTTAAACCTAATGATTCAATTGAGTCTGAGAACTGTTTATTTTTGTTCGCTAAAATATTCATATTTAGGTCCCCACTCACAATTATTTTGGAATAATCTGAACTAATGTCTTCGAGAATACTTCTAATTTCAGAGTGAGATGTTACGTTAGGCGCTGAGTAGATAGTTCCCACCAGTAGTTTATGAGGACCAGATGAAACTTCAACAAATATAAACTCTGATTTGTCTGATTCATTTGAGCGTTTAATGATTCTAGTTTTCAGATATTCTTTAATATACAGTGCTGCTCCCCCGCCCCGTTTAGGATATCTATCACTTCTAAATAGCTTATAGTCCTTTGATTTTAAATAGCTCATCATTCATTTCTGGTTTTGTCCAAGTTTCAGAAGCCCCAATTACATCCATGCAACCATTTTCAAACAAAAGACGCATTTCATCTATTTTGTTTACCATGCTTTGAGTATTAAGATGGCAGATACGTAATCCTATCTTGTTTTTACACACAATGTCGAGAAGAATTTTAGATTTGTCAATGCAATTTCCCAATGGTGAATAATTCCCTCCAAATTTATTATCTTGCATTAATAAAATTTTGGTTTGACACTAAAATAAAGAGAGTAAACATCAAGTGTACCACACAACAATACAAAAACAAAACGAGTAAATTAACACTTATTTTAATGAAGAACACAACAATGACATTACAAAATGAGTACTGCAAAGGATATGAATAATAAAAAGAATTTAAAGAGGAATTATATAAAAAGAAGAAATTAATTTGTAAAAATGTAAGAAAAATTAGGTTAAGCAATATTTTTTTGGGTGTTCGCTGCTTAAGGTAGTTCATTTTCATTAATATTTATGTTGATTTTGTCCAGATCTTCCATGCAGGTAATTAGTTTGGAATCTCCCCTCAGTGTTCGCACGAACACTTGTCCGTTTTTGGTATGAACAGATGATATCAATTTAGTTTTTTTCATTTTCAAAGCATTGCGTTGCAAGAGAAAGTTGAACTTGGTGAGGCTCTCGTTTAAATATATTTTGGAATCAGATGGTATTGAAATATCACGAAGAGACAACGCAGATTTCGTTTCCTTAAATCTCTTGAAACAGCACTTCAGCAAGTTATTTTTTGCACGCGGTTCGACAAACTTTATTATTATTGTGCCGTCATACGAAGAATTTTGCTCATTTGTTGGATGTTGTTTGAGCCTAAATATTGCTTTGAGAGGTGGCGTATTTCTGTTTAAAACCAACCAATGCCAATGTCCTTGAAATTGAATACGAAAAACAATAAAAAAGAGAACAGGGAGAAAAATTATCAGAGCAAAAATTTTAAGAGATCATTTTATTTTAAGGATTTTTTTCGCTCTCGCAACATTATTTTGACTTAGCAACATGTCGGGGGATCTGCTGGCAGATCCCCGGCTGAAAATTTTGGGTTCCAAAAATTTGTATGGGATGCGACATCTTTGTATTCTATTATCTTTGGTTACCAGCTCTGAAGGTTTTTGATTGAATTGACCAACCATAACCCATCCAAAAATCGTAGGAATTCTTTCCGGTGTTCGATGATCTGCTGGAATGGCTGACCCTGTAATAATGCTGAAAACCTTATCAGCACCAATCAACATATCAATTTCACTTGGCTTTGCAAACGTTGGATCTGCTAGATCATTAGCCAATTGCCTACAGTTAACATTAATGCTAGCTTGCGATGGCAATACAGATGTTAATTTTGAAATGATGAAACAATCTACTTCTACAAAACTGGAATTGTATCGAGAATGAAGGTTGACAGTAACTAATCCATTAGTTGTACCAGCTGAAGTTGATGCTATTCCTGTTATTGGAATTCGAGATCTTTTTCTTTTGAGGCCCAAGCGTTGAACTGCATGTTCGGTTACAAACGAGACTTGTGAACCCGTGTCGAGCAAAATGCGTATGGTTTGAAATGTTCCCTGGTTGTCTTGAATCCGAACAATAGCCGTGGGAAGAATTGTTTGAATAGTGCGAGAGGATTCAAGCGAATGATTGGATACAATCGTAGGGATCGGTAGTGACGATTGGGTAGTTGTCGAGGGTCTGACATCAGTAGAGTAGATTTTCGCAAAGTGTACAAGTGAGTGATGTCGAGATTTGCATGTCCTACATCGAAAATTTGACCGACATTTAAACGAACTATGACCAGGACGAAGACAATTGAAACAAAGTGAACTTCGTTTAACGAAATCACGACGAGTAGCTACATCTAGACTTATAAAATCTGAACACTGCGACAAAATGTGATTGCCCTGACATTTAGGACATATTTGTGTAGATTCTACATGGTGTGATTTAATTGATAAAGAAGACCTTTTCCGAGTTGCAGCAAGGGAATTACATGCTTCCAAATTACTACACCTTTTTTGTAAAAAGGATAAGAACTGTTCTATAGTTGCATCTTCTTGAGCTCCTTCCTTATCAGCCCAAGCCTGCCGTGTGTCTGAATCGACCTTTTGCAATTTTGGATTGAAAATCGAAAATGGCGTCAAGTGCAGTCAACGAGTGCAACAAGTGCAAAAAAAGTATTAATTTAAGTGGTAAAAATGTTATAACTTGCGACGGAGATTGCAAAAAGGCTTACCATACTGGTTCGTCTTGCTCTGGATTATCAAAGCAGAAGCTGGCAGACATCCTGAGGGATAAATCGGTTTGGTTTTGTATCAACTGCAAGGCTTCGAGGGATCGTCGGCGCAGTAGCATTATGCCACAACAACATCAACGGCGAGACTCGATCTCTTCAACAGGTAACAATAGTATTAACCCAGATCCATCAATATCCAAAACTGGTGGTATAACAAATAACCAGCTTTCCGAGAAACTTGATAAAGTTCTTAAACTTCAAGTTAATTTGGAAGCTGAGATCACTTCACTAAAAAAAATTGTTGCAGACTACAAAAATATCACGAATAATTTAATCGAAGAAAACACCAATATCCAAAATGAATTACAAATACTAAAAGAAAAATTTCACACATATAAGCAAAACGTTGAAAAACACAAACAGAATTCTCTCAACTACAGCTTATGTTTTTCTGGAATTCCTAAACAACCGAATGAGAATTTAATATCTGTCGCAATAGAAATTTCAAAATCACTTGATATTGACATAACACCGAATAATATTAAGGAAATTTCTCGTAATCGACCAACCGCCACCGACGATGAAAACAATGATAACATAACATCAAAAATAATGATAGAGTTCTTTGAAAAAAGTACTCTCGACAACATAATGAAAGCATACAAGAAAAACAAAAGAGAAAAGAAATATTTGACCACTGGTATCGTTTTCAACAACAACACGTCACAGCCAATATACATAGATGAAATATTGACTAAATACAACAGTTACTTGTTTAAGAAAGCGAGAGATTTAAAACGGCAAAAAAAAGCTTGCATTTGCGTGGGTTCAGAATGGAAGAATATTAGCGCGCCTCACAGACACCGGTCCGATCAAAGAAATTCGTAACACTGATTTCTTTAATGAACTGTGAGGAGCAATATGTTCCATTCTCACCACATAATCCTCTCTTTGAAAGTATAAACAACATACATTTATCTGCTCAAAGTACTGCTAAGATCTTGTACATCAATGCCAGATCAATAAAAAATAAAATCGATGACTTGGAAGCAATGCTTAAATTCTTTAAAGATGAGATCGACGTGATTTGCATTTCGGAAAGTTGGCTCTATGATTTTAACGAAAGATTTTTTAACATTCAAAATTTTTCTAAAATAACAGCTTGTAGGCCAAATAAAGAAGGGGGTGGAGCAGCTATATTTATTTCAAATAAACATTCTTTTACGCAGCTTTTCTCACAAAGCGATGATTCAGACAGTATATGTGCAGTAAAAATCAACATCTATGGATATTTTATTGAAGTAATGTGTGTTTATCGACAACCATACAGCATAGTTCACCAAAAAGAAAAATTTCTCTCAACCTTAGAAAAATGCATCTCCAAGCTATCTAAAAAAAACTCGTTCATAGCTTTTGATTTCAATGCCGACATTTTATATAAAGGCGATTTTGAGATGAAATACTTAAATTTACTAAGAATGTCTGTTTTTTTTAATATAAACAAAACTATACCAACACATAAAAAAGCAAACATTGACCACTTCTTTGTAAATGACCCAAAACAAGCTGTATAAGCACACCATACGAAACACGATCTTTTCGACCACAACGTTATAGTTGTAGAAATTACCAATACCTCTTTTAGAAAAACATCTCAGAGGAATATCACAAGCTATGTTTATATACCAAACTATGAAAAGTTACGATCTGAGCTACAAAAAAATGCAATAAAACTGTCCAGACTTATGACTTCTGAAGAAATGTACCGGAACATAATTGAAAAGCTTAACTTTTGTATACAAAAAACTTCAAAAAAAATCAAGGTTAGAAACGGTAATACTAAAAACAAGTGGCTGAATGCTGAGATCATGAGCTTAATAAAAGAAAAGAATACGTGGAATGGAAAATTGCGTAAGAATCCTTCAAACATTCTTCTTGAGAGAAAATATAAAGATATCAGAAACCATCTGACTTCCAGAAAACGACAAATTAAATCTGAATACTTTGGTAAGATTTTCGAAAATGATCTGCATAATAGTAGAAAAACATGGCAAAATATTAACAGTTTGGTTTTCAATACAACAAAGAAGAACGTAGAATGTCCATTGCTAAAGACTTCATCATGTGATGCCAAAAAAACCAAATTAAATGAATTGAATACTTTTTTTGTAAACATCGGTCAATCATTAGCCTCAAAATGTTATTCTACTGACATTGTAACTCCTAATATATCAAATACGCTCTTTAAATTGACTCCAACAAAATCGTTTTCAATCAACCGAAAAATTTCATCATTAAACTTGTCGAAAGCAAGGGATACAGACAACATATGTACGACGCTTTTAAAAGAATGTAAAAATGAACTCTGCTTTCCCATTTCCATGTTAATCAACAAGTCTTTTGAGGAAGGAAAAGTAGAAGACGAGATGAAAATAGCCAAAATTATACCAATCTTCAAATTTGGAGACACATCTGACCTAAACAACTACCGACCGATTTCAATTCTGCCAGTTCTGTCCAAAGTGATCGAAAAAGCTACCAACGAACAATTGCTCGAATACATAAGCAAAAACGACTTAGAAACCCAACATCAGTATGGCTTCCGAAAACAATCTAGCACTATCACAGCACTCATTGATATGGTATCTTATCTGCAAAGGACAAAAGACGAACACAACAACACAAGCGCTCTTTTTATTGACTTATCAAAAGCATTTGACACTGTGGATCATAGCATTTTGTTACGCAAACTATTTTGTTTCGGAGTAAAAGGGGCTTCGTACAACTGGTTCAAGTCTTACCTCGATAATAGAAAGCAATTTGTGAGCTCTGATGGCTATAGAAGTGATGAGCAGAATATTCATTTTGGGGTGCCACAAGGAAGCATACTTGGTCCAACACTTTTCTGCATATATATCAATGATCTTACGAAAGCACGTCTCAAAGGACAACCGATACTGTTTGCAGACGACATATGTCTTATGTACTCCGAAAAATCAACGTTCGACCTTGAAACTCATATGAATAGTGATTTAGCTGTTATCTATAATTGGATGGGTATGCACAAACTATCCTTAAACGTGAAGAAGACTAAGTATATCATGAATAGCAGAACAGATAACACTATTAACATTATTTAAGTACTTGGGACTATGGGTTGATTCGTCCTTAAATTGGAAACACCACATTAGCAATCTATCCAAAAAACTTGCTGGAATAGCAGGCATTTTTGGAAGATTACAAAAAATTATTCCAAACAGCTTAAAGAAGCAGGTATACTTTGCACTTTTTCACACCCATCTTACTTATGGCATTGATGTCTGGGGTTCAACCTTTCAATACCTCAAACAAAACCTACAAGTTATTCAAAACAAGGCACTAAAAAACTTGTACGGTCTTGACAGGCGGACAAATACAACAACGATATACAATGAAATGCAGATCCTGATGGTACAAGACGAAGCTGAAATGAATATGGTTACCCATGTTCACAAAATCACGAAATCATCCGTTCATACAAATACTACACTCACAGAAAGAAACAACCACATTCCGTACAACATAAGAAGTGGACGTCAGTTACATCAACTTAAACCAACAACAACCCGTTATGGAACGAATTCAACACTCTACAAATCAATCGAACTCTACAATAAACTTCCGAGTCAATTTAAAGATTTTAAAGTCAATATTTTTAAACTCAATGTTAAAAAAATGCTTCTAAGTAGATACATGTAATGTTATTTTATATACTTTGCCAAATATTGCAATCTTGCAAGCAAATATTTCCGAAATTTCTCTTTAATCGTTTTTTTTTTGTTCTTACTTTTCAAATTGTTTGTATTTATTAGTCATGTTTAACTATTGTTTCATCGTCATTTTACTTTTACTTGCACTTGTTACATCTTTTTTTTGTTAACTTTCAATTGACATACATATTTTCAAAATCTAAAATTGTAAACATCTAAACAGCCTTTTCATGAGATTGTTCTCAAAGGCATTTAAATACATAAATAAATAAATAAAAAAATAAATAAATAAATAGCAAATAGATAAGCCATGGATCCCGGCTTTTTGACTGTGGTGCATTCAATCCGCGAATAACCTCGTCTGCTCCATCGGTTATCTTACGAAGTACATTCAAATTTTCTGTAGCTGACGACGGCAACGAAATAAAGGATTCAACAAACGCTTGCACAATAAAGTTTTTTTTGTCATATCTAGCTTCTAACCGATCCCACGCCTCTTCATAATTTTCTTCAGAACACAGCATGTGTTTTAATAAGCCCGCGGCACTTCCCCACAGAAATGACTTGAGATATTGAAAAATTTGCGAACCAATCAAGTTTACATTCCTGTTAACAGCACACAAGAAAAGATCTTTAAATTCTGGCCAATTTTCATAATTTCCATCAAAGACTGGAATATTAGCAATAGGTAGTTTAACTGACGATTTTTGTGAAGCCGAGTTTAATGTTTGTAAAAACGAGGATTGCTGATCTGCTAGTTTTTGTATACATAATTCATTTGCTGCTTTATTCTGAGAACTCAGCTGACGAATTTGATAAGTCAAAATTGAATGAGCTTTTAAGTATTTTTCCTCGTATTCTTCAACCTCGAGACCTGGGTCTATAAAATTCTCGTCTTCGCAGTAGTTGCATGATTCATTGTTTAAAGTTTGAAAATCTAACCATGATTGAGTGAGCCTTTGTAATCGTATTTCAAGTTCTGATAGACTAGCATCTTCAGGTAACTCGCTGCACGTGTTAATGCTGATTTTGTATGCCCTCGTCTGATTCTTATAGAATTCATTGCAATTGGAATTCAAGATTATTTCAATGGTATGACAAAAAACACGTGTTTAAATGTATGTACCAAACATTTAAATATACGCGCATAAGTTTTATACATCAAACGTTAACTACACCAAATTATAAGTTCTATTCAAATTTTATTGCATGTATTCATAAAAAAAAAATCATCATAAGCTGCCATGTGCAACGATTAGCGGATTCACTTTTTTTTTTTGTTTTTTAATGTCTTACCACGCAATTAACACACATATTCAATAAACCAAAAAACAACTTTTTTTCAAAATATCTGGCTTCAGAAGGACCATTTAATGTTTTCAACAAAAAAAAAAAAATAATTATTGAAATTTTAATTTTTTTTACCAGCAGTTATTTATTTTTAATGTGAAGTGCGTGACGATCAAAAAGCGAATGAACAACTTAAGCAAAGTAGTTAAGCTTTAGAGATCTAAGCTAGTTGTCTGCATGTACATGTTTAGTATTAAGTTACTGTAAGTTAATCGTTATAATGATAGAAAAATTAAGAGAGATAGCGTTATATTTTAATACAAAAAGAATAAGAAATTGAATTGAATATTAGCCGTTACATTTAAGAGAATATTTCACAAATTTACAGAAAAAATAAAACATAGAATTAAGAGAAGGGTATGTCGACGAAGTTTGGCAAGACATATAATTTCATTTCAAAACACCCACCATCAGCAACATTTATATCAACATCAATACCACCAGCAACATTAATATTCTGCGATCGAATTTCATTTAAATCCCTCTCTTTATTTGCATAGGAAGATTTTGAAATTAATTGAGACAAATTCGTGAATCGTGATACAAATTGGCCTCTTTTCCGCATCCTCTCTTATGTATACTCTGCCAGATCTTGTGATCACAGAATGAAAACTTTTATTTTTTCGAAGATCGTTTGCCTTTCTGAAGAGCATATGATTTTGTTTTGTTAGGCTTTCATATACTCTCACAAATTTATTACTGTTTCCAAGTCCAAGGTCATGTAATGTAATTGATCGCGAATTTGTTTTGTAATACTCAGAAGCTTTTCTAAGCAAAAAGTTTTTCTCAAATTCATGTGGTAGTCTAATTATGATAGCACTACTGTGTACATTTTTTTGCGGTTTCGTGCGTAGTGTATAAATCGGTCGAATGGGAGAAATGTTTAGTTTTGTGCAAAAAGTGTTGAAAATGTCCTCGAGATTTTCGTTTTTTATAATGGGTATTCCATGAAGAACAAGATCGCCAGCAATCAGTTTCCGCGATAGAGAATCGATTTGTGATCTAAGATGAGTGTTGTCATTTTCAAGTGTTTGTGTTTTTATAATAGAAAGCTCTTCGTGCAAAGTGTCAATTTCAAGACACCGGCTTTCGAAGCTCTCTAGCTTGCATTCGGTATTGAAAGCTAATTGATTAATAGACCCATATCTTTCATTAAAGTCTTTTTCCAGAGTTTTTATTTTCAAGTTAAAGTTGTTTTCAATTTCCTTAAATCTTTCATCAAAAGTGCGCGAAATTTCATCCAATTCGTTTTTTATTGTTGTTTGGAATGTGTTGGTTAGTTTTGTTGCTAAGCTGTTCAATTTGGATTCAATCGTATCCCAAAAACTCGACGAGGACGATGCTCCAAAAGGAGAGCATGAAGGAGGCATCCGAGATGGAGATGGAGAGGATTCAGCAAGGTTGGAGCGTAAATTTCGTTTCCCAGTTTTGAGGTTAGAGTTTGCCATTTCAAATTTAATAATTTAAATTCAATTTTAAAACAATATAAAGTAATGACCGTCTTTAAAATCGATGAAAACCAAACTGGGTCTGACAATATTAAAGTTTTCAAAAAATTTTAACAAATAAAGATGACTTTTTATACGATTTTAACAAATTTATTGTGGAGCCGAGTTAAATCACTACACTCTGTTTGACATTTTTTTATATGTTTTGCTTGTCAACTTTATTAATTGTCTGTGCTAGTTTTTTTCTAAATTATTCAAAAATTAATGTAATATCAAATTAAATAGTAAGTAATTAACCACAAACATCAATTTGTAAACAAATTAACAATTATTGTTACTTAAATCAAAAGGTTTTTAATAAAAGTCACCCCTGAAGATGCCGAAAAACAACCGGAGAAACGTTGGGAAAAGAATGAATTAATTTAATTTTTTAATTGCATCAACAAATCTTGGAACATTAAGTCCAATAATGACCTTAACACATTTTGAATAGTTGAACTCAAGTTTGGTATTATATTGTCTGCTGAGGTTTAAGGCGATGTCGAAGGCAGGATGATGACGTCCCGAGTCGTTGGTCACTCCAGTTGCCGCAGGCAATAAGAGGACATACTGTCAGTAAAAGATATCTCATTCACACTTGAAGCATTGTCACCATCCGCAGAACATCGAGTGGACACTTCGAATGCCGTACAAGATCCCGCAAGGTGCTATAAGTCTGAAATCGAATGAGAAAAGAACGTCTAAGAGATCCAAGCTATGCAGAATTTTAGACAAACTACCTTCTTCCTTTGCTCCAAATATTCTTGATCAACTTATACTAGCTCTTGGCCAAGCCAGCTTTGTTTTTATTAGCTGCAGTTTCCAATAATGTTCAATTTAATAAAAATATATGTATATATGTCCTCTATGGTTTAAACGTTGTCTATTAATGCCATTGCATTAACCAACCTGCACGACACCACTTCGATAACGGATTCAGGCTGATCGATTTTGATGCGGGGCGAAATGTTATGGTAGCAAGCACCTGGTTCCCTGATCTCAACATCCATAAAGGTACATGGAGATCTCTTGATCAATCAACCGTCAACCAGATTGATCACATTGCGATCGACAGAAGGCACTTGTCCAGCATTTTAGATGTTCGAACTTTCCGAGGAGCTAACATCGACTAGGACCACTACCTCGTCGTAGCCAAGGTTTTGCTACGAATATCCCGACAACGGCCAAAACAAGGAAATGCTGCAAGAAAATTCGACTACGGACGGCTACAATCGCAAGAGATCGCCAGATCCTTCTCTGATTGAGTGTCAAGTAACTTCTTAAGGAGTCCAATGCCGCCAACATCAAGTATCGAAGACCAGTGTCAACATTGCCAGAGAGCAGTTAGAGATGCCACCTCTAATGTGCTGGGTTTCACACAGCCACCAAAACGAAACCCCTGGTTTGACGAAGAATGCAGGCAGGCCCATGCAGCCAAGCAGGAGGCATACAAAGCGGTGCTGCATAGAAGGACAAGAGCTGCTCGTGAGCTCTACGAACGAAAGAGGAGAGAGGAACGCCGGCATCTCAGAAGAAAAAATGTGCACGACTGGGTCGTACGAACTTGCTCCTGCATGCTAAAACTAAATATTTATGATTACTTAAATTGCAAAAAGTAGTGTTAAAATAAGAGATATACTTTAAGCAATTCTGATTACACTCTTACTTACAGCTTACACTTAACTCACAAAAAAAAAACTCAATATATAAAAATAATTAGAATTCATTAAGAAAATTAAAATTTGAAAATGAACCTCGTAAAAACATTTCATTCCAAAAATTTAAATTCCAAACAAATTCAAACCTTATTTTTGATTTATTGAATTTTTTTTTTGAAAATCGTCGGAGCCGTTTTTTTTTAAATTAATTTTTTATATATAAAATTTTTCAAAAATGTTTTAAAATTAATTTGGGTATGCAGTTCTTAAGACCATGTAAATATACATATTATACTCCAATTCGGATTTTTAAAATTGATCCGTTTTTGAGATACAGAATTTTGAAAAAAAAAGTTAAAAATATTTTTTAAAAATCCAAAAAAAAATTTTAAATTCTTTTGAAAACAAAATATTATTTGAACAATATATACGTACTTTCGAAAAAAAACTTACGCTGATCGGACTTTCAGTTTTCGAGAAAATCTAATAACAAAAAAACGGTTCTATGGGAGGTACCGTTTCGGAGCAATACAAAATTTTTTTTTTACATAAAATACATGAATGTTTAAAAAAATTAAACTCGAGAAAGTTTAAAAAAAATCTATCGGGCCGTTTTGGAGAAAAAAAAATGTTTTGGTTTTTGGCCAAAAAAATCGTATGGTGGCTACCCTAAATTTTGATCTTAAAACAAAAATAAAAAAATTGGGATATGACTTTTTGCTCAAACCTCTAATTTTCAAATTTGAAGTCAATCGGACCAGTAGTTAAGCCTGTAGATGCCTGTAAACTTTCCGACAGACAGACAGACGGAATCGCCGGACCCACTTTTTTCGACTCCTCTATCATCGTAATGTCATATCTCATCCTCATCTCAAATTTTTTTTTTCTTACGAATTCAATACTTGCCATATATTCTATATGTCGCAAGTAAAAAGAGAGAGCATGAGAAGCGTCGGATCGAGGATGTTGAGAGAGCCAACAGCAGGAATGAAGTTCGGAGGTTTAACCGAAAGGTTAAACAGCTGGTTCAAGGTCATCGATCAAGAACCGATGCCTGCAGAGATAAACAAGGGAACATCATAGTAGAATCGCAGTCAATGCTGGGGATTTGGAAAGACCACTTCTGTAGATTGTATAACGGCGACGACGAACAAAACACCGCCGTCAGGCAGAAGCCTTTCATCGGACACGATGATAGCCAACAATTCCGTGAACCCGACCTAGAAGAAGTGAAAACCGCAATATCACGGCTGAAATTCAACAAAGCCGCTGGAGCAGATGGACTAGCTGCTGAGCTGTCCAAAGCAGTAGGCGACGAGTTAGATAGGAGCCTGCACCAAATCATCTGTAAGATATGGTCAGAGTAATGCATGCCAGATGAATGGAACCTCAGCATTGTTTGCCCGATCCTAAAAAAGGGAGATCCTCTAAACTGCGCCAACTATAGAGGAATAAGTCTACTAAACATCGCCTATAAGATCCTCTCTGTGAACGTCTGAAGCCTTTCGTCAACAATCTGATTTATCCTTATCAATGTGGCTTCAGGCCAGGAAAGTCAACCATCAATCAAATTTTCACGTTGCGGCAGATCCTGGAAAAGACCTATGAAATCCAAATCGATACCCACCACCTTTTCATCGATTTTAAGGCCGCGTATGACAGCATCTACAGAGACGAACTGTACAAAGCTATGTCTAGTTTTGGCGTCCCTGCCAAGCTCGTTCGCTTGTGCAAAATGACGATGGAGAACTCACGCTGCTCCATCAAGGTTGCCAATGAGCTTACGGAATCTTTCGGCGTCAAAAAAGGATTCAGACAAGGCATGCACTGTCATGCGATTTCTTTAATATCGTTCTTGAGAAGATAGTGCAGAACTCCAACGTCAACACCAGAGGCACTATCTTCCAAAAATCTGTTCAACTTCTCGCGTTCGCCGATTATATTGATATAATGGAAAGAACACAGGGTGATGTCAATGGCGCCTTTGCAGGCCCGTAGCCAGAGTTGAATTTAAGGTAGGGCAACGGTCATATTAGGTAGGGCATTGGTAAATTTTATATTTCGGTTATTCCATTATAACTTTGGGGGCATTTTGACGCATGTTATGCAGTTAATCCGTTAAAGAAGCAATCTTTTTTCTTGAAACTTGGTGAGTCGTAAGGGCTCATAATAACGTTGGTGTTCTAGAAGTTTCACAAAAAACTAATTAAAATTATGCTATTACCGTCTTTATCTGGGTATAATTTGGCTTTATGATAAGACGTTTAGTTTCACCAAGTTTCGCGAAAATAGATCGATTCTTATAAGAGATAAACAACCGCCAAAATGCCTTCTCCGTTACCTTGGTATGGCTGTTTTGATCTGATGTAAGAAAGAATCAAAATAATAAAGTGCAAGGCATTAAGATATTCAAGTTTAAATATTTAACTGTTTTTCCAAATCAATACTAATACAGGGTGATTCACGAGCGTTGTGCCAAAAAGCTACAGCGTGTAGGTTGAGTTGAGACAAGAAAAAAAACGTATGGGAGGGGGGGGGTCTATTCCCCCCCATTTAGCCAGGAGGGGCAATTTTCTGAAAAATTGACTTATTTTATAAAAAAAAATATTAAAAATCAACGGCTTCGTTTACAACACCGTGTTGTACCTTTTTGAAAAGCCAGAAATGTCTTTTTGGTTTTTCATTTGGTTTTAAAATTAAATTGTTTTAACGAATAGTTTAAAAACTATTAATTCTCAAATTCAAAATTTTCAAAAAAAAACCAAAAAAATCATTTTTGAACCAAGTTTTTTCAAAATTTTATGTAATTAAGTACTAACTTTGTTTTCAAAATTCAATGCCATTGTTAATTTTTAGTCGAAAACAGAAAACCGATTGCAAAAATGTCTTTTCGTTTTTGAGAAATAAAAAAAGACCAGGACCACTTTCTTCTAAGAAAATCTTTGTTTTTATTATTATTATTACCTATCTCGACTTTTAGTTTTATTAATTTATTATGACACATTAACCTTTCTTTTAATATTTGTTCTGTAATTGGAATTTTATCAGGCCTCAATAAAGTAGAAAAGTATTGGATTTTCCCTGGATTAATCATTTTGTTCATTGATATCCACTGAAAACTGAACTGAAATTTTTCTTATTATGCCTGGGGGCCGCGGCCACCTGTCGGTGAAGGGTTCTACCTGTTAGGAGCTTAAGATGGTTAAACCGCAATTTTTCTTGAATGAAAAAACAATAAACCGTAGCAGAAGTGCATGTCCGTTAACTCTTCTCGAGAGTATGAGTTGACATTGTTATGTGTTGATGAGTCAATATTTCAATTGGAAATGGTTGTTTACTAAATATGCGATGCCTTTTATTCACCTTTAGGTCTTTTCGTTCAAGAAAAATTGCGGTTTAATCCTCTTAAGCTCCTAGCAGGTATAGCCCTTCACCGACAGGTGGCCGCGGCCCCCAGGCATAATAAGAAAAATTTCAGTTCGACTAAAAATTAACAATGGCATTGAATTTTAAAAACAAAATTAGTACTTAATTACATAAAATTTTGAAAAAAACTTGGTTCAAAAATGATTTTTTTGGGTTTTTTTTGAAAATTTTGAGTTTGAGAATTAATATTTTTTAAACTATTCGTTAAAACAATTTAATTTAAAAACCAAATGAAAGAAGATATTTCTGGCTTTTCAAAAATGTACAACACGGTGTTGTAAACGAAGCCGTTGATTTTTAATATTTTTTTTTATAAAATAAGTCAATTTTTCAGAAAATTGCCCCTCCCGGCTAAACGGGGGGGAATAGACCCCCCCCTCTTTCTTGTCTAAACACAACCTACACGCTCTAGCGTTTTGGCACAACGCTCGTGAATCACCCTGTATATAAGGTAAGACTTTTGTTTGTTTGTCGGTTGTATGTTTGTAGTCGATAATAAATGTTGTCGAATGCTTCGCCTATGCACTGAATGTGCAATAGGAAGTTCTGAAAATAAAAGAAATAATTATAAATAACAAAAAAACATTGATTTTAATTTATTTACTCGAACATTTTTTTTTTGAAATTAGGAAATTGACAGCAGTCATCAATTTTTTTGAAATATCTCTCTATTTTTCATTTCATTTCCTATTCATTCTTCTGTATTATATTTAAGGCTGAAGTTTTACTTAAGCTTTTGGACCAAGACTATGTTTACACGCGAACTCTTGGGCAAGATTTTCTGCGCTTGAAAATTCCGCTTTATGAATATTGGGTCTCGGTCAAAATTAAACCTGTGTCATTCGCGGATATGTAATGGTAGGTGCATTGGTTTTCAAATGAAAAACTGGAAAATTTCAAAATGGGTTTCGAATGGAAAATAGATTGTTATTGATGAAAAACTCGGAAAACCAAAAACTATGCGAGAGCACTAAAAATTTCAAGACCTAAAATCAAGTTTTTTCATACAATTTTAGGTGCATTTTAACAATATATGTGTGGATTATAACTATCCTGGAGTTGCTCTGGAGGATGGCGAGACAAAGTTCGCAGGGTCGGCTAGTAAATTATAGTTACAAAGCACAGAAATAGTAAAATATAAAATATTAATACTATTCTTTAAAATAACTGAGTTTTTCGATTGCTAAAATTATTAAATACACGAAGGACTTCAATGAGGTCTACTGACTTAGTTCTTTTTTTTTCAAACGCGAGAAATACAAAGCCAGCCTTTCTTTCATGTCGCATTGACATCCTCTGGGGCCTATTGTCTATTGATGACAGTTAAAGTTGAAATTTGAAAAAGTGGATTCACATACTGCTGTGCAACACTCTTAAAGTCGCTAGACGCTACCGACGCAAAAAGTTCGTATGTAACTTTAAAGGCCTCTCGCTGCGTGTACAAAATCTGCATTAGGTTTTCGATTTTGTCTTCGAGCCTACTTAAATAATTTTTGACAACAGAAGCCTCTTCTTTTTTTGGAATTGTTATACCTGAAAAATCAATTGAAATAACTGAATAACATTTGCTGAATCTTAACTTCAAGAATAATGTATTAAAGATTACAGTTTATGCAGACGAAAAAATTGATATATGGCTTGGAGTGAAAAACAGCTTACTCCACTCTTACACTCCTGGTGCCTTCAGTGTGGTCCCACCACACTGAAGGCACCAGCTTTCGAATACAAAAAATGTGCACGACTGGGTCGTACGAACTTGCTCCTGCATGCTAAAACTAAATATTTATGATTACTTAAATTGCAAAAAGTAGTGTTAAAATAAGAGATATACTTTAAGCAATTCTGATTACACTCTTACTAACAGCTTGCACTTAACTCACAAAAAAAAACTCAATACATATATAAAAATAATTAGAATTCATTAAGAAAATTAAAATTTGAAAATGTTGAAAATGTACCTCGTAAAAACATTTCATTCCAAAAAATTTAATGCCAAACAAATTCAAACCTTATTCTTGATTTATTGAATTTTTTTTTTGAAAATCGTCGGAGCCGTTTTTTTTTTAATTAATTTTTTATATATAAAATTTTTCAAATATGTCTTAAAATTAATTTGGGTATGCAGTTTTCAAGACCATCTAAATATACATATTACACTCTAATTTGGATTTTTAAAATTGATCCATTTTTGAGATACAGAATTTTGAAAAAAAAAGTTAAAAATATTTTTTTTTAATCCAAAAAAAAAATTTAAATTTTTTTGAAAACAAAATATTATTTGAACAATACATGCGTACTTTCGAAAAAAAACTTACGCTGATCGGACTTTCAGTTTTCGAGAAAATCTAATAACAAAAAAACGGTTCTATGGGAGGTACCGTTTTGGAGCAATACAAAAAAAATTTTTTCACATAAAATACATGAATGTTTAAAAAAATTAAACTCGAGAAAGTTTAAAAAAAATCGATCGGGCCGTTTTGGAGAAAAAAAAATGTTTTGGTTTTTGGCCAAAAAAATCGTATGGTGGCTACCCTAAATTTTGATCTTAAAACAAAAATAAAAAAATTGGGATATGACTTTTTGCTCAAACCTCTAATTTTCAAATTTGAAGTCAATCGGACCAGTAGTTAAGCCTGTAGATGCCTGTAAACTTTCCGACAGACAGACAGACGGAATCGCCGGACCCACTTTTTTCGACTCCTCTATCATCGTAATGTCATATCTCATCCTCATCTCAAATTTTTTTTTTTTACGAATTCAATACTTGCCATATATTCTATATGTCGCAAGTAAAAAACAGACGTGTTGATAACATCTTCCTTTTTGGAAGTCGGTTGAAAAAGAAAATATTTCTAAATGTGTTAATAAATCCAAGACAACATAAAGCTATTTTTTAGAATCCATACTATTAAATGAAATGAAAAAGAATTTGAAAAGATTTCAAAGCTTTTTGTAATTTTAATCAAATATGTAAATCATATATATGTGGAGTTAGGAGGTGGCAGTTAACAGGTTTGCACTCTTAACCGACGATATTATTCATTTATCAAAAATATGGAAACAAAACGTGGGACACTTTTGAAGGTTGGGCATTTTTAAGGTAGGGCATTTCAGATTTAAGGTAGGGCATTGCCCCTCAATGCCCCCCCCCTGCCTACGGGCCCGCGCCTTTGTAAGAATTGAAACAGAAGCGGCAAAAATGGATTTAACGGTAAATGAGGGAACAACGAAGTATATGCTGTCTTCGAGGAAGGACACCCAACACCGACGGCTCGGCGGCCAGAACGTCACAATAGACGCATATAACTTCGAGGTAGTAGAGGAGTTTGTCTACCTAGGCTCCGCTATAAATACGGGCAATAACACCAGCGCCGATATCAGACGAAGAATAACTCTTGCTAATCGCTGTTTCTTTGGGATAAGAAAGCAATTGACTGGAAAAGCCCGCTCCCGAGCAACTAAGGTAAAACTGTTCAACCCACTCATCATCCCGGTCCCGTTGTATGGTGCGGAAGCATGGACCTTGACAAAATTGAATGAAAGTGCCTTAGGCTGTTTCGAGAGGAAAGTTCTTCGGGTCATCTTTGGCCCCGTGAGCATTGAAGGGGAATGGCGAAGAAGATATAACAGCAAACTTTACGGATTGTACAACGACATGGACCTAGCCAGAAGGGTCAAGGTCCAGAGACTCAGATGGCTCGGTCATTTAGAGCGGATGGAAACCAATGCTCCGGCCCGGAAAGCCTTCGACACTATTCCCGAGGGATGTAAGAGGAGAGGAAGACCACGACTCAGGTGGCGCACTCAAGTGGAAGAGGACCTCAATCAACTTGGAGTGCAAAACTGGAGACGACTAGCTAAGGACCGAGCTTGCTGGCGGAGACTGTTGATTGAGGCCCAAGTCCACAACGGACTGTAGCGCCACTTTAAGTAAGTAAGTATTAACCAACCAGAAAAACCTAATATTTACGCTGGGAAATTAAAAACAATACCACTATATTTAAAATTAGGATTTTATTTTCATTTTGAGTTTTTTTTTTTTAAATTATTATATTTATGTTATTCTTTTTCCACATAATAATCCCATTCAATCGTAAATTGATCATTATCGTCAGTTTAACTGTTATTTAAATTCGACATTTGTAAACAGAACATTAGAAAGTCATGCAAATGATGTGATAACATTGCATTTATATTTTGCTGTTTTTTTTTTATATTTTATTTGTTCTTCATTTAGGATATAGTATGGCTAGCTAGCTACCTTTCCGTTAATATAATAATTACTATTCTTTGTATTTATAATTAATTTAAATATTTGTAATTTTATCATATTAAATTAATATGTAAAATGTGCATGTATTCGTATGGTTCGCCATACTTTCTTCTCATGTTTATACATTATTATGCATTTATATATTCATTTTAATAACAACTTTATCGAGAATACTTTACAACAATACGCATGGTTATTTTAGTAGGTAATGCGTGATATTTTTTTGTTTTATTTGCTTCCATATAATATTATAAGATTAATTTAATACCTTGCATTAGTTCTTATAACTTCTATTTTATGTATGTAATGTTTTTTTATTTTAATTTAACTGATACGTTTAATTTTTGCATTTTACTGATAAGTTTAATTTTTAATAAATTTCGCACCACATTTTCAATATATATAGTTGAGAGGTTTATATGTATTATTATCATAAACTATATTAAAATAAGAAAGCTTGCTTTTGTCAAATTTCCAATTTTCGGTTAACTTTGTGTATTTTTCTATGTTTTATAAAGTGATTGTTTTGTAACCCTTTATGTATGTGTATATATTTTGCTCTTTAATAATTTTTTTAATAATTTTTAAATATATAAATATAAGCTATTAAAAATGTTCAGTAATTTTTATTTATTTTATATTTTTATTAATATTGGTAAGTCTTGCAATTTATTTTGTTAACATTTATACATATTTATATATAGATAGATGGTTTCTTAAGAACTGATTAGTTTAAAATTTTAATAACATGGGAACTTTAAGTCATCATTAATTAACTATTGTGCAAAGAACTAATATATGATTTTTGTTTTCATAAGAAAATTTCCCAACCCGTTGAACTGAGGTTATATCCCCACTATCTTAAAAATTAAGAGCCACAAATTTTGATTTATTATTAGAATTTCAAATATGTAGTGCAATAAATGTATTTCTATCCTCTATATTTTCTATACGATATTTCAAAAATAAGATTTTTCTTTTTCTTGTTAATCCTATAAGTATTTCATTTACATATCATTGTCATTGATAAATATTATATTATACTATTATATATACTATTTACAAATACCTACAAGAAAACAAATAATTAATGTATTACCACATGCATAATACTTATTGACGCTTTCAAATAAATTTGCATTATATTGAATAATTCGTGTATTACATGTACGTTATTTGATAATAATTATTATATTTATTCACAAAAACAAATATTCACTTGTTTTGATAGCATCAACATTTACAAAGCTACATTGGAATTAAAATTAAACCCCTCCGTAGCTTTAAAATAAGTTAACAATTGGTTTAATGAATTTGTGGAAAATTTTATTTATTTTGTCATATTTGAATAAATCATATAACTAATATATACATTATTAATTTTTTTGCTATTTGGACCGCGCATTATTTTGTTCATGTTATTTGTGTTTGTTGTTTAAAATATACGTTTGCATTTATTTAATAAATAATAATGAAGCCAATCGCAGCAATCCAAATTAATTTAATTAGAAACCTATAATAGGTGTGTTTTTTTTTGCACGCTTATATACGCCTTAAATGAACAGTGCAAAAAAAAAAACGACAATTTTTTTGTTTTAGCAATGTGGCACACTAGTGGGAGATGTGAAAACGCCAGGAGAAAGAAGAAGACGTCGTCAGTGGAAATTTTTATTCAGAGAACAGAAAAATCTTCTTCTCAAAGAAGCAAACCGAGTGAATGATGAAAAGAGATCTGGGCCAAATCACCGCTTCAGTGAACGAGTCTCAGTCTCATCAGCGATCGAACGAACGAGTAACCACTTTTGGATGATGTCATTTGATTGGTCACGTATCGTTTGGGAATTAAAAATTGTAATAGTCTTTATTCTACTACATCGAGTCCTTGAGTCTCTGTTTATTTTGAACGAGTCTTGAGTGGTTTGACAGGTAAATTTATGTTGTTCCGTGAGCTCTTTATGTTTCGATGAGATTCAGTTCGATAGCTGAAGACATAATTTAAAATTATTGAACTAGTTGCATGATAGATAACTCGATAACGTGAGAGATAGTGCCAAATGCAAACAATTCAGTTCAGTCCACAACGTATTGTTCTATCACTGATGCGATGCGATGATTCGACGATTCGACCCCTGGATAGAGAAGAGATAGGAAGGTATGGAACATACAAAAGTGGGCATATTTTTCTTTGATTTAAAATAAAACAACAGCAAAATCCTAGCTTGCTTGAATTTTGTTGTTTTATAATAATTGTAAAACGAAATGAATTTCGGACTGAAGTGTTGACATATGTTGAAAATTCATCGCAAACCGTGAAAAAGATATATGGAAGCATTGTTTTTATATCCGCTTATTTCATAAGCGTGGATAATTATCGAAACTACCTAAACGGATATAGAAATTTGTTGTTGTTGCATTTTGCATGTTAATATTTTTTTAAAGCGTATATACGCGTGCAAAAAAACACACCGAATGTATTTTAGCTACTTGGTTTAACAAAAAAACGATGAACGCTAATGAAATTGAAAAACCAACAGCCACAAAACTGCATTATTCTTAGATTTCTTCATCACTCTTATAACTTGCAAATTTTGGAAAAATTTCTTTGCTATTTTATACTTTTGCGGTTTTCACGTTTTTTGGATCCAGAACTGAAATCATCGGGTTTCTAAATCTTCGTTTTTACGACGGAGTTATGAACAAATTTAAGATGGTGGAAAAAAATAAAAACGTTAAGGTAATTGTTGATGATGTTTTGCAAAGTATAATGGAATGAAGTTGCTTTTTTTGTCCTTATCGAAACAAAAAAACAAACGAAAAAAAATTAATACAAAAATGTTGATTACTCAATATTTTCGTATTATCCCGTACAGCAGACTGGAAAGCGAGCGAGCGAGTCGAAATTCTTGTTTGCCCAATAGAGGAAAAAAATTTGGGTGTTAAAGTAAAAAAAATTGCAAATTGTTCTTCGTGCTTGTGTAATTTTTTTTTTTACCGTGGTTTAGATACTGGTTAAAATGCTTTTTAAAATAAAAATTGACACCGAAATTATAGGATACGAGGGGCTTTAATGTTAGTTTCGACTTTTTTTTTAGTAAATTGGGGCCCTAAAGTTTAATCAAAGTTTTTGATCCAAGGCTAGTTTCTGAATTGAATAGAGTGAATTAAAATTAAAGAAAACAAAAATAAATATATACATTCGACATTATAGTTAGTGTTTGTACATCTTCTTGTTGTTTAAACCGTCCTTTTCCCGTTAGCTACGAAATTCTACTGTCAGTCAATGAAACAATCAAAAATGCATTCGGCTCCGTAATTGAAATGAGTTTAAATTTTCAAATTTATTCATTTACATTTTTTTTTTTAATATGAATGTAAATAATTTTCAAATTGAATCGCACGAATATGGAATTTTATTTATTTATTTACATAACAAAAAGAAGTGTTTGATTAATAACCTACATTTTTAAAGCCT
Source organism: Sphaerophoria rueppellii (assembly GCA_920937365.1). Lineage (NCBI taxonomy): Eukaryota > Metazoa > Arthropoda > Insecta > Diptera > Syrphidae > Sphaerophoria > Sphaerophoria rueppellii. The sequence continues at coordinate 6,675,595 of CAKKXW010000006.1, read as the reverse complement.
AGTTTTTTATTTTCTTTATTTCAAAAATAACATTTCATTTTATATACCTACATAATGTACAGCACTTCTAACTCTTTTTTTTTCAGATTAAGCTTTGCTATTGCAACAGGGACACAATCATTAAGCTCAATACATTCAAAGCAACGGTATAGAAATAAGGTTAATAAAAATCTGACAATTTGATAAGTAAATTTTTGTTCTAGATTGTTTAGGTACCCATCATTGGTTCCTGTCGGATTTCAGATTTCAGCTTCACAAATTCCTTGGCAACTTCATCGTTATTTCTTTGCGAGAGGATTCGCAAAATTGTCCAACCTGTTTCATCCATTTGAATTCGTTTCGCTAGAGGAAGCCAGCAGGCACACGATCCCTGTTTTGCAAAAAAAAAAAAGAAATTCAATGCCGATAGTAGGTCAGCAGAACGCAATAATGATCTACCTTTTCAACAATGTCTTTTAACTGCAGAATTGCAACACCAACAAGACGATCTTCGCGCGCAAAACAATAATCCTTCACACAGATATGAAGTTCGAAGAAATCTAATTGCTCTTCATTTCCAATCATACTAAAGGAGTGATTAAAACATAAAAATAAAATACATGTTGAAGATTAAACTTGGTAACGATTCCAATTAATATATCTCTACTAGCTGACCCGATAGACTTCGTACTGCCTCAATTTATTTAAATAAGACCTAGACTTTTGTACCATACCAGCCCCTACCCTCTCAACGCTTCTCCACTACCGTCCAGTCCGTAATACCCAGTTACCCTGTAACCCGCAGTAGGAATAGGTGCACTATGGGACGACCGTTACACAGTTGAAAATTTGAAAATTTGAAAAAAGGTGATAGGAACGTGTCTTGTATAAATAAATGGTTTTATCAGCGAGTCACAAAACCCAATGTACGATGTTGTTTATGGTTGTTTGTATAGGATTGAGCGGGAAGGGTAAAGTTATAGGTAAAGGAATGTTTGATTGTTTGTAAAATAAAGGGGCAAATAATGATGACGATTGAAAGTGGTTTCTAGTAAATCTGTAAGCCTGTCAACACATACATATATTCAATAAATTTTATTGTTGACGATGCGAGTCATAAAACTTCGAACTAATTTATGACTGCAAAGGATCGACGTCGTACACCTTCGTTGGCTCCTATTTGATAGGTATTGTATTGATGAACAAAATAATCAAATATTGATATCTATGGATAAATCAGCATAGGATTCTGAATACTAAACTGGTAAGGGGATGCTATATTTGCTTGAGGGGGAAAGGCAGTTCAAATAAATGCACTGAGTGTCAGGAGTGGTAATTCTTCGATTTTTTAAAATTTCATATTAGGGGAAATGACCAAAATATTCGTCAGTCCATACTATAAAAGCAATAGTTTTTTGAGTTTTTGATTCAGTTTTAGTTCTTCAGTGAAAACGTACATTCAATATGTCAAAGTTTTTAAAAAAATGAAATCTGTAGTCAGTGTACGCAGGGAGGAGCCGACAAGTTCAAACAGGAAACCACTTCTCTCTCTATCTAAATTGGTTCAGAAGAGGAAGTTTCCAATTACTTCTGCCAAAAGGATAGCAACCAAGTTTGGCCAACAAATTTTAGTCGAGCTAGACGACTATGTGGTATGTTTAAATTTTTCTTACTTTTTTATTTAAAAAATTATAATAAACTTTTATTTTTAGGTATTCCTACCAAAAAGGTGTAATACCCAAATGGAAGAGGAGGACATCGCGGAGCTACACACGCTCTGTCTGGAAGTCGTGGAGCCTTTCGATCGCTCCTTCGTGATCGATTTCCACGATAAAGAGCAACCAGGACAGGTGCAACAAACTTATCAACATCAGTTGCATCAACAACAATAGCAACACCAACATCAACACCAAAACCAACAGCAGGAACAACAACAACATCTACAAGGAATACAAGAACAACATCAACAGCAGCAACATCAACAGCAGCAACATGAACAGCAGCAACATGAACAACAGCAACATCAACAAGAACAGCAACAACACCAACAGAAACTCCGAAGAGGGAGAAAACAAAAAAATGAAATTATAATTGAAGAGGTAGAACATGTTTTGCCTACACTCTTTTTAAATACACAAAACGAATTACTTAATTCGCAAAAACACTTTTTTAAATAAAATAAAAATTTAAAAAAAATAATTTTTCCTGTGTTTTTATTTTTAATTTCAGCGTATTCAAGTTTTGACAGATATTAACACAAAAATTAAACGGTTCAATTTAAATGGCCGGAAAATTGAATTTAAAATCAACCCTATTCCAAGGCATGAAGAACCAACTTCATGGATAAGAAAAGCAATTGAAGATATTGTTCGATTTGCTGTGGAAGGTCTGAAGGAATCCGACAAGGTGGGAATTACGTTTTCGGGAAAAAGTTTTGCTCATGAGCGAGGTAGTGGACAAGCCCCTCTTTCCCACTGGGCACTCTGGGCAAGTGCCCAGGGCCCCGTGATCGATAGGGGCCCCCTCGTCCCTGCCAGATTACGAACTTATTTACTTATCCGGCTCACTATCAATGAAGGAACTCGGCCTGAGATACTGCAACCTTCCATCGTGAACGGTCCCTCGCATGCACTCTCCAGTCGCCGAAACCAAGCGCTCTGGCATCCGCAGTCACTTAGTCCTTGTACCGTAGGTACGATCTTCCTTGTCGTCTCGAACCTGGGGGCTGGGATGAAAAGAATTTCTTGGCTGGAGCGCAGTCGTCCATTCGTTTGATGTGGCCGAGCCAATGTAGTCGTCTTTTCTTGGCCTTCTGGACTACATCCACATCTTGGTACAGCTCACTCGGCGCCGCTGTAGAGTAGGACTGGTAAAATCAAAGTTTTGTATAGCAGACACTTTGTCTTTCGAGTGAGAAGTTTTGAACCCAGTTGTTTGGCCAAACCGAAGCAGCAGCACAACGGTTCGCTAGGGTAATGTTTCTTCGGATCTCCACTAAGGTATCATTTGTGGGATTGATGTTTGTTCCAAGGTAGGTGAACTCCTTAATACCTCGAAAATGCTGCAACCAACAGTGACGTTTTGTCCTAGGCGGTGGACAGATGTTGCTTTGTTTGTTGATAGCATGTTCTTTGTTTTGTCCTTCTGCACTTCAAGACCGAGTTTTGCCTGTTCTTCAATCCCTGTGAAGGCCTCAGGCACAGCTCTCTTGGATCGACCGATTATGTCAATGTTGTCCGCATAGCCTAGGAGCTGGGTGGACTTGTTGAGGATAGTGTTTTCCGTGCTCACACCTGCCGTGCGCACTATCTGCTCCAGGACTATGTTGAAGAAGTCACATGACAACGCATCTCTTTGCCTAAACCCTGCGCATTTTTGGAATAACTCGGATGAGCTGTTACCCATTTGCATACTGCACTGCCTGGTGTTAAGCGTCATGTGGTTTAAAGTCACACTGGTACGTTCCGATTATTGTGTTGCAGAAAAGTTTAAGACGCTTACACAGAACGTTGGATAGAATTTTGTATGCAACATTAAGCATGACATGACATCGGATCGCTTTTTTTGTAGATGGGACATATGGAGCTTATCAACCAGTCAGTGGGCATGCATTCTTCCTCCCACACTTTTGTGATAACCTGGTGCATGCGGTTCATCAAAAAGAGTTCCGCAGGTATGCCATCCGACCCGGCGGACTTGTTATTTTTTTAGCTTTTGGATGGCTCTTTCTACCTCTTCTGAACTGGGGCTGGGACTGGTCTTTATTGACTGATCTTGCTTCTCTTTCGTCATTAGCTCGCTCGACATTATGCGCATTCAGCAGCTGTGCGAAGTGCTGCTTAAAAACATCTAGTATTCCCTGTGCTTCGGTGACTTTAAGGTGACTGTCAATAAAAATGAATCTAGAAACATGGTTATCTTCTTTCTTTGTTTAATCTAACAAAATAGTGTTCTGTCAAAGTCATAGGGGCCCCATTATCGTAATATGCCCAGGGCCTCCAATAAGTTAAAGACGGCTTTGGTAGTGGATGGATCAATTACAAAACCTGTTCAGAGCTCAGCATGGATGATGTTTGGGAGATGATTTCCAAAATATTCCAGAGTAATTCTGATGGCCTAAGCACTGATGATTTTACGTTATCCATAACATCAGTTCAAATGCCAGCTGGAGAAGGAAGAAAACCTACCTCCATGTTCAATTCGTTCGACGAAGAATGTGCCAATCGTAGAGGAATTATTTGTGTAAAAAATACAGATAAATTATGCTTGCCTCGAGCTCTGGTTATAGCAAAGGCATACACGGACAAGGAGTACAATTTTGATATTATACGAAGAGATATACGCAATATCCAAACTGAGAGAGCGCTGAAACTTCTGAGTGATACTGGAATCAAAATACCACCAGGAGGTTGTGGAATTGATGAGTTGAAATTATTTCAAGCTCATTTAAGAAACTATAAAATTACTGTTTACGAACACAGAACAAAAGGCCGTAAATTAATTTACGAAGGAGTTTCAAATGACAGCAACGATAAAAAAATATATTTATTATATTATAATAATCATTTTAATGTCATAACATCTTTAACTGCCGCATTTTGCTGTTCTTTCTACTGTGAAATTTGCCATGTACCCTACAATACTATTACGATGGTTAAAGATTAGACAACGATGTTTAATTTTTATTATAAGATAATGAGATCAAACTCCTAAGATGGCCAACACGGAAGTGTTAATACATATTTTATTTGATACTAAGTTAATATAAGTATAAGACTTTTTAGTACAAGTATAAGTATTAGCGTAAGTATAATGTATAAATATAATAGATGTTAGAGATGTGCGTATAGTTTTAATTCGTTAGTTATAATACGCCTCCTCAACATTAGAATCAGTTAAACTGCATTCCTAATTTGTTGAAACAATAAAGATGTTTTGAATTGGCAACTGGCTTTGTGAGTGCATCGGCAGGCATCTGGTCAGATTGTAAAAACTTGATTTCGATTGTCTTCTCTTCAATGGCTTCTCTTATGTAGTGGTATTTATAATGAATGTGTTTAGTTCTGGAATAATACGATCCGCCCTTGGCAAGGTGTCCAGCACTTTGAGAGTCACAGTAGATAACAGTCGGGGTGTCATTCAAGTAGCCCAATTCATCTAACAGGTATCGTAAATAATGAGCTTCTTTTGCAGCACAAGTTAAAGCAATATACTCAGCTTCGGCACTAGAGGTTGCTACGACGCGTTGCTTTCTGGACTCCCAACTCACTGCAGCTCCTGCAAGAAGAAAACAATACCCAGTTTGAGATTTTCTGTCATTCATATCTTCGGCCCAGCTTGCATCTACAAAACAAAGAAGAGGTTTGTTTGTTTTTCTAAATATAATTTTCGCATCTTTAGTTGTGTTTAAGTATCGTAATAATTGACAAGCTGCGTTCCAATGCTGTTTCCGTGGATCTTGACAGAATTGGGATAGCATGTTTACGCTACACGCAATGTCCGGTCGGCTAAACACAGCAAGATGTAAGAAGGCACCAATAAGTTCTTGGTACTTAGTTTTATCGCATTTAAGATCTTCTCCGGGAACGGTTGGATCCTTGTGCAGTTTCATTTTACTTTGCATCGGTAATGTCATTTGTTTCGAATTTTCCATGTTGTATTTAATTAGCAAATTTTTAATATAGCCTGTTTGAGAAATAGATATATTAGTTTCGTTTTGATTTATTTCAAGTCCTACACAAGTAGAGGGCTTCCCCAAATTTCTTAATTTAAATTTAGTTTTCAAATTTTCTATTATAAAGTCTATGTCTCTTTGATTGTTCGATGCAATAATCATATCGTCGACATATACTCCAATAATTGCAACTTCACATTCTTTTCGTTTATAATAAATGCATTTGTCATAATTCGACTGTTGAAATTCAAATTGTTTCAGAGTATCATCAAGAGTTTTATACCATTGTCTGCTTGATTGTTTTAAGCCGTAAATGGCCTTTTTCAGGAGACAAACTTCATTTGAATTGCCATTATCAAAACCTTCTGGCTGAAACATAAATATCTCTTCATCTAGGTCGCCATTTAAAAATGCGGTTGAGATATCCAGTTGATTCAGTTTCAAATCATATTCAATGGATAAAGCGTATATTACACGCAAAGAACTTTGCCTAACAACAGGTGCGTAGGTGTCATTGTAGTCAACACCAAATTTTTGAGCGAAACCTTTGGCTACAAGTCGCGCTTTTCTTCGTTCCACGCTTCCATCTGGCGAATACTTCGACTTATAAACCCATTTACACCCAATAATGTTTTTGCCTTGTGGACGGCTGCATAACACCCATGTTTTGTTTTCGATCAAGGAATCATACTCTTCATTCATAGCGATTTGCCACTCGTGGCAAAAGTTTGATTTCTTAGCTTCGCAATAACTTTTCGGGTCATGCTCTCGAACTAGATTGGCAAATTCTGATAATTCATTTTTCTTACTTCTTAGATTGTAGTCCATTTGAAGATTTTTTGGTTTTTCTGTAACATTTTTTGGTCTTTTTTTCATATTATTTAAATCTTTTTCACTTTCTTTTAAAAATGGTTCGTTAGTATCATCATAACCAACTGTGTCTTCAAAATTATCATTATCGGTTTCGTTGTTGTTGTCGTCTTCAAACGATACATTGGTGTTATCAACTTGGTCGAAAGCTTCTTCTTTCTGTTTTTCCTCTTTTCGATTAATAAAAAATTCGTATAAATTTTGTTGCTCTGTTTCTGGACGATAATTTAGGTCTTCTTCAATAAATTTTACATCTCGACTTTTTATTATATTTCTAGTACCTCTCTTCCATAGTCGATAAGCTTTTGATTCAATAGAGTACCCAACAAGAACGTACTCTTCGCTACGTGGTTCCCACTTTGATTTTCCAGGCTTATTGTTGACGGAAAAAGCTCGGCTTCCAATACGTCTAAGATGATTAATTATGGGCTTACGGCCAGTCCAAATCTGTTCCGGGGTCATATTGCGATTCAATGCAGTAGGACAACGATTTCGTAAGTACGCGGCTGTGTGAACCAATTCTGCCCAGAGAAATTGTGGCAAATTTCCCTCAATCATAACGCATCTAGCCATTTCGACGAGTGTACGATTCATTCTCTCTGCAATGCCGTTTTGTTGTGGCGTATACTCAACAGTAAGATCCCGCTTGATTCCATTTTCGGCTAAAAAATTAGTGAAATCTTCGCTTAACAATTCAGACGCATTATCACTTCTCAATCTCTTAACTTTGCGGCCAGTTTCATTCTCAACTAAAGATTTGTACTGCTTGAAAATACTTAAATATTCGCTCTTATGTCGCAAAAAGTAAACGTGAACTTTACGTGAAAAGTCATCAATAAAAGTTGCGAAGTACAAGCTCCTGCTTATTGACTCAACACGCATTGGACCACATAAATCTGTATGGATTAGGTCCAGCAGATAATGCGAAGATTTTTCATTTTTGGAAGGAAAAGGCAGCCTGGTTTGTTTACCTCTAATACAAGTTACACAATTCAGTTTCATATTCGTGAAATTTGGCAACCCTATTACCATTTCTTCGTTACGAAGTTTGTTTAAAGATCCAATATTTAAATGTCCGAACCTTTTATGCCATAACTCAGTCAAATTCTCATTTATTCTACCTTTCTCATGCTCTCTGTCTATATCATGCTTATCACAATGCTCAATTTCATGCTTTTTAGTTTGCTTACAGGCTTCATGCAGATTCTCTTCTACTTCTACTATAAATAATCCATTCTTTTTATAAGCTTCAAGTAAAATATCATTTTGTTTTGTAATGCATGCATAGTCATTCTCGAAAGTAACACAACAACCATTATCAGTTGCTTTACTGGTCGATATTAAATTACTCTTCAGACTTGGGACGTACAGTGTGTTGAACAAAGAAATATATTTGGTTTCTTTTCTAATCTTTATTTTTAATTTGACTGTCCCTATTCCTAGTATGTCAACTGGTTTTTCATCGGCAAGGCGAACTGTTCCAACGAATTTCTTATCTAGGTTAATAAAGAAGCTTTCGTCGCTGCACATGTGAGAGGTTGCCCCACTGTCAAAACACCATGTGCTTCTAGTTTTAGTTGGAGAGTATGCACTGTTTGCGCTCTCATGTAACTGATGTCTTTCAATTGCAATAAAACCTACGTCTGTTTTCTCAGCTAAATTTGACATATGGGATTTTTCCCTTGGAACATAAACGCGGCAATCTTTCATCATGTGCCCTTTTTTCCCACATTTATGGCAATTAAATCGAAAATTTGACATACCTGGTTTCGGAAAATTTTTATTTTTTGGATTATACCTGGAGGCTTTCAAGGCATTATCGAAATTGTAGTGTTGAGCTTCTTTTTTCTTTTCTCCAGCTTCCAATAGACGAGAGCATATAACCTCATATGAAGGGAATTCACAACCAGCATCAAAAGCAGCCTTGATTTCCTTATATTCCTGAGGAAGGCCATCCAACAGCAGCACAGCAACCAAATCGTCATCGAGTTTAGCGTCCATCTCTCGTAAGCGATTAATTGAGCAATTGAATTCAATCAAATATTCAGAAATGGTTTGATTAGTATTCATTTTTGAATTGATAATTTTTCGAAACAGTTCTACCTTTTGTCGGGTTCCTTTCCTGTCAAACGTGGCTTCTAAAAATGTCCATATTTCTCTAGAGGTTTTCATGCTCTTTACAATAGCCACCTGTGCTGGTTCCATGGATATGATGAGTTCACATCTGGCATCCATGTCCCTGTTTCTGAAGTCTTCCAGTTTTTGCGCCTCAGTCGGCTCCTGTTCGACTCCTTTCGTGATATTCAGAAGCCTATTCTTATGAAGCACCGCTTCTATTTGGGCTTTCCATGTTAAATAGTTCTCTCCATTAAATAATGGAATTTTACCAGTAAACGTTGTCATTTTTCCAAATTATTATAATTTTATTTTTACTTTAATAATAATTTCGTGGGTCTGGGCCCATAACCTATTACGATGGTTAAAGATTAGACAACGATGTTTAATTTTTATTATAAGATAATGAGATCAAACTCCTAAGATGGCCAACACGGAAGTGTTAATACATATTTTATTTGATACTAAGTTAATATAAGTATAAGACTTTTTAGTACAAGTATAAGTATTAGCGTAAGTATAATGTATAAATATAATAGATGTTAGAGATGTGTGTATAGTTTTAATTCGTTAGTTATAATATATATTACATTATTATATATATTATTTAAATATGATTTCTGGCATAAGACCGTTTGGCTGGCTGGACGAAGTCTAATCGGGAGGTTCAATTTTCGATGATTTTTAAAACATTGATGGCCTTATATCGGCAAATACTCGGCGAATGTAAAGTCCTCCAAGCAGTCAGCGTTTTTGGCCTTGTCAGCGGCGACTAACGACTTGTTTCCCACCGAAAAAAGTCAAGCGGCATTAAATCGCACGACTTTGGAAGTCAATTCCAATTTGAGAATATGCGGTTACCAAGCGTTTCCTTCAATAAATCAATTCAGGCACGAGTTGTGGGACATTGTTGCACAGTCTTCTTGTTGAAACCACAGCTCATGCACGCCATGGTTTTTCAATTGATGAACGTAAAAGTCAGTTATTATGGTTCTAGTAGGCGTTTTTAATAACACACAATAAAAAATGAATTAACTGGAATTAATTAACTGCATAAATGATACTCAACTGTTACTTCATCAGAGTAATAATATAAATTAAACTTTTAATTGTCGACACAAACACTTTGAAAAAGATAAATTAAAAACAAAAACCGAAACAAAAGCACTTCAGTTCAGCAATTTCGTTTTGTCTCCTACGAACCCTTTGTGAAATTTTCCGTTGCAGTTTTTATTCCCAACCATTCTTTTCAAGCCTTTTCACAGTCCTTGACTTTCACACCTTCATATCAGTCATTCTTCCACACTGCATCAAAAAAAGTGCGTACACTGCATTGAACGAACCTTGTCAGCATAATACACCAAAAAACCAGCCGCAGGGGTTAAACATTGCAAAATACTTTCCGTGCTATATTTTGTGTCCTCAACACTTCAACCTGAATTTACCGGAACTATGAAAAACCATAATACAAAACTCATTGCTCAAGCTCATGCATAACAAAAGACAAAAAAAAAAATAATAGCATACCCAAGGGTATAGAAAAATAATATATGCAGTCGTTGTGCATGCAGAAAACTCGATATGATAAATTTATATCAGGTTCTGGTTTTGTATTTGCCGAGGTTTATGCTTAAAGGTGAATATATGGAAATATGATTTGCGAGAAGACGTCAAGGTGAAATAAACATACATCATGAGAGAAGTTATTCGATTCGAAGGAACCGCAGCCCCAGTAGAGATTTGATTTTCGCTGCAACAAGAGGATGAGAGCTGACACAATTCTTGTAGACAAACTTCGACAACTACAGCAAGCGCAGTTCATGTCCATTAATATAATCATTCTGGGTCACTGAAGGTTTGCTCCAACCGAGGAATAAGACATTCATAAAAAGCGGATTTTTGGCTACGCCATCCTTTGGACTCGTTTCGAAGACGCTATGTTTTCAGGCGAAAGCACTAAGTGGTTCATTCGCTCTACATGATCGAGTCGTCTTACTGTTTGAGCTTGACTTTTCTAACAAGGTCAAGCAAGAAGCTGGGTAAATATTCGATTACAGTCCTAATCGAACTTCCATCTAATCTTTTGAACATGGGTGCTGAAACCCGGCTATTGAACAAAACTGCAAAAAAAAAACCTTTAAATATGTATTTAATTATACAGTTCTTAATATTATCAAAATGCATCTCAAGGTCACAACAACAAAAAAACATAGCTAGTTTGATAATGGATAAAGCAGACCCAACAACCAGGCAACTGTCCTGAGTTCCTTGCGTGTTGATGTAAATACCTTTCAGTTTGTCCCCTTTTGCGGTTGTGAAGGTGTTTTCTTCTTCTTCTTTAAATTTCATTTTCTTTCCTTTTTTTTTAAAAGAGAGTCTGTGGCTTTCTAGTCCTTAACACATTTTGTATACCCCGACCATGAAGGAAGAAAGTAAAGCAGGTTACATAGTGTAACCGTCTAATGGGCAAAGTGACTCGCTCGAATTGTTTGTTAATGACAAAAAAAAAGTAAAATAAGGAGCAAGAGAAAAAAGTTTAGCAAGGACATTATGGTAATTTTTTGGGCCTTTTCAACATTTGCGTGGTGATTAAGATAAAAATACAGATTTTGACACTCTAAAATAGTCCTAGTACCTGTTGAGGTTGTGGGGTGTTGTTTGTGTTCTCACTATGTCTATCTCTCTTTCCATTTTTTTTTTCTTGCTTGAAAGATGAAAGAGAATGGTAAAGGTTTTTGTTTATCAACAAACCAGACTTAGAAAAAGGATGTGTGAAAATAGAAAACGTATTCACTTCACTTACATATTTTTAAATATGCACTACCATTAGTGGGGTTGTAAATGTATCATTGGTTTGGAGTTGACTGAGTGAATTGGGTTGTGTGTTATGATGGTACCCCGAAATCCAAACCAATGTCCTCCTAAATTGTCAATTTCAAACACCAAAACTTTGTTTAATGAACAAAATTACAAAAATTTAATATTAACTTGTTACGGTTACACGACTATATCAAAATAAGAGTTTTCGTTTTTGTCTTTGTACATTTATGTGGGACTACCTCTAATTAACGTACAGTCCCCTCTTTTGTTTAAACTTCGACTTAAATGAAAAAAGGACTTATACATTCGCATATGCCAAAATAAAATCTGAAAACAGAATTTCTTTTCTATCGTCAAAAAATCTAGTTAAAATGATACTACAACTATGCACGTATACAAGAATAGTTTGATGAACAATTCGAAAAAAAGTTAAATAAAAAACAAGAAGTTAAAGTGAACAGGGCCACTAACTTTTTCAATTATTCAAAAAAGAATTAACATCAACCGAAAATTGTAACAGTCCAAGGAAATATTTTGAGAGAATCAATTCAACCACTACAGAAGTTAAATACAAGAACAGGGTGCCATAAAAAAAAAATGCATCGATAATTTGAAACCGGCTATTTGACTCTTGTTTGATATGCAATGTTGAGCTTTCTTAACATCTATAGTTCTTTAAATTCTAAGTACATTTGTGTTCACAGAATTGCACCATATCTCGATGAAATGGAAACACCCTTTTACTTTGTTATATCTTGCACAGTAATGAGGAAGACCGCTTCAAGTCGATTTTTACTTAGGGCAGCACCTTTCGAGTTAGCAAACGTTATTCAAAAGAGTTGTTCTTTATTCGTTACTGTCCAAAATGTTAAATTGGAATTAAAGTTTACGAATCAACTTTCTATCCATGATGGGATAAGAATGGCGTTGGAACTCATGTGGTGCAGGTGAACGTGTGTTGATAAAAATAAGTTACGAAAAAAAGTCATTCTGCTCTGGTGGTCTATTTCTGGGTTGATTTCGGTTAGTTTTTGAATTTTATCTGCTAGGCCAGCATAAAAGGAAACTGGGATATCCATGGCACTAAGGTCCCTTAGCTCGGGATAGCGTTCCAGTTTTGTTTTCGTTCTCACCAGCGGATAAGGGTGATTGACAACAATTGCAACCATCTTCCTAGCAGTGTCAGCAAGAAATATTTCCAGTGTCTTGGTTCGGGCTACCGCTTAGAGACGCTTGTTGCTGAAGTACTTATGCCTCTGAGCATCTGCCTATATCAAGTGCTTTCAAGTGCAAGTTTAATTTTCTGCATTGCTATCTTTGATGTGGTTAACCACAATGGCTTATGACTGGCCCAAGAAGCTACTTGTAATTTAGCGGTAAACATACTTTAGTCTTCTTCTCCAAGAGAATTAATGCTTTGGAAAGCCATACTGCACACTGCCTTGAATGCGGGTTGAACCGAAACAGCTTGTTGAAGTTGAATTCGAGATGTTTGGCCTTTTTGAAAACTCTAGAATTAGGTTTCTGCATACTGCTGCCGATTTAAATCGCCTGACTGCGGTTGAAACCCGGTTTTCGTAAGGGCACCAGCTCCGACTTCATTAGCTGTAAAGGGAAGGTTCGAGTTTCGAACCTTATGCTAATCTCTATTCTCAGCTTATCCGAACTTCCTGGAAGAAAGAAAAGAAAATAATAATACCTTACCGTAACAAGGTGACTATTCTGACTGGAACTTTAGCAATGTAGTGAGGAGTGTTGTTGGCGAACTGCAAGTCGCGAATAATGTAGCGCTCGTTTCTGAATCTTGCGTCTTCTGGGGATGGTTAATAAAACACATATTAAATATTTTCTATCATGATATTTCTTTTTTATTATTAAATTTGAAAGTTGACATTATGTGTGAATTACTACATCATTTAAATGAATTGTTGGAAACAGCGATTCTTTTGAGGTAATTTTCGACCACTTTTTGACACACATTGGGCGGCATCTCAGTCATAACTTGACAAATGTTGTTTTTAAGTGCTCAAGAGTTATCTCCATACACACGGTCCTTGGCGTAGCACCACAATAAAAAGTCCAGCGGTGTCAAATCGCATAATCTTGGTGGCCAGTTGATATTGCCACGACGAGAAATTATGCAGCCAGGAAATGCTTCCTGCAATGAGGCTATATTCGCTTGAAGTTGTGTGGCATGTGACACCGTCTTGTTGAAACGCACATATTCTCCAAGTCGTATTCTTCAATAGCAGGCAAAAAAAATCTGTGGATGAATAGAACCCTTAATACGACAATTTTTTTATTAACATACCCACCGAAAAATTTCTGTGCACCGCTTGTTGTTCAAGCACCCATTCGACGTATCTGTGACGTTGTGAATAGTCAGCTGTCTTCAGTTGTTGTGTGAGCTGGAATTATATTAATAAAAAATCGGTTTTGTCACAATTTGTATGGAATAGTCTTATTCCAAAGTGAAGCGCACAAAACAAATCCGGCAGAAAATTATCAATCTACAAACGGCGACCACGACGACCTCCCTTCCTACGTGTGAATCGGATGGGATTGGTGTCACATCCTCGATACGGCCAATCTTCATTGACGAACGAGCCAAAGCACGGAGTGCTGATTGGGCACTGGGTCCTGGGGTCTTTGTCTTGTTGCCACCGGTGGCACGGAACTTGATGTGCAGGGCAGTGATTCCAAGAGTCTTGCACTTTTCAGCAACATCTTGAGCGGCCAACATAGCGGCGTAGGGTGAAGCTTCATCACTTCCTCATCTTGACCTTCATGCCTCCGGTTACACGAGCAATGGTTTCACGACCCGCAAATCAGTAACATGAACGAATGTATCGTTGAAACTGGCATAGATGTGAGCAACACCATAACGAGCTCACCATCGCGCACTTGAGGTCCCAGAGATACCTGGACTCAGTGGCGGATTAAGCGTTGAGAGCGCCGTAGGTATGCATCTCATCGGCGCCCCTATATTAGAAATACCGCGTGGTTTTTAAGAGTTGGTGAACCAAGTTGTCAAGTCGAATTACCGAACTGAGTTTGCTAACCGAGTTGAATCTGTAAGTGGAATTGCTCAGAACCGATTTTTATCTCAACATAAGTGGTACGTGCGGTGCGAGGTCATAAGCTTTCTTCCTTAACAACCACGTATGGACTAGCATTATGAGCCACTTCATCAAACCACTGCGCCCTCTGTACCCTAGCGCCACTAGGCACATGCCTACTTTGCCTTAAGGATAATATGCCTCTGCCTGGACTTCTTCCTTTTGAACTTTATTCTTCCTTGGTGGCATATTGATTGAATTCTTTTAAAAAACACAACCCAATCACTTGAACCGGATATACAGAAAAGAAAGCAAAAATAATATAGATGGAACCTAACCTAGGTGTAGATCCAAATGAAAATACGCCATAGTGTAGCGAACAGTCCTAATTTCTATTTTTCGCGATATTTTCAATGGAACGAGCGAAACGATTATGCACAGGCCTTACAATATCTGCAACCAATCCAATCCCTTCACATTTCTTCGCAACTTTGCCAATTGCTTGCGTAGTTGGACGATTATGTAAACCATAATCTCCACGATATGTGCCTGTGGTACAATACCATTTTTGTAGTAGATTTTACCAATTTTTATGAATTGTGCGATATTTAAGCGCTCCGTTTTCGTAGATGTCATACTTTCAACTTTAAAAACAAAAATTGGTTTAACAACTTTATTTGACAGATGTCGAATTCTAGCTATTCTATTCTTTTGAAACCGCAAAATGGATAATCCGATACAACCTGGTAGTTGGAGACAAGGTTTCTTACACAGTTCTTTGGAATGACCACCTGTTTATGCTATTTTCTTTGTTTAATTCGAAATTACACTTTTTCACATGCATTTAATTCAGTCACAGCAAATGAGCTTTTTCCAAACATTATGCCATGCACATAAATTCTAACCCGACACGCAGATTTTGTGCTTTTTTCTGTATGTTGATAGTCTACAGTAAGGCTTTTTTCGAATCATATAAAGGACCTATGTGAATAAGCAAAATTGCCGGATTTAGGACGACACCAATGTACAAGAGATTCACGAGGTGCCATTGTGTCATCGGCCCTTACGTTATCGAAAGTTATGCTATTGGGCCATCAGCGTCAACAGAGATCGCTAAAGGTCGATGAACACCAACTTCCTGTGGCCTGTGGTTTTGAATGGATGGCGCTTCCACGGCCCTCAAAGACAACATAATCCATGGCATATCGGTCAAATTCATCCTGATTTGTACGCCAAAGTCATTAAAAACTGGACCTTTCGAATGCGTGCCATCCAGGAAAGCAGCGGCAATTTGCACGATGCCATATATCACACGTAATGTCATTGATAGGGCTGTCAAATGATGCCTCAGTCTCATGTACAATTGTTATGTCCACTCTTAATGAAAAACCTTTTACTATCCCCCTCAAAAGTTGTTTATGAAGATGTTGGCTTGGAAAATGTTATCCCCTTTAATAAAACGAATCTAAATGCTATCAGCTAAAAAGAAATTTCACTTATCTCGACAACCCAAAGAAGATAGATTCGAGAAGATAACTCAAAAAGGACAAGCTTTGCATGTATTTATTCCATTCCCGCGTCTGCTTCACATAGCGATAAAATCATTCTACAAATTTGTAAAATTGAATAAACAGCCTTTTTGATTTATTCAAATAACCAAGATTAATTATTCTGAAACACAAGTCAATTTTATCGCAAATACCGAAGCAAAAAGCAAAAAAAAATTAAAATTCTATGCGTTGCCCCAATTAACTGATATCTAATTTTAAATCCGTATATATCCTGTGTGTGGCTGTATGTGTGTTTTTTCTTGATTTATTTTGTAATTCTTTGTGAAAAGAACGGACAAAAAATAAATAACGCGCAATTATCTACATGGCTAGAGCCAAGAAGTCACGATATCCTGTTTAATTCATTGCACGAACATTTTTGTTTTAAATGTGGGTCGAGCCGAGCATGTTTTCGTCAAAGTAAATTAATTTCCTTTGAAACAAGGCAACAAACACACACACAAAAAAAAAACCAAAAGGAAAATCCACCTATACGAGAAACCCCAAAAAACAATTTAACCTTGTTATAAAATAAACAAGACGACGAGGTGACTTGACAGAACAAACAGATAAAAAGTCGCCGTATTTTGAACTGGAAGTTGGGAGTAGAGAGAAGACCAAAGCTAGCATACTGTTGAGGGACTTTAAGAACTCTTTTTGAACTTGTGACATTACGGTTGAACATTTGATAAAAATTACGGCCAATTTCTTGACAAAGTTCTATGCCCTAGGTCACGGCTTAGGTAAAAATTGAAACCCAATGTATTTGAATTTAGAGGGTTAACTTGAAATCTTATGAAACGTTTTTGGTAGAATGCTTCATACGTTCTTTCAGAAATGTATGCAGTATTACCACAAGAGCATAATTATACTAAATTTATCAGTTAACAATCCCGAATCTATTATTCATCCAATGCCATCAATACTTACTTCTCAAAAGTCAAACTTCCAATTCCATATAGGCTAGGCACACATAAAGCAAATACACGCACACATTCATTCCGCTCACGCTCGAACATCTATCTATAGAAATCTACTTATTCCTTCATTTCCGAATCAACTAACCCACCTTCATGGACTAGGAACCAAACAAACAACAACAAAAAATAAGGAAAACTTTGATGAACCCATATCACATCGAGGGAGCCACAACTTCTTGTAATTACAGAGATGAACAACACCTGATGAACATACCTAGGCCTATTGTTGAAATTATTTACCCGACCAAGGTGGCACGTGTTTTTGTTAAACGACTTTTGTGCTAACCGAAAATTTTGGTTTTGTCTTGTCTCCTTTTAACGCTCCACCTCCTAATCAATAATTTAACCATTGAATGAAGAAAATCACCACAAACAGTCGGCCTCCGTGCTCCGTCTCTTTACCTCACACTCGAAATAATGCGAACGCCTCCTACGTTTTTCGTTAAGTGCTTTTGAAAGGAAAATTGACGTTAAGCCAGAGATTTACTGCATAAAAAATATAATCAGTAACTTGGAGATATTTATTGAAAGTTAAAGGAACTGTTGCCTTTTTGGCTGGGGCTGTGCTTTTCAACTCCAATCTCTTATTTGTGTCTTGTATGAGAGCTGGGTAATTTTTGAGGTGTATACATTTTGTTGTGGGAATGACAGCTGTTTTTAAACACAAGAATTGAAGACTTGCTGATTGGTTGAATAATTCCGAGAACTTCGAAAGTGGCAAAACTGTTTGATATTTAAGATAGGAAACTAATCAATATGTGGCAGAGCACTTTAAGTTTAAAAGGTTTACGCTTCTTGAATTATCCTGCAGTCTCCTTTCATATTTCAAATATTTGACATAGAAATTGACATTAGATAAGATACAATCTTAAGCTAAGTATACACGATTGGAAGATCTTCCAATATTGGCCGAAATGTCAAAAGTCTTCCAACAGCAACCAATGAGCTTTCAATTGCCAATTTTCTAAAAAATGTCTGTTTATACGATTGGATAATTTCATCCAAAAATTAGTCAATTTATTGGAAGAAAATTGGCTGTCTATTGCCGACAATTTTTTGTGATCCAATTAAAAATTGTCTGTTTACACGATTGAAAGTCTTAAGTGAACAAAAAATTGGTAGACCCATTGGAAGAGAATTTTCTTCCAATAAATTGATTGAAATATGAAATTTAATTTCGGAAGTCAAATAAAGGGTTTTCTAATAAGAGGTGTTATTTTGAATAGCCCGCTATCTAGGTAGCTGTCACTTTTGAAGCTGCCATTAATTGCCATATCACAAGTAGAAACTACGCTTTTAATAAAAATGGAACGATACACGGACACGCTTCAACAACGCATTGAAATTATTAAAATTCACTATAAAAATGGCGCTTCGTGCCACACAAGCAATGAAACCATCGATCTTTTACGGGAAAAGTATCCGGACTGTATTATCTCTCGAAGAGGTGATCACAATTGGCCACCGAGATCTTGTGATTTAACACCTTGCGACTTCTTCCTTTTGGGCCACGTGCAAGATAAGGTCTACACCAACAGCCCATCAGCGTCGATTCAAGACCTCAAAGATGGAATTCGTGAGGCTATCGAGGACATAGGGCAGCCACTTTGCGATTTGGTTATGCAAAGTTCATGAAGTCATAAGTTGTGCAATAAATCAAATTGAACAAAATTTAAAAAAATAACGGAAAATATGAAGAGAGAAATAGCGACTATCTTGGCAGCATATTTGTTGGAAAGCAGCGAAGAGGAAGATGAGTTCACACAAAAGAGACATCGCAAAGTTTGGACGAAAGATTGGGTAGCGCGTCGTAAGGAGGAGGGGCTTTACTGTAAACTGCTCGTCGAATTGCGAGGGGGAACCGGAACTTTATCAGAATTTTTTGCGGATGGACTTAAATCAATTTGATTTCCTTCTTTCGCAAGTGACTCCATTAATCGAAAAGAAAAATACAAACATGCGCGAAAGTATTTCAGCTGGTGAACGTCTTGCGCTGACGCTACGATTCCTTGCAACAGGCGATCATTTTCGGTCCCTGCTTATACTCCGCACAACCTGCATCCCACAAACATCGCCTAGTCTCAATCTCCTGAATGAGCTGCATAATTTGTTCTCGAGTCCAATCCTTCTCAACTTTTTGCTTGTAGGACTTCTTATCCATTTACGTTGTTTAAAACACAAACATTTTTTTTTAATTTTTCCCAACTACAAATGAAAAATTGTCTTCCAATTCCAAAAATTGAACGAAGTAGTTGGATAGAATTTTATCCAATGACCAATTAGTCGACAAACGTCCAATTTTTTGAAAATTTGAAAAATTGTTTGTTTACAAACATTCACACGATTGGAAGAAGTCAGCCAAGTTTTTGATAGAAAATTCGGAGAAAATTGGCTTTCAATTTTTTTTTTGTCGGTTTGGAGACAAAAATTGGGGGTTTACATGATTGAAAGAAAATTGGTGAAAATTTGTTTTGAAAAATCTGCCAATCGTGTATACTTAGCTAAGTCATTCAGAAAAATCAAAATGTCAGTCAAATATATAAGGCAAATTTTTCAAAACCTAGTTGAGGTTAGAACTTCACAAAACCATGAGGGACAATGTTGGCTGACTATGACAAACATTTCAAGAAGAAGAACAACTATTAAACTTAGGGAGCAAGAGTTCGAAGTAGTACGATCCTTCAATTATCTTGTATCAGTAGTAGCAGCTAACAATAACAGTGTGGAAAAAGAAAACCGCGGGTTGCTCAACAAAATAGGTCTCAGGCTCATTTGATGCAAAACATCGATAGTCTCACCAGTACCACTAACAAATCCGAGACTTAGGGGCTTCGGAACTTGGAGCTCTAAGCCGCGTTCGAACGAAAAGTCTCAAGGAGAACAGTTTGTCCTGTTTGTGAGAAAGGACGATGCAAGCATATAAGCTCTATTAAATCTACCTCCAAATAGATATTTGATGGCAGAAATTAAGCTTGGTCTCCGATTAACTGGACACCTAGCTCGTATGAGCGAAGAGGGCGCGTCCCGGAATATCTTTCGCGGTACAATTAACTATAGAAGACAGAAGGCTGATTTCATTGTACACAAATCTTCCTGGCTTTTCCATTCGAGCAAGACAACACCCGAAGCTGTGTGTGCCGAGATTTTTGCCCACTCGAATACTGGACGTTGACGGTCAAACAGAAAACACTCTTGACTTGTTTCTTACCTATCACCCTGATGAGTATACAATTAGTGTATAATCGCCTCTAGGCCGATATCATTGTGTCATGTCTGCTAATTGCTCGTGTCAAAAACTTCCAGTTAAAGGAAGAGCTCCTAAGAAACCGTTTGGCAGTACGAGAAACTGGGACTGTCTCAATATTTTTTTTTTAGATCTTTTACTGGTAACTATGCTTCCTCGATAGTGACGTGTACTCCAGTGCGGATATGATTAAAAGTTTAATAAATTCTTCTGGGACTGAGAACTTTTACCCTGAATAGTGTTAAAAGCATCAAACCCAAAGAAAATGCATGGTTTGTACGGAGGTTAGTTTCCGTTGTTACAAAGGCAACCCTTCTGAGGAAAACCGGAATAATTTTAAACAAGCCAGGAAAGCCTGCAATGCCCATATTCGAAGGACCAAGTTTGAGCATAACCAGAAATCAAGGCAGAGGCAGTAAGAATTGTTGGTCATTTGTAAAAAATATCAAGAATTTTTCTTTTCCTCGGTCCCTACACTTATTGATACTCCAGTTGTTAGCTCTCGCGAAGGCTCTTTCTGCTAGGCATTTCGCCTCCGACTCTTCGCTGCCAAAGAGTGTCATGTCTTCTAGTTCTTGAGTCCGTCAATGATTCCATGGGAAAAAACTTCTTTCGCATTCGTGCTTTGGCGAGAGTCCTAAGGGATCTCAATATACACAAATCCGCTGGCCCGGATAGTATCCCCGCTATCGTTCTGAAGAGGTGTTCTTCAACGGTGGCAAAACCTTTGCGTAACTTTTCTCTTCTCAGTTCAAGAAATATCTCGAAGACCGAAAGCTTCTTAATGACCGGCAGGACGGCTTTCGCAGCAACAAGTTGTCTGGTGATTTGATGGTTTACCTCACCGTACAGTGGAACAAATCTTTACATCGTTTTGGAGAAAGTAAGGTTGTTGCACTGATATTTCAAAGGCATTTGATAAAGTATGGCATCTTGCTCTTTTATCGAAAATGAATCCCTTCGGATTAGAAACTTTCTTTCGAAACGTTCAATACAAGTTGTATTGGACGCGTTCAAGTCTGAAACCCACAATAAAATGTTTTGTCTCCGACCCTCTTTCTCATTTTCATATTAATGATCTCTTGTCTGTTACTTCTAATCCAATAAAATGTTTTGCTGACGATAATACCCTTAGCTTCTCATATTCGTTTCCAGATTCACATCCCTCTTCTTCGGATATGGAACTGCAACGGCAAAATATGATAAGCTCATTTAACTCTGACTTAAACAGCATTGTACAATGGGGATTTAAAAACCGCGTAGAGTTTAATGCTTCGAAAACTCAATGCTGTCTTATATCGTTAAAGCGAGATATACCTCCCCTGCCACTGTCCACGAGTAGCACTAATGCATCAATGGGACCAAACAACTCGAGATTCTCGGTATGTGACCACCTCTTGTGGAACGATCACGTACGCGATTTCGCCAAAAATGCTTCAAGATGTTTAATGTTTTAAGACGATGCAAGACATATTTTCCGCTTCTGTCTGGCTACCATTTATGTATAAAACACATATACGTCCAAAGCTTCAGTACAACTCCCACTACTTTTCCTAACGCCCGCACTGTGCTTTGGCATAAAAATTGAATATAAACCCCTTGAGTGCGCTTGAAGGATACCAGTCAACCAGTCAAGTCCGGGCTGAGTGCCGGTTGTGGCGCAGATAAAGGCAGAAACTTAAATTGATATTAAAATTGCAGCTCCACAGGTCCAATTGAAATAATTCCCCTATCGAAAAAAATTTAGAAATATGCTGCGAGCGCGGTATTTCCTGTCTCATTTTCGAAGAAAAGTCCTCCACATAGTGCTTCACTAAGTTCTAAATATTTCCCAAATCAAATGTTATTTATTTTTAAAACGCCTACTATCCCATTCAATTAGCACTCAAGCAGAATTGATTACCAAAGACAAAAGGAAAACAAAAAGCACGTGGGATCTATTGGAAAAATTCTGCTGATTTCTAATTTGAACAAAACATTGACACAAAATTTCTCAGTTATCATCAACTTCCATTGAAAAAATATTTTTTTCGGGTTTCGTTTGATCCCTTTGATCCAAAAAGTTTATACTCTCGCAAAAGACGTAGATTTTCAGTTAATGCAGAGGACATAGCAATAATCGAACCACCAAACAATTTCAAATTAGCTTTTCTAAAAAAAAAAATAGATGTTCACGCAGAAAAAGTTGTTATTGAAATAACCTTTGCCCTATCATGTTCGACGGAAGCAAATTTGCTTGATACTTTCTATCAGTTCGTTAGAATCTTCTAAGAAAACAAGTAGCAAGTATCCTGCCTTAACAACAACAACACAAAAATCAAATAACGAACCTGTAATCGATATTCTGACATACATCGACAAAATGATACCAGCAGCAGGTTATAAGACGAAATCTTCTATTCCAAGAATATAATAAAATGAAATGAAAACCAAATCGAATTCACACATAAAAGGTGATAACACCGGATGTAATTCTTTTTTTATACCAACCAACAGGGAGGGGCTCCAAAGTGTAAGTACTATCATCCATTTGAATATTCATTCCACGAAAAACAGCATTAAGATAGGAAGAAAGGGAAAGCTGATGGAGGTGTTGAATGTTTTCGTTTTTAATGGAAAATCTCTTGAGAATCCCAATAATACTATCTGCAATGTTAGGAAATATTTCTTGATACCACAAATGTGATAAAATTAAATAGACGAATAAATTGTTTTTCTGTGTAAACATTGAAAATCCCTTTTAAAAATCCATGGCAATGAACTATGGAAAAATACAAGAAAATACGACTCTCATAAATTATTGAGTTCAGCTTGTATTTGGATAGGAAGGACAAGGTGAATGAACTTGAAATTTGTAGCAAACGTTTGACGTAGCCATTTTCAGTTTAAGTTTACATTTTCGATGTCCTTTGTTGAAATACCTACCCACTCATATAAAAGTGGGCCTTATAGCTAAATATGATATTTCGGCCAAAAGAAGGATCAACTTTCAACCCAATTAGCGAACACACGACGCACGCTGCGTATGGTCAAGCACATGCGTCCTTTGGATTTTGTATGATTGCAGGCCTAAATTGCGACGCAAATTCGCCATGTTGTGGTCTGCGATAAGCCAAGTTCTTATGAGCGACGCACGTGTTGCATTCTGCTGAACACTTTCACGAACAGCTGCGATCTTGCGATCCGTAGACATACGGGTGTTTGCTGATTGTACACTCTGCCAGTCGCTTGGCTACCAAATGTTGAATAGTTGATTTGGAAGGAGGACCCAACGCGTACATCGTTATTACTAGAGAGCACCCATTTTCAGTATAAAGTTTTATCATTTGATGGTGTTGCTCGACGCTTGCCATGATGATTTATCTCTTGTGATAGACGATATTTTGACAGAAAGCAAAAGAAACAATATTGCCGCAACAAGCTGTCGAAATCAACCCGTCCATCCTCATTGGAAAATCCTTTACGTCAGGCGATATTAATACGTGCCACTTGATTTTCCGTCAATATCCAATTCCAGAAATTGAAAACTACACAAAGCACAGCCAATTGTTTCTTCATGTCAATCTGAAAACTGTGTTCCTGTTGAATAATATATCTCTAGAATATCACAAATAAACTTCACCCCTCTTACTCTTTGAATTGTCACCATAATCCTCTCTAGTCTGTCATACCTTGATTGAGTTTTTCCTTTCCTTGCTTTTAAAAGTTTGTTTACAATTATCCTTTGGATGTTCTGCTTCCGTTGCTCGAAATTTCCATTTAATTCGTTAAGTTAAAGTTTTTACTATTGGCATTTACGGAATATTATCTGGAACTCGTAGATTTATGGTGTTGATAGTCAATTTCAATTTCACGAAAAATGAATTAAGAAGAAGTTAGGTAGTAATAATAAAAGTTCCTTTACTCAACTTTACACGGAACTATGAAGAAGAACAAGAACGTCCGTAATCTGAGAGTTATACTGTACTATTAGTTCTGCTTTCAAAACTTCAAAACCGTTTTTTCCCTTTAATCTTTTTTCCATTGCTGGGATTTGAATTATTGCACACTCAGGCTCAATATACAATTTTATATATTTTTGTCAGAAATGAGTGCTACTCATATTCAGCTTAAGCGGAACAGGTGTAGAGGTTGACACGTACTGATGATGTTAAAGAGCGTAATAAGAGTTGGGAGCCTAAGTAAGTTGTCAAAGGATATGCCATAGATGCTTCTGGAGAACCGAGTGATATTATCGTAGCGTCTTAGATCAAAAATATAGTGCACAACGTTATTGAAGACAATATTGATCTTCCTTTGACTGACACTATTAAACTTAGATAAAAAAAACGCAATAATCGAAGAGCCCCATAAGCTTTCCCAACAATTTGATTGTTATGGTCGTTCTAGCTTAGAGTTCTATTAAAACAAATGCCAAGACTTTTAGCGAATTTTATTTTTTAGTCCCCAAGAAGAATATCTGGAAAACTGGCCAAGTCCACGGGCTCTCTAGAAATAACGAGGCACTTGCTTTTTAGTGGATTCAAAGTGAAACACTACATTTTACTGACCAAATTAAAAATCGATAAGAGGTCCTCATTTATTGCATCAATACAATCTTTTAACATGTCAACTGGGCATCTATTCATTAGCTGAAGGTCATCAGCAAAGAGTTGTTCATCATAATGGCGTAAAAGTTTTGGAACTTCGTTCACGTAAACCGTAAGTGATGGACCCAAAATTGAACCCTGTGGAACTCCGTTAATTATAGGCATAAAATTGGAAGTTTTATTTCCCAGTACAACCGCCTGATGTCTCTGGCCGAGATAAGAGGAAATAACTGCGTCAGAAGAAAA
This sequence comes from Sphaerophoria rueppellii, assembly GCA_920937365.1. Classification (NCBI taxonomy): domain Eukaryota; kingdom Metazoa; phylum Arthropoda; class Insecta; order Diptera; family Syrphidae; genus Sphaerophoria; species Sphaerophoria rueppellii. The sequence goes on along the minus strand of CAKKXW010000006.1, from coordinate 6,650,469 downwards.
ATTGTAAATTTTTAAAAGTTTTTAACACAGGATGTGATAGTTTATTGTGTCAAATGCCTTGGAGTAATCTAAGAGAATTAAAAATGAAACTTTGTTGGCATCCAACGCTTTATCGCACTTTTCTGCAGAAAAATTGGTAGAATTTTCTTTTAAAAAATAAGCATCTTCATTGCATTTCACGTCTTAATTTTTGTTCTTTTTTAATAAGTAAGGTATTTGTGGCCTTAAGGTTATGTTTATTCTTCTCAAGCAATACGGAATTTCGTTGAAGAGATTATGTCACAAAGCCGTTAATCCTTTAAGACGTCACGAAGAGTGATTAAGTCCCCGGAAGTCCATTGAAATTGTTTGATCAGTCTAGATAGCAAGTCCTTATCCTATGGTTTTTTACTTAATTACTTAAGGTTGCCTTAGCATTCACTTTTGAACATTGGCCACACTAATAAGTCGATTCGGTTCCTTTTCCACTTGAAGTTGGCGCCACCTAATTGGTGGCCTTCCTCTACTTCTACGATCCTCCAAAATGGTGTCGAAGGCTTTTCGGGTGAAGCATTGGGGTGTCCATCCACTCTTTACGAAGAAGCAGTCTGATTCACTGCACCACCGTGACTCTTCTGGCGAAGTCCGCGTGATTTTACGTGTACAACTTTTAAAGCTCGCTTTTGAATCTTCATCTTCTTTTTCCATCGATGTATGCTTGTCCATAGATTATCTAAAATCTCATTATTTTCTGCTTCTTTCTCAACAACAAAGGTGACATTGAAGTCTATACTGTTTATCTCTGTGTTGCTTCATACTCGTTTTTCAAATCGATGAAAAAGGTGGTCGGTGTTGATTTGGAGTTCATTGGTACTCTGGTTTCAGAAAATGTTTTCTCTTTACCGTGCTCTTCGAAAGCGCGTCCAAGCGTATGACTGCTGGTGTTGCTGGAGCCACAGGTCATGCATTGTTAATTTTGATAGCTCTACTTTCTGATCTGTGATTGTGTCATAGCAGCCCCGTTTATTTGAACTTGAGAAGCGGATGCTTTGATATCTGTCAAACTCAGTTTTCTTTTGAAGTGTCATAAATACAATTTAACGGTTAAGCAATCCTATAACATCAATAATGTTTTTGATTTTTCTAACTACATGTATTTTTTTTTATATCCTGAATCCTTGAAAATCAACACTGTCTGTGTGCCAAATTAGAACCAACGATTTTTTTCCGACTTGAAACAAAATTGAATCCATTCAAAATAGTTTGACCTACTTTGCCTTGCATGCGAATATAAAAACCAAAAGCTCCATTCAACTATTTCCAAAGTGCAAATGGAGCGTTCGAATTTCCAACCGGACACCTCTATTACCAGAATTTTATTATTTTATTTTCTCATTTTGTTCTGTTCAGAAACACTTACCAGCAAAAAACTAACTATTTATCGAACATGAGTGTGTATATCCTTGCAATTCAATATCTCTATCGGTTCTTTGTATGTCCTTGATCCTTGGGGGCAAGTGCAAAAACTGTATAGACTTTAAGGTTTTTATTTTTATTTTAGCACGCTCCTTATGACATGGACCGTGACTCTGACTGAAGGAAGATGTCACAATAGTCTTCATTCCATTCCTCGCTTTCCCCTTGATCTATATTCAGCAAGTTTGAAGCAACGTGCACAGTTCCTGGATTATTTGTTTCTTGCTATTGAAATTTCTCGAAAGGTTTGAATGCGTAATACTTCCTTTCCATTATCGTCTATAACGTTCGTTTGCAAATTTCTGGAAGAATAATACACTCTGTTGCTACTGTTGAGGCAAGAATATATCCTTAGCTGCAGTTCTGAGTTTTTTGTTGTCTGTTGGATTCAGAAGAATTGGCTGATGATAATAGGGGAGGTTCGAATGCAGCTAGAGCTTAAGAATAGGGTCCCAAGGGAAAAGCCAATGGAAAATCCCTCAGAAAACCACACAAGTACTGGGATTGTGTTGAAGAACCTTAACTAAAAGAAAGCTTTCAACATTTAATGCATATTGACGTTCAAAGGGGTGAATAAATCAGAGAAAGGGTTTGTGGCAGATTCAGTATCATCATTGTAGTAACGGTTCGTTTGACTATGAAGAAATAATAATCGATGAACTGAGGGTCGGGTTTTTTCTTACATTTTCATTTTATTTTTTCATCATACGTATTATTGTTGAACCACCATCATGAGTGCGAGGGAGCCGGGAATCGGGTTTGGTTTTTTATTTCAATTTTTTCTGTGCTCTTGAATTTGCCATTCAGAGGTGGGAGATACACTTTCGAAATCAACTCGAATAGGGCATGAGCAAGCACTTTTTTTTCTGTAGTGGAGGAATCAGATGAAGTGAAAAATGTTCATGAAACCATGAGAGAAAAGTGAAGGATCAAATCGGATGGAACAATTTGCTCGTTAAGACTCGGTGAACAATTCAGACATTGAGAGTGTTTATCTATTTTAAATAATTTTCAATTCTTTATTCTCTTTTTGTCTTCCTTCTTGCTTCAAACGAGAGTGGATCGGCATGTGTCTATGCTGAGACCAAATGAAGATAAATATTTGAGAATTGAGGGCTACAAGACGAATTTTTAAAATTACATCAGGTTTTGGATGATGTTTATCAATTTTGAGTTCTAGCAATACAAACAGTTTTCAGCCCATAATTGTCAACAATTCTCTAGGTGCGTGTGAAGAATTGAGGGGACCTACAATTTTACGCCGATTCCGAACGGCAAAGTTGAGAAGCACTTTTTCATGACAGATGATACTCTTGGAAGTTTTGTCAGTTCTTCGCAAGAGGCAGTGTCCGTGAAAGATGAAATAAAAGCTTTGGGCCCGAGTGGGATTCGAACCCACGACGTTCTGCTTAGCAGCCAACGCACCTAACCACTAAGCTATGTTTTTTTTTATTTCACAATAAATACCTGCTGCTACCAAGAACAACAAACAGTTGTAGGTATGTAAACCGATTTCCCGAGTCCCGACAACAAGAATCAGTTGCCAACCAACCGCCGACCTGAAAACATCGTAATTCGTAAAAGAAGTCAGCCAATAAATAGCCGTATGCAAGCCTTAGGAAATTCAGTTCATATCAGCAACTCGAGGCGAGCAGACGTGTGCTTTGGAGCTCTTAATATTAAAAAAATAACAACTAATCGGACACA